>JAFIDM010008419.1:39413430-39449076 GCA_023159025.1 Thereuonema tuberculata | reverse complement strand
AAAATTAGCTTACCATGGGTCACTTTTACGATTGGGGTTACGACCTGGGACCCCAATTATTGACACAAATAACAAAATAAGATAATTCTTGTCAAAAAACATGACAATGAGTAAAATACGCTATTTTGTTAGAGGGGACACATTCTGGGCAGATTTGTTTCACTTACTGTGCTAATAAGGTGTTAGAGTTTCATGAAAAGTCAAATCTGACTGGACACAATCTGAAATTATCCCATGTTACAGTAAGTGCAGAAACCTGGATATGGTTGAAACAAATATTCATTACAAGATGTACTAGCGCTTCAAGAAATGCCTAGACATTTTCTGAACTGTCAAATTTCAGCATGAGGCTACGACATATTACATACATACACTGCCTGCTCAATTGAAAGTGGACAACTGTGATATGGAACAGACGCTTTATCTACAGCGTGTCTAATAGCGAAAACTGTGGCCTTTTGACTAAGCATAGCATCCACTCGCCGTGGCATGCTCTCCACCAGTTTCTGGTAGCAAGCAACCGGTATATTTGCCCACTCCTCCCGTATGTTTGCGGTCTCATCGGACGTGCATGAATCCGGCGCTCCAATTCATCCCACAGATGTTCAATAGGGTTGCGGTCCGGACTTTCGTAAGATACGAAAACATAAACATAAGCACACGTCTCTGTAATTAGAGCATCAGCAAAATCAGGGATAGCGATGTAGACAATAAATAAGATTTGTTGCACTCCTTGCAGGATGAGGAAGTCACATAATATTACATTAGATTCGATTTCTGGCGGTGTACTTGGAATACATTCATTCGATACACTCATGATGCAGAAATGAAACCTCAAAAGCCATCTTACACATAAGTAAAATTTCTTATTTCACTTGCCTGAATGATAATCCAGAATGGAGATGATTTCTCTATTTCCAAATGTTTTTACTTCATCGGGTACCAGGGTCTTGTAATCCATTCGAATCAAATCAGATTTCAAATCAATGAACTCCTGAATGAAAAAAAAAATATAAATTTAAAAAAAAAAATTGCACTTTAAAAATTGTTTTAACGATAAGATAAAATTTTGTTAAAATTACACGAAGAGAAAACACTAAATTTGAAGTTTTTAAGTTACTGTGAATACTTTGTGAAACGAGTCATTATGGAAATAAGCACTGTTTTCTTAATAGGGCACGTATTTTCATAGCAAATCATACTTTGTTTCCCCTACAACTTCATTCCCTTTTTAAATGTAATCATGTTAATATTTTTTTTCAAATATTCTAATTAAAATAAGGCCACGCAGTCCGCTGGGTGCGCGAGAGGCTTAGGCTCATAACGGTTCTCGAGCAGCGGGACCAATTGAGGTCGGATGGTCAGCCCGATGCATCCCCCTCCCCTTCGTCTTTAACCCCCCCTCCAGTAAGAAACGCAGTACCAAATTGACAGAGGGCTGGGTGAACCCTATGGTCCGTTAGGAGGAGAAATAACTGTGGAAAAAAAAAAATCACCGTCGGGAATTGAACCCGGTCTCCTCCCGTCCTAAATCACTGAACTATCAGACCCACTCACATCAAACATTCAGTTTTTTTTTGCATTGAATATAAATGCATATTTTTATCGTTTTTTTTTTTTTTTAGTTTGCTTTCAGAGGAAAGAGAGGCTTATTAGATCAGTATCTATGTATGTGTATCCTCCCCCCTCTATAATTTGTGAACCACTGGATGAATGTTCTTGAAACTTAGTGTATATCTCTGGGGACTATGAACGATCTTCCTTTTATATATGAAATCGTTTCCAAATCGATCTTTATCGAGAAATTAGCACAAGAAGGCGACATAAATTCCCATAGAAAAGCAGTGGAATCTAAACAATGGATTTTCTACAGTGGTGGTCAGAATTATAAGGACAACTGAAAATTTCACAGAAAAAATTTATTTCTGAAGTAAATAAAGTGAAATCTTATCATAAAAGGTTTTTTTGTGCTAGAAATCATTGTAGAATGCAAAACATTGGAAAATGCAAAATATGAATGACTTGCCGTATTAAACAAAAAATGTCATTGTAAAAACTGGCCAAAATTATAAGGACAATGAATGTTTTTGGCCTGAAACACACTAATAATTAATAATCTCCCCCTTCTTCTCAATCACTTTTATTAGTGTTGACGTCATAGTGTTTGACAGTTCCTTCAGAAAGTTCTTAGAAATTTTTTTCCAAGCTTTTTCGATGGAGGACATGAGTTCTTGCTTATTTTGATATTGAATACCATTTTTGTATACTTCGTGTGCCAGAATACCTCTCAGATTTTCCATTGGATTTAGATCAGGGCTTCTGGCCGGCCAGTCAAGTAGTTTCACGAAATTAGCATCAAGCCATTCTTTTGAAGTTTGAGAAACATGTACTGAGGCATTGTCCTGCTGAAACAAATAGTCTCCACTCGTAATTAACGGTGCTTCTGGTAAAAGATTATCGCCCAATAAATCAACATAACTCTCAGAATTCATTCTGCCCTTCACAAAAACTATTGGAGTAGTTCCGCTAATTGCAAAACCTTCCCAGACCATTACTGAACCATCTCCAAATCTACACTTTGCGAAAATTTCTTTTTCTTTACGGAGATCATACCAGAAGTAGCAAAAATCATCTGGTCCATCCAAATTAAACTTTTTCTCATCGGAAAAGATAATATCATCCCACATTTTCCCCATAGTAATGCATTTTTTGGCAAACTCCATTCTCAGTCTTTTATGAACTTTTGTAAGAGGCGGTCGTGACATAAGTTTTCCATAATGAACAGTTTTTTCTTTTTGTAAAACACGTCGAACAGTTCGAGCACTGCATCGGAAGTTTAATTCCCGTTTAATTTCCGTTGATGTTTGTTTTTTGGAACAACCTCGCCCTATTATCATTCTTTTCACATGCACAGAAACAGAAGATGGTCTACCTGTACGTCTTTGCCGTCCATATTTTCCGGAATTTTTAAGAAAATTATAAATGACCGTTCTCGATCTATTCAGCTTTGTTGTAATTTGACGTACAGTAAGTCCTGAACTTTTAAAAGCAACACTTTCCCTTTCTCAAACTCCGAAAGTTTCGTACCTGGCGGCATGACTGAAAAAAAAGAATACGACGTTCGCAAACGCTTACTACGCATTTATATCGTCTGGGAGTGCCGTGTGCAGAACAAAAAACATGCAAATTTTGGTTTTTAGAACGCATAAATAGCGTTGTCCTTATAATTTTGTCCATACCATATTGCTGTTTAAATCCAAAATACATTTTACGAATATGAATTTCCCATATGTTTCCATAAACACTTATAAAAAAATGCTGCATTTATAATTTTGTTTCCAGGTCATAAAATTTGCATAATTTTCCGGCCAACTGTAGCCAATTTTGACGATTTTTCCCTTGTCCTTATAATTTTGACCACCACTGTATTCTATTTCTGTTAATACTTCATTGCCTTTAACAATGGAAATTAATCCTATTCGCTAATCCATTGGGCGTAGTTGGATACGATTAAAATTAAGTAATTGATGCGGATTTATTTAATTTTTTTTCAGATAACGGACATTTTCGTGATTTTAGGGATGCCTTTTATGGTGTATTAGGAAAATATATTGATTAGTACTGTTTAATTTGTTTAAAGTTGTTAACCAGTTGTGTCTTGTATGTGTTTTTAAGGTTATTTTTAAGTTATAATTTAAGTCATATTCATAATTTTTTTAAGGTCGTAGTTTTGAAATTTTTGAGTCTTAAATACAGGCATATTAGCCTATCTATTGTTATTGGTTCATAAAAATCCCAGTTTCTAGTTACAGGGTTGCATTGTTTGTTCCTTTATATACTCGCTCCGAGTAAGACCTGGGTGGCTCTTCATTTCACCAGAAAAGATAGAACCGAATTGTCGTGTGTACGATTCGTTTAGACCACCACTGGTCTAAACGACCACTTCCCTTTTTTGTTTTTGTATCCTCAGACATAATTTATCTTTAATTATGAACCCTCGGGGTTACTGAGCGTAATTAAATTTGTTATCTTTATCTTTACCTTAGATATTGAGATGATTTCCCGTTGCCTTTCACCGAGACCACTTGGCTACGACAGAACGGCATAATTCAATTTACCTATATACACATAAAATTCTAGGCATACTGCAAGCATCTAAATAAATTACATAATTTACGTACAAGGGGCCGTTCAAGTATTAAGAAAGCATTCAAGGGTTGGGGAGGGAGTTCAGGCTTTGCTTATTTTTGTTGACAAGGGGTGGGGGGAATCAGAGCAATGCTTACGTAAGACACGTATACACATGCACGTGTTAAAATTTTGATATACTTTTGACTGATGTAATTTATTGTTCAGTGGTATACTATTAATGCTTTGGCAAACCTTCCGTAAGCACCAAGGGGGAGGGGGGAGGCGGGCATCTGCTTAATTTTTGCTTGCAAGGTGGGGAAAGGGGTCTAAAATGACTAAAAATATGCTTAGGTAATACTTGAACGGCTCCCAATGTAATATAGTAAAGTGCCTGATGGTATCAGGACAAGATGTTTACAGTAATTTAGGTATTTATTTATTCATTTCTTGATGTGGTGTTTCTTTTTTTGGTTATAGTAGCACTTGCGGTTGCTGAGGTGGGATCCTTAACCGTTACACGCATTCTGAGCTTATAATGGAGGGTAAAGCTGGCTGAGGACGCCTAATAAGGCAGAAACGTTTCCCATCCGTGGTAGCTCAGAGTTCAAATCCTTTAGACTTGTACATTTCTGATTTTTTTTTTAATTAATAATATGCAAGTTAAACTTTATTTTACTACATTTAAAGTTTAATCTTTTTTTATAATTAAACACTAATGATAAAATTTGTAAAATTTATAAATTTTGCTATCATATAAAAATTATTACGTCAACAAAAATTTTCAGTCAAAGTAATTTACTTAAAATAATGAAAATTAAGACAATCTTTCTACATTTGTGGATTTTTTTTTTTCACGTACCCTCCTTAGCTGTCTTCTCGTACCCGAGGCTAAATATCACAGTTTCAAGACTTTAATTCAAGACTTTAAACTTGCTTCTAGACTAATACTTACATTGGTATTTATGATGAATTTCTTTTCACTGTGTTTTGGATCCACTATTATTTCGGTAAAGAAGCTCATTTGATCTGCAAGCTTTGGAAACGGCTTCTTGCGATTGTAATTCAAACAGTACACCCCTCGTTGAATCTAATGAATAAAAACAAGGGAATATAATTTTGTGCTAAAGCATAAATTTAAGCGAAAAATTTAAAAATAATAATTAAAAAAAATGAAGTACATTAATGAAAGAAAAAATAAAAAAGAAGTTAGGAAAAAAATAGAAAGATCGTTAGGAAAACAAGAAAAAAAAAACATTGAGAAAAAAGATTAAGAGAAGAAAAACAAAACAGTACTTGCTGTTTGTTTTTGTTTACGAGAACATTTAGCGCTTTTGCGCATGCGTCAGGTCTCCTTCGATTTAATGAAAATATGGGTGAGGAGAAATAAAGAGAGGATGTTTACTTTTTATCAGTGTTACTTTACTAGTAGCGCTTCTATTTGCGTTCTAATTGCGCTTTTCGGGAAAGTTCCAGATCCAGTCAACAGGTCTTAGGAAATTGCCTATCTCAGCGTATCACCCCTCTGCGGAGTAGAATCGTCCGCGAGTGGCGGGTCTGGCTTTCGAACGAACAGTAGATAGACGGATTCGAACCGACAACATTCAGCGTACGTTTCCGAGAACTTACCGATTACGCTATAACTGACAATTGAAATGAAATGGTTGCATTTCCGACATTTAAGCTAATAGCGGAAATCCAAAGATAACAATGCCAAATATCTCGAACATGGGGGCGTTGACCCCTAAAAAAATACACCATTGCAGTGTTTGGGCCTCTGAACACGATGGTGAAATCCATTTATCGATTCGATCTTCCTTTCGGGAGTTAAGAGGGTACAATGACAACTGTAAGAGAGAATAATTCAATAATTCGGAAGGGGTAGGGCCAGAGCCCCTCGCCTACCTCTCTTTAAATACGCCTATAAGTGTAATGAAGAGTTTCATGATTTAAAGACCGTATTACATATGCCATTGAAGTAAGCCATATCAACACTACGTAGATTGTCAATGAATAGAAAGCATTAAAACAATAAGTACGGGAGAAATGTTTAAGCAAAATTCCCATCATTACAAATTTAATTCTGCCATTAGGCCTATTACGATTTGCTTACGAATATTTTCAAGTCATTTAATCAGTTCATCAAAATATACGAGATAATGTTCTGAATTAATTAAAGCAGAGAATTTTTATTCCTTTTGAACTTTTGATTTTGTATTCAAATTCGAGATGTCTCAGAAAAAAAACAACCTCATGGGTAACGGGAGTACTTCCGAGAAATCAATCAGCCTTCCGGTTCAGATTTTGAAGCCGGAAATTTATTAAGATTTCGATTAATAATGTAGCTGGCTTGTTTTTTTTTTCCGGAACAATCAGAGAAAACATTGTGAAAAGATTACCTCTGTTCGTGAGTATTAATTTTGTAATTAGTAATTTCGATTAAACACAGACAAAAATAACTGAACTACAAGTTTTGAATTTGGCCACCAGGTGCGCAGATGTGAAATTACTGTTTCTACATTTGGCCGGCAATCTACCTCTGAACATTTCCACTAAGTCTTAGATTGAAGTAAAGGCAGCAATCTTCTCTCCATCGGTCGATGGCCGAGCAATGGCGTAGAGACTTCAGTAGCATATATAAAATGAATCTTTTCAGTTTTTACTCAGATTAGGAATAAGGATAAATCAAACGAGAGTAAGGATGCTCCTGAATGCCTAAAAGGATCTTTAACGGTAACTTACGATAATTTGAAGTACGATCTTACCTCAAAGTCTTTATCTGTATTCTCGCTGTGGTTGCTAGAGTGAAATATTATGAAGTTGAAGGAGTAATTGTAATTCTTGACCGTGTTGTTAACAATTGAACTAACTTCTACATAGGCAAGCAGTGGAATACTCTTCTCTCCATTAGCTGGAGTCCATTTACTCCAGTCTGGAAAAAAAAACAGAAATATACTTAGAATCGTTCTTGAAAATCAGAGATTCTGAATCAGTGGTCTGCAAGAAAATTCTGAGATTGCAGTGTACTAAATAAACTTCTCATAAAGTTAAATGCTCTACTCTAAATTCTGAACATTAAATACTCGAGGCAAACAGAAACTAAACTAGAAATTTTCACATTAAGCAAGTTAAGTGCGATGTGCACCAGCGCTCTGCCAAAGCGGTTGTCAGTTGACGAGCCGCTTATCGAGATCGATGATTTACAAGTCTTCAAGTAAAAGTTGGGATATGCACAATTAGACAGTACTTTACTGATTGTTGACTAATTGTGGAGAACCGCTCGTATTTCTAAAAGTGGCTGCAGTTGGTTAATAAGGTTAATATCATCTCCGGATCACTTTTCTCATGAACAATTATTGCTCAAAATGGCGGCTTCCAAAGAGAAAAAAAAAAGCAACACAAAACATTTAGGTCGAAATTGTCCTTTGAAGACAGATATCTTCAAAAGAATTAACCCTATATTACATTAGTTTAAGAACTTACTAGTGTACATACCGGGTGATCCAAAAGTAAAAATTTGAAATTGCAATAGCTTGTGGAATATTGATAATAGAAAGATGTGGTTTTCACAGCAATGCTCGGAATGACGCGGGATTTTGTGTCGAAACTTAATTGCCTGCATTCCCGACCACTAAATGGCGCTGTCGGGTCCGAGAGCAGCTGCCTGCCGATATTTAAACAGCACCTCTGGGTAACAACATGTATTGTTAAGGTGACAGCGATGTTGTTTCCTTGTCGTGGTTAGTATACTGTAAGCAATCGGACAACGCCCGCCTTGTGAAACTTTATCATCAGAATGCAGAATGTGCCAGTGCGGCATTGCGCGCATATCAGACCATAGGAGGAATGAATCGATGACTTGTGCAGGACTGAGGCAAATGATAACCAAATTTGAAGACAGGGTTCTTTGGAAGCACGTCCACGAAGCGGAAGACCCCGAATATCCAACGCCGTTGTGCAGAATGCCTAACACACAGTGGATGAACTATCGGTAGTTTCCAAACATGGGGAATGCATTGCGCGCGACGTTTAACCATGAACTGGCATATCGTATGCCACTCTATGAAGATACATGGGAATCATCCTGAAGAGATATCCTATAAAATCCAACACTCGCAGGAACCTGTCGATTTCACGAAGTGTCAAGGATTTGCTCATTGTGTTTCCCAGCAGATGGACGATCGTGAAAATTGGCTGTTTTCAAGGTACTGTGGATGGATGAAGCGCATTTCACACTTAATGGCAGTGTCAATATGCACAATTGCCGCTTCTGGGCTACAGAAAACCCACATGCATTTGTGGACATCTCTCTGCATCAGCCAAAAATTACAGTCTGGTGTGGTTTCGCTGCTCAATTCATTATTGGTCCCTTTTTCTTTGAGGAAGTCAGGAGGTCTGAACTTCAAACGGTTACTGTCATGGGTGAGCCACATGCAGCACTGTTACGGAGCTACATTATTCCACACCTACAAGAGCGGCAAGCACTCCATACAGTCACATTTATACAAAATGAAGCATCCCGCACAATGCTATTCCTGTCAAGTCACTGCTACGCTCAACATTCGTGGAGAATATTGTCCTCAGTCAATCCTTTCCGAATGAGTGGCCACCAAGATCTCCCGACCTCACACCTTGCAACTTTTGGTTGTGGGTTACTTGAAGTCAAAGGTGTACCGCGATCGGCCAACGTCATCGGCACGTTGAAGGATCCATCCGGCATCATGTGTCTGCAATAACAACAGATGTGCTGTTGAATGCGGTGAACAGTGCCGTGCCTCGTCTGATGCGTTGCTCGTGACTGAGGGGCGCCACATTGAACATTTGTCCTACCGCTCCAGAAGAATGACGCTTCTGGAATGTTGATGAAATTTTGATGATTCATCGGCCTTTGATGTGACTGATGAATGTTGTTGCCTAGCAAATGTATATTAGGAGAAAGCTTGCAAGGTTTAACTAATCTAAATTTGAACGGAAGCTTGGTGCACACCGCCCTAAGTGTTGTAATACACGTTGAATCAAGTTTATTATTAGTATCTCGTAGATATTACACATTATTATATCCATTAAAATCTTATTGAAAAATTCTGATGCAAGTTGGGACTGATTGTTATGATCTCACTATACAGGGTGAGGCAAAAGTCGCGCACCATAGGGATTTAGGGGTGTAGCAAGTAAAGGATGGTGTATGATACAGAATAGTTTACAGAAATTAAAAGTGTTAATAAGTTAGATGGTGTGCGCAAACTTTTCTTCTTCAACTTGTAAACACTATAATTATGCAGTGGTATGATTCCTGAATACGTTGGAGTGTTTCTTCCGTAATGTTTCTGCATTCCAAATATATTCTGCCTTTCAGTTGTTGAATACTTCTTGGGTGCGTTTGATACACAACAGACTTTAAATGATCCCGCAGGAAGAAATCGAAAAGTGTAAGGTCCGGTGATGGGGGAAGGGGAGGGGAGGCATTCAACAAGACCTCGTCGTCCAGTTGCAAAATGTCGAGGCGCGCCGTCCTGTTGAAAAAATGTATTGCGTCTCATTACTAATGACACATCATCGAGAAAATCCATTTGTCTGCAGCATATGGAGGTTTCACCTGCGAAATAATCGTCAAAGAACTATGGATCGATCAATTGCTCTTCCCACATTCCAGCCCATACCACGACACTCGTATCATTTTGTATGTGACTATCTTTCATCTATTGAGGATTACTGTTCGACCAATAGCGACAATTGTGTCTATTGATGTGTCCACTAAGAATGACATCAGTATGAACGATCAAAATCAATTCGGTATAGTAATTCGCATAGTTAATCATACATCCCTATGGTGCGTGACTTTTGCCTCATCTTGTATATCAAGTTTCATGAACATCGCTTAAGTTGGTATTATTATTTCAAGCGTAAGGACTGAGAGATAGAAAAACTTCAGGATAAAGGCACCTCTGCGTCTAAAATCAAATAGCAGATATACGTAAAAAAAAGCAATTTTAAAAAGCAATTAGAAGAGTTTTAATTTTCATTAAATCTCAATGAGCGTTGTTGTCTCACTAGCTATGAAGTTTCAAGCAAATCGGTCCTTTGAAAGTCGAGATAATTAACGAAGCAGGAACCTATTAATTAAGCTATAGACATAATGAGCTTATAGTTTACCTGACCAGAAGTACTGAATAGCAAGACTGGCATTCATGTTGGGAGGATTATAGCAGGCATTCCACTGCAGTGAAGGGATGCCTCTTATCAGGGAGGCATTACCCATGTAGGAAAATCGGATATCCGGATTACTGTGTAGTGTCCCAAATCCAGAGAAAATATGAACCTTTTCGTTCAGTACATAATCCGGAAGAAGAAAGCTCATTCCTAAGTCGGAAGTTTCATTGAGGGGTTGAGCGACACAAATAGGATCTAAGAGAAAAAAATAAATAAATACGAATTAAAAATAGTTTCTTGTCTATCGGGAAGTGGTGTTATTATCTTAGTTATTAGGATTGAATTAATAAAGTACGATTATCAATAAATCTTAATATATTAAGAAGAAAGTCTGTGTGTTTGTTTGTTCCTTATATAATTCTAAACCGTTCTACTGATTTTGCAGAGTTATCGTTTAGGACCTTTAGAACGTTACTGGCTACATGGCCACCTCTATCCCCGATAGGACAGACACGGACGGACAGGACAAGCGCAATAGCTACCGATTTTGGTCGCTATCACAATAGTCCCAAAATGGGTCGTTAAAAATAATAATAATCAAGGGGTTTTGAGGCATGGTCTGCCGTGTGGCCGTTGTGTCGGAATCTGGGTTCGAATCTCGGTATAGGCATGGCTGTTTCTTTCTTCTTCTGTGTTTCGTCCGGTTCTTCTTGGGACTCACTATCTCAGGGTTATCCTGGACGGGATGTGAAATCTCGTCGTCCCCCCCCCCCCTTCTTGACTTTCACTAGCTTCGCCCTGTCGTTGTCAGGTTGGGCTAGGTCCGTGGTTCCTAGTTGGCCAAATTTGATAATGGAACGAAAGGGGTTTTAAGAAATATTATTTTAAGGAAAACTTTAATTTCTTTCACATTTCTGCACTTGATGAGATCCGAGAACGCTTTGCATATCGTAGATATCCTTCACTTCACTTTACATCAGATCGCTGTGGATCTTTTAGGTGGTTACCAGTGAAATTGATGCACTCGGTCTTCCTGTTAGTCAGAATAAATAGTGATAATTAAAATTCAATAAAAATTGCTGTTCATATTAGATAGTTTTACAAAATACTTTGAACATAAACGTAACAAACACACAAAAGGTATAGAAACCCGACGGAATTATGTCAGGTGTCCTGGGAGGCCAATCCTGTTAAGTCTAGTTTACCACAAAGCGATTTATCAAAAAAAAAAAACGAGAACGGGACCTTTCAGTCAAATGCAGCAATTGCATAATATCATCTTTTGGAATTCGTTCGTAAATAAATATTACAATTGCAGAATTAATTTAGGGACAACTTGCATTTTAAGATAAACACAATTGAAAACAAACACTTCAAGATAGGTTTGGAAATGATAAATTAACTTACCAAAACTAGAATCGTTAGGATCAAAGAAAAGACTGGAATATTCTCTGTTTTTTAAGTCGTAAATGGAGATATATATGAGTCCTGCACTTGCAGTTGAAATTCGGGTTCGGAAATTAGGAAGGTCAAGTATTTCAGTGACCAATAGCGTTCGTTTCTCCTGTGGAATCGTCAACTCCATCTGTGCGTAGATGCTCTTTGGAATAATTGGGAGTAAAGGTCCTAAAAGGAAAAACATACGAAAAAATAATATTATAGCAGTACCGTACTTATAAGGGTGATTCTAAATTCATAGGACAAACTTTAAAGGATGATAGGGACGCTAAAATAAACATTTTTTGTCGAACAATGTATGCCGGCAACTGTCGAGTTTATGCGGTAGAGGGCGCTGTTAGGTCTTTGACGGTACCTTCTCAAAGATTGAGAGAGATTCGTTGCTGGTAAGTGTGTGGTCTTGTAGCGTGTGGATTTGCGCTTGCTCACAAATGAGCATTGTGCACATTAAACACTCCCTCACATGTAAACAATGCTTCATCTGTGAAGAGCACATGTGCAGGAAAATCCGACTGCACTGCACTCTGCTACATAAACCAGCGGCAGAAGTCTACGCGCCGAGGATAACCTCAGCGTTCAATGCATGAATTCTTTGTAAATGGGTGTAATTGTCCTACGTTAACGGTCCTACGTTAACGGTGTGTTAGTGTACCATACCACTCCTTAAAGTTTGTCCAATGATTTTAGAATCGCCCTACGTAATTTACAGTGGATCTTTTAGATCAACAAATGAGAATAATAATACAAGCCACACTAAATTTTATTTTCTGTTAATGTGAAAGGTTTTGCAATTGCATTTGAAGCACTTGGGTTATCCAAACAGTATAGCTACAATATAGTAATGTAAAAAGTCCTTTCATTGATGTTCCAAACAATAGCTTTCGTGTTGTTAAGGATGATTTTCCAAATATTGTCAGTAATTAGCAGATCAAACGTTTCCAGTTTTTAACTAAACACTTGACAGCCTCTGCCCCAATAAGATAGTGTTACGAAGTCATTTTGGAGTCTCCATCTCAATTTTAGTGTGCACCCCTCCATTTTCATCTTAAAATTAAAAAAAAATGCCCCCACGCCCCTTATTTCCTTTAAGTATTGCTCCTTAAGATTTAGCTTCTACAAAAATAATATTTACTATACATGGTGACTAAGAAGTAAAGATAAGGGAAGTCATAGTATTGGTAATTCTAGGGAAAGCCTTATATGAACTTGTGTTGTATTCCAAATGGTTGTATTTCAATATACAGTTGCGAAATTATTAGATAAGAAAGAGATACTACAGTACTGTTTTTTTAATATTTATTGTACAACTAAGAAATTATTGCAGTTTATAAAAAATTCTCAAAATTTCCACCGTTAACATCAATGCACTTTTCAACTCCTGTGAGAAAAATGTGTTGCTTGTTTGAGTGCATCTTGACGTTCCTTTCTGCGCGCACTAATATCCATAAATACTGTACATTCAAACATCTCTACATGGAAAGTGTTAGGAATAGGACGTATGTTCATGTGGACTTTTTATTTTCTTTTTTCTTCTTTCTTAAATGGCCAATGCTATGACCTTCTTGAATATTGAGCCTTCCTTCTGGGACACCCTGTATAAATAGTTATCAATACCGATTTTTTTTTCTTTTTTTTTTTTCAACAAGTGTGGCTTATATAGAAAGTAAAATAGTTTTTAAGTGTAAGTTTTTTTAAAAAATAATTTATATTAATGAAAATTACCACACGATTCATTGTAAGGTGTACAGCGGCTAAACGTATCCGCCTCTGATACGTGGAAAAATAATGTTACCAGCACAATACATTGCAGTAAAAAACTTGGATCATAATTAATCTTCATTGTGAACTGGAAGAAGCAAAAGAATGGAAAATTAGAAATTAGTTAATGCGTAATTAAAGTCATTAATTTAATAAATTAGTTATGCAAATAAATGTTTATAATGAAAGAAGGATCATGTACACAAAACCTTCAAAAATAAAGATATAATTATTCGTCTTCACATAACATGTTTCGAGGTTCAACTTCATCCTCAGATGTAACGTAAATGAAAAAATACAGAATGCATTAGTTTATGATCTAAAGTAAGTTGCTTATTATTAATGTATACTTTGTTGCAATAATGTCTTGTTTATATTAATTTATGATATTCCTTGTATTGTTGTTATTCCTGGTCAGAAGTAGGTTTATGACCGTTTCGCCATTTAAGTTAATATGTTTTTCAATTAAGTTACATCTGAGGATGAGGTTGAACCTCGAAACATGTTATGTGAAGACGAATATATCTTTATTTTTGAAGGTTTTGTGTATATGGTCCTTCTTTCAATATATATCACACAATATAGAATATTAGTTAAATGTTTATAAATTGGAATCTATTAAAGCATTTTGTCTGTAATATTATTAAGTACAGTAAAATATAAAAAGAATATGAAATAATAATTTTTTTTGGAAAGCCATATTAAAGATAGTTTTTAAATTTTAGCAGTTTTTCAGCAGTTATTTTCGTAGAAGTTTTATATTATGTACTGGATGATTCAAAAAGATTTGAGCTAATTCATATATTTATAGATTACATATGTTGTGTGCAGGGTTGGTCTGGCGATCACTGAGGGCCCGAGGGCTATCTGGGGGCCCGGAGGATACGAGGGCCTTTAATGAAGGTCCCGCAGACGAAAGGACAAAAATTACTTTAAAAACTCAGAACAAAAGTTACAAAAAGATAAAATCTGTAACAATCTATAATATGCATTATTTAGTAGTTTTTACAATAACTAAGAAATGAATAAGTTTATTCAAAGAATAAACCACTTTTATTTTACAAATTTTCATCGAACATTTCGAATCCTTCCTGGAAAACTTCCCAGTAAACATAATCAAACTCTGAACTGAAAATGAAGTTCATCAGAAGCGCAGTGGTGCCTCAAGAGTAAAAATCAACAATAAAAAACTCACTAATGAGAAATTAGTGAGAAAATTCATGTGCCAGCAGTGCGCAGGTCTCAATGAATTTTTTTAAAGCATAAAAATTCAAACTGAGCATTTGAATTATTAATAAACAATAATGGGTGAGACCAAATGGTTTACCAAGTGACATCCTGGAACAGCTGTTTCATACTCGTTGGCGATCATCAGCCAGGAGCAGTCACCAGTAAACAACGAGGTCTCCATACTGAGGCTAATAGGAATGACCATCGGAAGCGTAGGGAAATTATTGTACTGATTTTGTTTTTTTTAATTTTCTGTATTGTTTTTGTAATTTTTTTCTTTATAAGTTAATGTTGAAAAACCCACTATTTTCTTTAGTTGTATCCTAAATAAACAAATGAATACAATTGACAATTAATTTGATTCCGCAACAATTTCTTATTTATACGTGTTCAGTAATATTTTAACGTTGATATTACAGAGGTATTTACTAAAGATGTCTTTTTTTATCATGACATTAAGTATTATTTTTAGTTTTATTCTTAAAAATAAATACACATTGAATGTATTGTACTTCACTTGGCCGAGTTATTTTTACAATCTTTTTTTTTTTGAGCTAGTAAAAGGTAAGAAAGAAACACAAGAGCAGCACAATGAATAAAGAAATTGCCTTTCTGGATTAATTATCCGGTGACCTTCACGTATGTTCTTGCCTTTCTGGGTTCTGCTATCGTGGAGGGCGGATCGGGCTGATGAGTCCATTGCAGGACGAAACGGCCGTTCCCGATTACCTCTCATAACTATCCAGAAAGGCAATTTCTGTATTCATTGTGCTGCCCTTGTATTATTTTTTTTAATTTTGATCTAGTAAAAGATAATTACGTTAAATCATAAACAGATTCAACTTTGAAGTGTTGAAAATTCTTTGCCGAAAGAGTAAGAAGGGAAGATGGAAGGGATAGGGACCCACAATAGCCCAGGGCCCATGAGGTAACCAGAACAACACTGATTGTTGCCATCAGGGCGCAGGCTTAGCATTTTGAGATGATAAAAATAAATGTGATAGTTTCTTTACGTGGCACTGCATTATTAAAATTCATTGTTACTGTGATCTACTGGACCTTTGCATTAAGCAGCTGCGCCCTCTATCGAGTGCCGATCTGAATTGTGGGAAATGCAGGTTGGCGTTCATTCAGTTATGGCTCGATGCCCGTTTATTTAACAATTATACTGATGTTTAACTTAGTTTCTTTACGTTGGATTCCAATGAAACATAGCTTACTGAATATTAAAAAATATTTGAAAGTATTCAGTTCTTTTGAATCGTCCTGTATTGATATAAGACTTCCTACCCCAATGTCCTCTTCTCCATCACCTTATCACATCAAACCTTCCCCAGTTGGTAAACAATCACTTGAGCAGTACAAATTAATGCTCTATTCTTATTGTGCAACCCGAAAACCCCGCAGAAGTATCGTTCAAGAATATTTGTCCATTCTCTCACCCCCCACCCCGTATACATCCTTTAAGGCTCGATATCGAAAAAACATCTTTTCAATTTTGACAAAGAACACTCGTGACAGTCTTTGATTTCCTATTTTTCATATTCGTTTCGCAATATCCTCTAAATTTTGTGAGCATTGTATGTGGTGTGTGTGTATATATACATATGTGTTTGTGTATATATGTATGTGTGTATATGTATGTGTTTGTGAATACATATGTGTTTGTCTGCTTATACATATATGTATCTGTGTGTCTGCATTTGTATACGGCTATCCACAGTCGCTACCGTAATTCGAAGCCCCATGAGTCGTACCTCGTTGAATTCCTCACGACCTGGAGGTTTGAGGAAAAATCCGATTTCTGATCAAGGTCATTTACATGACTACTAACCGGGTCAGGGAAACAGTGGTAATTGGACAAAATTGGGGTCTATCTATACTGAGTCGACTAAGCTGATAATGAATATGATACCCTCGACCCAATGTGGCCACTTCCGTTTCAAGATGGCCACACACAGGTCACTTAACTCGGAGTCCTCCGAACGATGCAAAACGGGGATAGAGATCGCAATTGTACTCGAACTTTGAATTACAACAAGGTTTGAATAAATGAGTTTTGCGCACCAATCAATAGATGTGTCGCTTTTAACAACGCAAACGATTGATAGATTGCCAATTGTAAGGGGGAAATCGCTTGATTTTGGTGTTTACTACTGAACTGCGAATTGACGCGTTGGGGAATTGATCACATTGATCAGATAAAGAGCATCGAAAAAAAACCAAATAATAATCTGGTTTATTTAATAAGCTTAGTTAAGAATATTTGCATAAATTGAAATATAATAATAATAATAATAATAATAGTATTTAATTTCCTCTGTTATCAGCAGACAAATATTTGGATTCTTGATTCAAGTTATTAATTATGAAGTAGTGATTAAAGAAAAAATAATCAATAAAACATCTTTAAGATAATTGTAAGAATAACAGGAAGTTCCTGGAAACACTGGAGCTTTCTTTATTTAAAGTCTCGCGTTTTTATTTTTCTTTTCTTTTAAAATCATGAAAAAATAATACAAACCAAAAAAGTGTCCGTTTTTGTCTTGTCTGGTCTTTCTTTTTAATTATATTGTTAAATATAAACAGTAAACATTTTTGTAAAACAAAAAAAAAATAATAATAATTAAGAAGAGCAAAATTTAACGTGTGCAGAATGCCGTGCAATTAAAAATTGATAAAAAGTCCTTACCACAACAAATAGTGTCAAGTGAAAAAAAAAAGTTTCGGAAGCCCTTCCGGCTTTCTTTGTCGAACGCGGAAAAAAATTATTATTCTTTCTGAATCCAATCACACGAGACACAAAAAAAGAAGAGAATCGTGGGTAATGGATTACTAATTCCATGTATTTCTCAGCGACTTCTATTGAAAAGCATCGTATCTATGTTCTATATTTCTGCAAATCAAAGTAGAAGAAAATTAGAATTTCCAATTTTTTTTTTTATTCTTTGCTTCCCTAACGTACCTATGTACTGTTATTATTACTTTTATATCATATATATTTTTTTATAAATATAATATGTATCGAAAAGTGGCTTCGGACAAGGAAAAGAAAATACCCGGGCGAGAAAAACGAACTGCGGCTTTCGTCGTTTTTCGCTCGTTGACAATCCTCTTCACCATCAAATGTGACAAATTTGTAGCAATAGCCGATCTTCCTAGTAATTTAGAAATACATATTCCATCATCATGACTCTTCAAATAGTGGAAACGTTCCAAATTATACTTCTAGCGTGGCTGTGAAGGCCTTACAGTAACCTATTCTTACGACTCCGCCATATTGCTTCTGCAGCAATGACGTCCAGGATCAACTAAGTGATCAGTTTCCGCCATATATGGTGATTATCCTTTTAATTTAATTTTAATCATATTGAAGATCGAGAAGATATTCAGAGGATAAAAAAACGAAATTTAATATCCGTTGTTTAAGACATCCATAGATATCCATTCTTTTCGTTCTAATGTCTTTCTATGTTGTTTATGATCTTACGTAAATTTATCAATACGCATCCATACAGAAAAAAAAATCAAATATGAAAGTTAGATCGTGTTTTGTCCTTAAATGCGGATGTCAAGTTTCAAGAAAATTCACTCAGTCCTTAAAAAGTTGCGCGGGTGTAACGCGATAACACACACATATTGACAAAGCAGATTAAGCATTTTTTATTTCTTTTTTAACTAAATATGATCAAACGTAAAGGTTAAAAAGAATCCCACAATAGAAATTACACAGATAAGATATTTTAATGGGAAAATATTTAATAAATATAAATCTCTTATATGTTTCGTAACCGTTCTGTTACATTCTCAAAGAGCTTTGTAAATAATTTGAAAATTAATAAAGGAAAAGTATATTTCAAGTATCAATAAAAAATAATAAAACAATTAGGACTTTCAAATAAAGTTGGTAGAAACGTTGTTTGTAATAATATTATTACCATTTCGTATTATAGTACAGTAATTGATAAAATTGTTTCCAAATTAAGAAAATATAAATTTGAAGAACAGTTTAAAATCTACGATACAAAATGTTATCTGTATTGTTAAGAACTTGACAGAATTGAAAAAGATCGTAATATGGGTGTGGGTTTACGAAATAGTTTGTAATGTAGTAATACCCCGACTTACGCTACCCCGATTTACGCGAACTCGAGGTTACGCGGTTCTTGATTTTTTTCGTTTGGCAACACTGCCGCCCGCTATCTTCAGTGTTTCTCTTGCTGTGATACGCGAACTCTACGTATACGATTACGATTCTACGATCGACGAAAGTTAAGATTGTTTTGTTATAAACAACTATGTCGTGCAAACGAAGTAAATCTGATTCTCCTGCACCTACTAAGAAAAGGATAATGATATATTTGGAATGTTTTGATGAGGTCATAAGAGATGCGTGAGCAAAACGTCACTAAAGTATCCGATACTTCAGACCCAGTTCCACCAGAAAAGCACATGGCAATTGCAAGATTGACAGAAGATCTCAGCTCAATTGAAAAGGGCTTAAAAATTTTAGAAAATATACTCCAACGAAGAACGCGTTATAGCTACAATGCAAGGAATAAAGAAAATATTAGCTAAAGAAATTCTGCGTGAAAAAAAGAAGGCATTGTGTCATCAGACGAATTTGTTAGATTTTATGAAGCCATCGACATCGAAATAACTTTTTTTTTACATAACTCATTTATTTTTTAATATTTTGTAATAACACTAGCTGGGTACGATCGTTTCGCTCCGAAACCCTTACATAAACAGCATAAGAAAAAAAACTTTTTTTTATTTAGCGAATTATGATCAACTCCGGATAACTCAAATGTATTGCGGGTTGGCGCTACACACCTATATATCGATAAGGCAACATTTCAGCTTTCTAGGTCCAATGGCTGGGCGTTGATGACTCAGTGAGTTAGTGAGTCAGGACTTTTCTTTTTATGTAAGTAGATAAAAAAAACCCTGCAATTTTATTAAATATTTTTCTTCTAAACTAGGGTTTTTGTTAGTCCTTGGTCCCAATTACACAAAATATATACGTATTAATAAGCAAAGTTATACCCCGACTTATGCGAATTCGACTTTAGCGATTTTCATAGGATGGATCCACCAATCGCGTAACTTCGAGGTAAAGAAATCGGATATTGGTGAACCGTTTGATTTGCTTAGAAATGTTCCTGTCCTGGAGAGCCTGTAATTTTTACAGTGCGGTGCCGTAGTAGAATTATCAACTTATATAATTGGCTAAGTTCGTCAGTCTATCTATCTGTTTGTCCGTAACTCGATATAATTAAGCTATTAAGATAGATCCAACGGTTCTCAGTGGTACCATTGAATCAAGAGTAATCAAATTGGATGAAATATTAGTTCTTTTTGTCATTCCACGTTGTTTCCATGAAATTTTATCTTTGGAAACTGACCTAGACAACTGAAATTTTAACAAAACATACGTTCAAAACCAAATAATTTTGTTACCACTGCGCCCATTTTAATGAAATTTGGCATACTTACTCAGTTGTTTACGCTGATTTTGAAACTCAAAACCATTTTTGCCGTAGAAGCTTCGTTCTTAAGTTAGCGCAGTATTTAGATTATAAAGGTGAGTTTTAAATGCCTTTCGGCATTATGGGTCAAAAATAATAATTATTCCATTCTAACTTTTAGTAAAATTTATTTACAAGGACAAACTTTAGATATGGTTAGTATTTATTTACCACAGCCTGTTTTTAGTCATGGACAGTTATATGATGCTATTTCTCGAGCACGTCGTGCTTGCGACGTCAAAATCAAAATTCTTGACCGAATAGATCAAGGACATCTGATAGAAGGATCTGATGCTGTTTTTACAAAAAATGTAGTTTTTAAGGAGATATTTACTTTATAGTTGATAGTTGGTAATAAAATGATTTTTCAGATTTTTTTATGCCTGTCGTCTGACAGGCTTTGCTGCTAGTTGTATCATATTCACTGTAATTTCTTTATTGTAGAGTCCGTGTTTGATGTAATATTTTCCGGATTATCGGAAATAGGCGAGGTCCCCTGAAATTCGAATAAATGAGTTTTTAACGTACTAAAAAATTATACATTAAAGAAGCTTTATACATTCAAAAATTTAATGTTAATAAATCGAAAGCATGAAATTCCTTTGATAACAAATATCTTTGCTGTTAAATGATTGAGCTTTGTTTTATCTTGTTGGTTGATTATTGTGTTTAATGTACAGTAATTTTGTATTTTATTATTTAAATTTTCGGTATGAATTAACGTTTTTAACGGTATTAACACAATATCAACGTTTTTTGTTGATAGTTGATATTATATTTCTCCTTTATTTCCAAATTCTTTAAAATGCTCTTTGAGAATGTAACAGAACGGTTAAGAAACATATAAGAGAGTTATATTAGTGTATTTTCCCCACAGGACCTGAACCCAGGATATATATATATAATATTTCCACTTTTTGACGATTTTCCCCATCCTCAAAATCTTGTACTCACGGTGTTTTTAGAGCTCTTGCCACAAAGTTTTTAGATCCTTTAGGGCATAACTACGAATAAGTAATAAAAAAAGTTTAAATCGGTTCACATTTTTTTAGGGAACAGGCCTTAGAAGTGAGGGGGACATCAAAGTTGTGACGTGGATAACTGCCGTAAATTTTGAGCTTTTCAGCTAAAACTTGTATGGGTGCTAGATACCCATAAGGACTCTGCTTATATTGTATTTCAATCAAATCGGAATGGCGGCCGATAAAAATTTCCACATATTGATGTATTTCCTATCTGCAAAATCTTATCTTTTTGATGTTGCTTATACAGCTCTTGCCACAAACGTTTTAGAGCTTTTAAGGCATTGGTTTAACTAGAAGTAACAAAAAAGTCGACGTTTCATCACGGGTTTTAGGGGCAGGGCTTAGAAGTCGGGTTGTTAAGAGTTTTAAAAAAGCTTTTTTCACATTTGAGAAATACGCTTATCGCGATGGATGCGCGGCAGAGATATTTATTAAATATTTTCTCATAATAAAATATCTATTCTGTTTAAAATATAATCAACATAATTATTATTTTGAGAAACGAACTAAACTAAAATGAACTGTCAGAAGTTTAAATTAAATGTAATTATTACGAGAATTTTAATTAATGTAATCGGAAACTAAGATGAAAACTGATAATGAAACTATAATAGATATTAAAATCGATAATTCAAAAGAATTGGAATTGAAAAAGTTTTATCTATTTTTAATAATTGCGTGATTAAAATACGAAAGATAGTAAATTATTTACATTGATAATAACTCGATCTGTTAACAAACTACGTAATCAGAAAAAGAAAATAGAAATTTTTTTTCTTATTAATCAATTAAATTACCTTTTATTTTTCAGCGACCCATTTCGGAGCTATTATCATAGCGACCAAAATCGGTAGCTATTGCGTTTGTCTTGTCCGTCCGTCCGTGTCTGCCACCCCTAATAACTCCCGAACGGAAGATCGGATCGACAAACGGACTGCACCATCGAGTTCAGAGGCCCAAACACTGTAGGAACACAATATTTCCAGGGGCCAACGCCCCCATCCCCTGTTCGAGATATTCACCATTGTTTTCATTGGATTTCCTCTATTAGCTTAAATGGTATAAATGCAACCATCTCATTTCAGTTGTAACTATAGCTTGATATTTCTCGGACTCATAATCTAAAGGTTGTCGGTTCAAATCCGTACATCAATTTTTTTTTTCTCTTAATCTTTTTTCTCAATGTAGGCGTTTTTTTTTTCTTATTTTCCTAACTTTTTTTTAAAAACTTTTTTCATAATTTTTTTTCTTACGTTAATGTACTTTCTTTTTTTATTATTGTATTTAATTTTTTTTATTTTTATGGGTCGGCTTTAAATTTATGCTTTGCAGAAAATTATATTTACTTATTTTTACTTAATTTATTTTTTGCCAAGTTAATAATAGCCTCCATGTATAAATTACATTTTTACCTCACTTTTGTAGGAAAAGAGGCTTATCGAATTAATCAGTCTGTATATCTGTCTGTATGTTCCTTTAATAATTTTGAACGAATAGATGAATCTTCTTAAATTTGGTGTGTGCATTTAAGAGCAAAAGAAGAATCTAATATTTTTACAGGCATACCTTAATTTCACTGCTCTTCGCAGATACTGCGTTTTTCTTTTTACAAATTGAAGATTTGTGGCAACCCTGTGTCGAGGAAATCTTTCGTCCCCATTTTCCAACAGCCCACTTCGTGTCACATTTTGATGATTTTAGCAATTATTTCAAACTTCGTCTATCGTCGCCATCTTTCCAACAGCATTGGGCTCACTTCCTGTCACATTTTGGTAATTCTAGCAATTTTTCAAACTTTGTCTATCGTCGCCATTTTTCCAACAGCATTGGGCTCACTTCCTGTCACATTATGGTAATTCTAGCAATGTTTCAAACTTTCTCTTCATTATTATACGTTGATCTTTGATGTTAGCAAAGTTTGAGGTTAGCAATAAAGTATTTTTTACGTAAAAAAAAAAACAACAAAAAAGAAAACATTTGAACGATTTGGTTCTGCATTTGGACGATTTCCGACAGTCCCTAACTGTCGAATAAGCGGAAGATCCCTATATCAATATTTACATTATTAAACTGATTTCTTTTTTTTTTCTTCTATTTTCAAAACCAGAAGCCAAATACATATATTTATTGATAATGGACTGATACGATAACCACAGTAACTCAGTTCAAACACTGTTATCTTCAGTTTCACCGCTGGGTGTGACTTATTGAGCGAGATTAGGAAAACGTGACTTCGTTTTTAATTTTTACAAGTATATTTTTAACCTACTGTTGAATCTGAAAGCGAGGCTCATCAGTAACAATTTTTAACTGCTGTACGGATCTCCTTGAAACTTGGTATCGAAATCTTAAAAAAAAATAAAAAAATAAAGATCTAACTTTTTAATTTGAAATCTTTTCCCAATGGGTCTTTGTCGAGAACTTAGCACGAGAAGGTGTTAAAAATTCCCTATAGAAAAGCATTGGAATCTAAACAATGGATTTCTATCCTATTTCTATTAATATCTCATTGTCTTTAAAACGAAGAGAAATTTAACGCGCCTGATTAGATCAAGAAATAGATAAAAAACGACGACACAAAGTTAAAAGAAGGAATTCGCACCCTCAGTGCCTACCAGATTGGAGGACAAGGATATTTGTTTTTTGTATTTTATTTAATTTTTGGTTAGGATTTCTTCGGGGGAGTCCCACTCTCGGGAGCAAGACCCGGGATACTAACCTATCGCACCTTCTGAGTCTGTCATCGGTGGAGTTTGGCTGGCTGATGAGTCCTAAAAAAGGACGAAACGGTCCGTCCCAGTCTCTTCCCGGTGACAACTCAGGGTGCGAATCCTTTTGTCGTTTCGTAATTTCTGCGTGTTTATGTTTATTCAATTTATGTTCACTCCGCACGTTAAAGAACGTTCACTAATTTCGAACATTCGGCTTAGTTCTTTTTTCTAATGCCTGTATTAAATTCCTTCTGTGCCTTGCGAGTTGCAGGCCAAGGAACTTTTGTATTTTTTAATTTCGTTAATTTTTGGTTACGATTTCTTTGGTGGGAGGTCCCATTCTTGAGAGCGAGACCCGGAAAGCTAACCTCTCGCACCTTCTGAGTCCGTCATCGGTGGAGTTTGGCTGACTGATGAGTACTAAAAAGGACGAAACGGTCCGACCCGGTCTCTTCCCGGTGACAGCTCAGGGTGCGAATTACTTCCTTCCTTTAGCTTTGAGATAACGTTTTTTATCTATTTCTTGATCTCATTGTCCTAAACAATGGAAATTAATCTGAATAATACCAGACACCGGTAAATCCCGTACGAGACGAACGAGAGGAGGCTGTGTTGCGTCTACTAGCATTTGAGGGTAGGAAGCTCTTGAGAAAATGGACCTCACTCTGGTATGGAGAATCGCTCCAGACTATGGTCTGTATCGTTAACACAAACAAAAGGTGAACAAGGTAAAAACCAGGTGCTGTTTTTATTCTTGTTATGGTTTGTTTTATTCTTGTTATAGTTAATGGAAATTAATCGTTTTATCTAATTCAATGCACGTGGTTCGATACGATCAGAACTCATCAATTTTGACAGTACTGCAAATTTATTTACTTTTTTCAGAAAATGAAAATTTTGTTCAGTTAGAATTCAGAAAATATTAGAATTTGAAAGTAAACATAGATTTTTTTTATGATTTTTTACGACGTAAAAAAATAAATAATAAAATAAAATAATATTTTTGAAAATAGACCTAATAATTTAAGGAAAGTAGAATTTAAGTTAACGTCGGAATCAATGTGGAACCCGAACAGCGGCCGTGTGTAGCGTGCACATGAGTTTTCTCGCAATTTATCCTTTTGGCGAGTTTTTATTGCTTATTTTAGTTTTTCGGATTCCACATTGATTCCGACGTTTCCTCATATAGGCCCGTGTACCGAGACCTAGTTTTTTTACTGATAACTGCTCCTAGCTGATGATCGCCATATTAGCGTAAACGATAGTATTGTATTTTTTTTTTCCTTGACCCTTGCGTTTACGGAATTCAATTGAAATTTTTACGGCAGTGTTTCATAATGGAAACAAAAAAAATAAATAAACTAGCCTTAGGATTTGAGAATTTGCTATAATTAAAGATAGTCAAGTAGTTATAAAAATCTGAAACACGTTAGGGTTGAAACAGTTAGGCTTTTCAATGAAAATTAAAAAGAAGTAATTATCGTGTTATTCCGTTTGAAAAGCTTAATTTTTGACAATAGAATAAAAATGAATTGCAGTGAGATTCAGGCCTATCTGAATGTACACTGCCTGCTCAATTGAAAGTGGACACCTGTGGTATGGAACAGACCCTTTATTTGCAGCGTGTCTAACAGCGCGTACTGTGGCCTTTTGATCTGAGCAGAACATCTGCACGCCGTGGCATGCTCTCCACCAGTTTCTGATAGCAAGCAACCGGTATTTTTGCCCATTCCTCCTTCAAAGCCTGCACAAGCTGGATGTGTGTTTGCGGTCGCATCGGACACGCACAAATCCGGGGCTCTAATTAATCCCACAGATGTTCAATAGGGTTGAGGTCCAGACTACGGGCGGGCCACTGAAGTTCCCTGAACATTATTCTTCGGGAATCAGGCACTGACAACACGGGCCTTTTGGCGCGGCGCATTGTCATGCTGGAACACAAATGGTCCTTCACCGAACTGCGACCACAACATAGGAAGCATGGAATTGTCTACAATGTCCAAATACTATGTGGATGCCATGTCCCCGTCGATCACCACCAACGGACCATGTCCATCACACCACCACCACCCTTCACTGTTGCAATGACACACTCGGATAGCAGCTGCTCCCCTGGCAAACGCCATCCTCAGGTGCGCCATCTGATCGGCAGAGTGCGAAGCGTGATTCATCGCTCCACATAATGCTCTTCCAGCAGTCCATCGCCGAAGACCGAAGCTCTTTATACCAGGCCACACGACGCTGGGTGTTTACACGGGTGATGGTTGAAACAATGATTTCAATTGTTTGTTTCAAATGAAAGAAACAAAAATAGCACCCCCAGATCAATGAGTAGGCTCGCCTGCAAAACATTTCTTATGGTACAGCAAAGGATGTGTTCTCCCGGAAAGGCTCACTTTAGGACCACCTAGCGCCTTAATGGGGCGTTTCCGGACATGGGTTCATTAGAAATATATTGACCCTTAGCCATGCCCCTACACGTAGTTTGAATATTACACACGAATTTTGCAACCCCTGTATATTTATATAGATAGAGAGATTTAGTGTATTTTGTAGTTGGCTCTCATCTCAGTATTTCCGCTATTATTAGACAAGTCAATTCGTAGCTTTGTAGTAAACACAAAAACCAAGCGACCCCTACAATTTGTAATCTATCAAATTCCCGCATAGTTGTAAGCAACATTATTATTGACTGGCGCGCAAAACTTATTTATTCAAGCCATTGTAATTCAAGGTTCCAGTACAATTTCAAACGATGTTCTCATTGAGTGCATTTAGTGTATCTAGACTCTCATTTTGCATCACTAGGGTAACTGAATAAGTGACCAATAGTCATTTTGAACCGGAAGTCGGAGTTTTCTCCCGTCCATATGGAGTACAACGACATATGACTCAAGGGGCTCCCCTTCCCGGTTTGGACTAATACACACACAAACACACATAATCACACAAGAATCCTAATAGCTCCTTCCATTGGGATGGCTAGTAATTGTCTGATGTATCTAAAAGCATGGTTTTTTCTTATGATTTCCGCTTTATTTTACTATTTCTTTTTGTTTCTCAAGTTTGAGTGCGGATTTTTTTTGTTTTTTGTTTGATGCTCATGAAATTAGTGTGCGTTTTTATCAATCCTCTATTCAACTTCTGAATCCGCGAAGAGATCTTCCGCAAACTTAGCAGGTATATTTTAGGGCATACGATAATCTAACTTTTGAGGCGCACGCCATAAACATATGACGAGTTGTTCGGCCGATAAACGTGTACATTGAATAAACCGTTTAAATTAGTCGTCACAAATCACGTGACATGACGTCACAGTTCAAATAACCGATTGCTGTGGACATTTTAGAAGCGAATACTACAAGCCCTTGTTTGTCGTCGTTTGTCTTTGAGAAGACGACCAAAAAATAAAAAAAATAAAAAACAAATACGTCTGAAAGCGGTTTTATGACGTAAAGGAAGTACAATTAGTGTTTTTTTGCCCATATTTTTGTACTGCCGTATAGCTTTATTAGCCCGTCAATTGGAGGCCGTGCCAATTTAAACAACAATTATCTAATGTACAATCCTAGTAAATTCTTACAGATGTTTAATGTCACTACCTAATTGATAGTCTTTCCTCTTTCTTCCTGCCCCTCTAATCTTTTGTAAACTGTTTAATTTTATATTGTAAAATTTTCTCTTCATCTTAATATATAAAAATGAATATTTCTGTGTTTGTTTGTCCCGTATGCGTTCCTATACCATTCATCAGATTGCGATGAAACTTTGGTGAGTTGTTGTGCGCACGAAGATTTCTGAATCAGTAGAATCATTTTACAATATCTGGTGCGCAAATCGTTTCAACAAATGAGTGTATTTCCGGTTTCAACGTTTGCAGTTTCCGGTGCGACTCGCATTTGCAATGACCATCAACAAAGCACAGGGACAATCGCTACATGTGTATGGGCTAAATTTGGAAAAATCCATGCTTCAAATATGGACAGCTGTATGTGGCCTGCTGACGCGTCGGAAAACCTTCTGATTTATTCGTGTATGCACCAGAGGGAAAAACAAAAAATATTGTATATCCAAAAGCACTTCAATAAACAGAATTAAAACACAAACAATTTTTTTCTTTGAGTGGCATTGCAATCCATGCCGGATACAGCTAGTTTAATATATGTTTTCTTTTCCTTTACGTCAGCAGCTTTGTAAAATATTTATTAATTTTTTTAATCTAGTTACCTACTTCATTTTATTTAATTTCTCATGAAATACTTTTTGTTTTAATTTCACACAATCAGGATGTCCTGTTTGCGTGTCTGTGCATTTTCGGCCTCAAGACTTATTATCTGCGTTGATGAACTTATAAACTGCTGAACGGATCATCATGAAAATTAACATATACATTTACGGACAGATGACGATTTCTTTTTTGTATCGAGAATTCGTTCATGTGCTTGTGTGTGTGTGTAAATCCGTTGCAGAAACATACTCGTGAAAGTGACAAAATTTTCCTTTGAAAAAGTATTAGAAAAAAAAAAAAAACAATTAACACTCACTGACTGGCAAATAATGAATTTTTATGGAAGTCCGACAAGGCAGCATAATTCGTTTTGCAAAAAATTTTATATCTGCGCCTGCTTCGGTTTGATTAAAATTAATTCGATTGAAGTAACGGTATGAATTTGCGAATTTCCAATTTCAGCAAATGGAGGGATTCAAAGTTAAATTGTTTGTATAATTTACAAATATAGAGAATTTTTGTTTACTGTTAATTTTCTTGAATTTTAAAAAAATAAACAGAAATAAAAGACTAAAACGTTTTATGGAAGTAGGGCATTTAGTTCTTTTTGAATCTCTTGTTTGATTCGTCAAATAATTGCAATTGCCTTTTTTTTTAACCTCTCTTGGCTCCTTTGTTAAGGGCACAAAACGTTTGACACTAATAAAAATTCACGCATTTTATTAATATCAATATTGTATCAATATGTAATATTCGTCTAATTTTTTTAGGTTAATCAGTTTCTAAGATATTTTTATCTGAGACTATCAGATTTTAATTCAACTAAAAAATTAAATTCTAATGTCGTTGCGGAAAGCGAGGAAATGAAAAAGGGGCCAAAGCAAGGGAAGCTACCACAGCTATTTTCAACATTAAAATATTTCTTATTAATAGAAAATATAAAATGAATAATACTTACAGTAAATTAGTAACTCAAAGACTTCTGTAATGTTTCTGAATTTAGAGGTGAATCCTAAAAGATAGTCCTTTTTACATCGAAATTAATAGTTATTTAAAAATTATAGTTACGAGCTGTTATAGGTTTACAGAACGCCTCTCGGTTATCACGAATTTGAAACAAGAAAAAAGTCACAAGAAAAACTTTGATAAGATAACGTTCGTATCCCATTATTTTTTGGAGTCGAGGATATTTTTATTATCGGAGACTTTCTGTCTATAGTTAGTAGATAGCATACGCAGACAAAAGTAAGAAGTATAAATATAACTTAATCTAAGTATCTTTTCTTAACTGTAATGTTAAGAAGCATTTATATAGACAATATAATTTCTAACCATAGGTTTCAAAAATAAACAAATAATACATCTAGATTTATATTGGAAGACTGTGTTAGAAATCATTACGATTGTATCAACAAACAGAAGGTATTGATGTTAATAAATTCGTCATTGAAACCTTTCAGTAATATTGCAAAATTTAAAAATGTAAAATGTTTATAATGTTTTTTAAAAAAATAAATAAATAAATATTGAAAAATAATAAAAAATTAAATAATTATGTTTGAAATCAAAGGTTTATTATTATAATAAGCAATGAGCAATATGTTTATATTAAAGTAATGAAATGAGCAATATGTTTTCCTCATTGTAATAAGCAATCAACAGTATGTTTATCTTTATAATTAATGAAATGAGAAATACATTCTCTTTGTTGTACAGGGTTATTCTAAAAGATGGACCCAATTTAATTAATTTGTATTTAATGAACAATGTACATACTAATAAAAAGAGGACGTTTCAAAGTTTGTTAACACAGGTTATAAATGTTCAATGTGTCCCCCCTCTGCTGCACGGCAAACATCTAAGCGGTAGCCAAACTCGACCCACACGCGAATAACCATGTCTTGTGTTACTGAGTTCACCGCAGCAATGCCACGGTTCCGCTGGTCGGCCAGAGTTGTTGGTAGAAGTGGGACGTAAACAGCTTCCTAAACACAACCCCACAAAAAAAGAATCACAAGGCGTGAGATCAGGAGAACTCGGTGGCCAGAAGTGTTAGAGCCAGGTCTTGATTTCCCAAGCGACCAATCCATCACTGGGAAAACAAAACTTTGAAACTTCCTCTGTTTATTAGTATGTAGATTGTTCATGTTCAATTTATACTTCATTAAATACAAATTAATTAAATTGGGTCCATCTTTTAGAATAACCTGTATTTTGAATTAAGTTTTCTTTGTTGATTTTGCTTCGTTTTATTTTTCCAAAATGTAAGCCTGATGAAGCAGGAAAAGTCTTTCAGCGAAATATTGCTGCTGTTATTAAGTGGAAGTATTAACTAGCTTTGTAATAAAGACTTTGATGGTTTACAAGTGTTCAGCTTTTAGGGCATTGGTTTACTTTCTGTATTTTGAACTACATTCGAAATTTATGTTTTGCTCTTTGTGGTATTTCCAAAGATTACACCCTTATCTTTGGAAGATATTGCAGTACCGTAGTGCCATTTTGTGAACTTGAGTTTAGGATGGGAGAAGACCCAGAGGAAGACCGAGAAAGAATTGGTTTGACAACATCAGAGACTGGACCGGCAAGAATTATCAGGAATGCTCCAGAATAGCAAGAGACAGAAAAATTTTTAGAACCATGGTCGTGACCTCCTGGATGGAGTTGGCACGTAAAGAAGAAGTAGTTTTAGAATTTCCAGCTTCCAAGAAACTGCCCATGGCAAGAAATTCACTCATCAAATTTAATAACTTTGATGCAATTAGCAAAAGAGAAAACTCGATCACTTTAGCACTGGCGTTTCCCAAGTTTCCAGATCCGTGAAATTATTTTATATTGATAAGAATACCATTTAGGAATCGTAGGATCTTACCAAAAAAATCCTAGGCAGGGTTGTACTAGCATGTAATTCAACGGCAAACAATTCAAGGGAAATTTTTCTTTCAATCACGAGATGGAGAATACATGGTTTTTATTACATTGCGTGAAATTATCTTTATATTCCACTATATGGAACAGTTCATGGTGATCTTATTCTATTTGATTGTTCACACACATCAAACATCTGCTTTGTAGATACTGGTCTCCTTGTCCTTTCTTATCAGTCTAAGTATTCCACATTTATCTAGAGAAATTCAGAATTTAGGGCTTTCTTAAGAACACACAATAATTAGAAATGTTAGACGATGAGTTAGACACAAGCCCCCACTTTCAAATTCAGGACCCAGATACCAAATGCAGTAACTACCTCCCCTATCCCACATTATGGTCAAAATCATAGATTCTTAGAAAAAAATATCTCGAAAACGTCACCTGATATCATATTTCTCCCTTTTAAACTTGCCACACACAGTTATTTAGAATTATTTTTAGTAAATTAATTTAACGTCAATATCTACTTTTTCCAACCAAAAAGTTCGAAACGAAGCTTAGGAAATATTCACTCTAAGGAAACATTGTAATGCAGAATAGCTCTATGCAGACGATTGAAGCAGATAAAGTAGTTTATATAGAATATTATAGAAATATTATAGTTTATTAAAGACTTAATTACAAAAAAGAGTCTAGAAGTGATACCTATTTTTTTTTTCGTTTAAGACCTCAGCCCGGGCCCCTTTGACTGCCGGGCCTGAATGCTGAGGGACCAACTGACCTTCTCTTTATGTTTGTTTATTTATTACTTTGTATAAATATTGACTTAATTACTGTTCGGTTTTGTTTATGAGAGCCTTCAACGCTTTTGCGCATGCGTCAGATCTCCTTCGATTTCTTCAATATAGGGACGAGGAGAAATAAAGATGGGATGTTTACTTTTTATAGTGTTGGTTTACTAGTAGCTGGGTTCTATTTGCGCTTTTCGGGAAAGAATTATGGAAATAATAAATACTATTGCAAAAATAACAGGTACTAAAAGAAAAACAGGTCTTAAGAAAGTGCCCATCTCAGCGTGTATCACCCCTTTGTGGGGTAGAATCGTCTGTGTTGTTGTGGTTCTCGCTTTTCGAAACGGACAGTAATTGCTGATATTGAATCATTATGTTTTGTTTACTTTAAATGAATTTCAATTTAATTTGCATTAAATAAAGAACGAATAGAAAGACAGTTACAAAACACGAGCACGTTGCGGGTATTAGCCTTCATCAGTTCAGAATGATTTAAAATTTCCATTAGTTTATTAAAGTAACGAGTCACATTTTGGTAGGAAAATCCACTATTAACAGAGAGTGGTGTTGTTGTGAGGAAGGATTCTTTTTATGAATAGTGATATTCTGTTTCCACTTTTCCCCGCTACCCACACCCCTCGGAAAAATGGTTGATAATCGATAAAAAGCAGACGTATCTTAATTTACATTTACAATAATATTCATGTTTAAGTATTTTCCAGAGTTTAAAGATGTCCATTTTACCAATTTTTTATGTAAATTCTATATCAACATATTGGGAAACTGGGAAACATTATCTACTCGTAAAACAGAATGAATAGAAATGGTTTAATTCTTATTTTACCTTTTTTCTGCGGAATCCCAATCATCATCAATGGAAGGAATTGATGGAAAAGAAAAAAAAAAAAACAATTTTCATTACAGAAAAAAATCTGAGTTTTGCCTTAGATTCAGTTTTTTTGCTTTAGAAACTAACCAAATAGTGAATAAAAAGAAAATTAATAAAAAACATTAATGAAAATTCTCCTTTATTCTGTTGAATTTAAGAAAAATAAATTCCTTAATTTCATTCGTATGATGACAGATTCGCAAGTGAATTTAAGTTCATGATAGAGAATGTGCTTCTTTTTTTTTTTAATATTTTAATGCTTTTTTTTTTTTAATTTTTATTGTGTCAATCAAAATATATGATTTTAAATTCATTAAATTATCAAAAATGTAGATATAATTGAAGAAAATATAAATATATTAAAAGAATCCTATAAGAACTAGAATATAAACATTTATTTTTTCGAATCTAAATCGACGAACGTTTAAGATTCGAAATCTGAAGTAGATGTACTTTATTTAACTTGTCTTTAATGTCTACAAAATTTCCTCATGTAATCACATGAAATCTGTATTACTAAAATCTTTTATTTCTCTGTCTGTCCGGCGCAATTGTTGAGATTTTTTAAAAAGAAATAATTTCTACAAGTTCGCTACGGGAAGCGAACCTGCAACCTTCCGATCCAAAGTTAGATGTCTTATCCATTAGACTACGGGGAATACATACATTCTATTCTCAATAAAAAATAAAAATATGTCACAGACACTCACTGGTGCTATCGGGTAGTTGTGAGAAAGCAGTAGCACGTTGGAAGAATCCACTTTTCCCGGGTTGCTATTATGGCAAAAATATTTGTTATAACGTTGTACATGGGTGAAGAATCTATTTGAACAAATTAGGAAATTGAAATTTTACGCTATATTTTATAATAATTTTAACACTTCTTATTTTAAACTCATCAAAATGAATTTAGATGAAATTCAATTAGAGCCGTAATAAAAGGGTTATTTCATCAGACACTAAATTTAATTATTTTAAAACTATTTGCTCTTTTACAATAATGCTCTCGTTACCAAACTATTTCAGTAGTCAAATATTTTACCACTTGGCTATTGGACCCACTCTAATTTGTAATAAAGAATATAATTAATTAATTAATTATTGTTCTGGCTTAGTATAAGAAAATAGACATTGGGTTCGAGGCTGAATCGAAATTATACTTGTGTTTAAGTAACTGGTGCTGACGTCAGAGACACATGTGCTGTTCGGGACGAATTGTGCGAAGGAGAGTGTTCGAAAGCAAAGAAAGTTCGTTGAGTGGCTGGCAGGTTTAAGAACGCACTTGGCAGTATGCAATTTCTCAGCAGTAAACAGTTTCTAATGACTCGAAGAACTTCAGAACTGTTCTCAATGTCTAATCTCAGTTCTAGCAAATAAATTTATGAGGCAAGTGAAAGACCAATGTTAGGCCTAGCCACACTCAGAAATGTTCCATTTCGGCTGCCGTTAGTCAAGATTTAAGTTCTACAGAAGTCAACCGAGCCACCTACATTCACTGAGTAAGTGTCTTTTATCAGTCCTTTTTATTAAACCAAACTGCGGGGTGTAGTTCTTGTTTTTACATATATTATTATTATTCGCGTCAGAGACGTCAAGTTCTCCAAGGCTAAAACGGAGAAGAGGGTACAAGCCAAACGCAGTGTTCGGAAAGATACGTGGCGGAGCGATCCGAACCCTTATTTCCATTAATTAGCGTAAGAAACAACTTACATTCTAATGAGTTCCGAAGGAACAAATCGTCGATTCCGATTAGCTGTAGGTTAGAGAAGTTAGATCTGCTCAGCTGCAGGATGTATCTTTTGGTAAATTTCGAAAAAATTTTGGCCCTTTCTAATTTTTTTCCGATTCGGGAAATAGTTCCAAAAGCGGCCATTACCTCGAAGGCTAATACCCTCATCTCCGGTTTCACCCAACATATAAACTAGAGAAAAATGTAAAGTCAAAAATTCTAAAAATTAAATATGAAGAAGATAATATGAAAATGAAATCCTACAACATACAAGATTTTTTTTGTTTTGTAATTTTTTTTTTTTTAATGTTTGAAACCCAAAAGAAAATCATAACGAAATTGAACAAGGTCAACTAACTATAATAGATAATATATAACACAATATATTCCTGAATATCAGATCTTAGATCAAATTTTCTCTACCTAATCACAAACATTGAATATTTAGATCTAATTATATTCAAGTTAACATCAAAGAAGATGAAAAACCTCTCTTTAATTTACCTGGTTTCAGTAAAGTTTTCAAATTAAGAACAAATTCTAGAGGCAGTGGTATTCTTATTTTCTATAAGATTATGTATTATGTACTCCGTAACAACTGTAAATTCCAGTTCAATCATTTATCGTAGTATGATATGTATAATTAAAACTAGCACTCCAACTCTGAATGACTTAGTTATTTTAATATAAATAACTACAAAACCACCTCACACGAATAAAAATTTATTCAATAACGAATTAAAATAAAACTTATCGGAATTTTTTAAAAAAAAGAAAAAAAAAATTTAAGTTTAATTTATACACATTATCCCGTTTCAAATTTGCAGACGGCTTAGAAAATGACTTAATGTATCCTTCCGCCAGAAAGAGCACAAGATGTCAGTATCAATATTTTGCCTTTATAATGGAAGTTAGCTGAATTCAAGACAATAACTACTGTTAAAAATAAGTAAAATTTAGTCTTAATTTTTTTTTTAAATCTCAAGATATTTTTTTTTTTTTTAAGCTTTTCTTCAAAATTAAAACACAAATACATAGAAATAAAATTATAATTTTCCATTAAGGCAGAAAAAAAATATTATTTATTTATATTTTTTTTTGTCTTCCATTATTATATACGTAATATAAACATTTGTAGGATCGATCTAAA
>JAFIDM010008419.1:39401197-39413330 GCA_023159025.1 Thereuonema tuberculata | reverse complement strand
TGTATTCTATATTACACATAAAAAAATATATCTTGTTGATAATTATATACATAAGGTCTATGACAATATAAATATATTTATTAGAAATAAAAATATCTTAATTTTTTCTTGAGTAATAGAAATTAACTTTTTTTTTTTTTAAATTTTAAGTTCACTCCTGGATTTTACAATTCTGAAATAAACTGATATTCAATGAAAACGATATTTTTTATTTTTTAAGTTTTCAATGAGTGGGGATGTGAAATGAACTGTTGGATTTAGTGAACATTATAGTTTTTTACTTTTGTATGTTCACATTACTTGATATAAGTTATGAAATGAACTATTAATGTACAGTAGAAATGGAAGTTTATTTTTTTTTTTTTTAAGTTGACTCCTTCAGATTATAGTTATGAAATGAGCTGTTGATATTCAGTGGACGTTGAATTTTTATTGAAATGTGTGATTGTATTGTTTACATTTCATTATCGGTGGTTGTCAATTTCTATTATAAAGCTTTCGATTTCATCCTCTGTTATATTATCAATTTTCCAAAAATTTCTACTCTTGTTGTGGAAAAATTTCATAAAGCAAACTACATCTTTGTTGACTTTGCTGTGAAAATATCTTAATATCTATTATACAAGAACTAATTAACTTTTTTGTTTGTTTAATTTAGGATTTTATAGTTCTGAAATGAATTGTTGACATATTATTTATTTAATTTTTTTTTTTTTAAGTTCACATGGGGAAAGGGAATGAACTTGGGATATTCATTAAAAAAGATTTTTTATTTTTGTAAGTTCACATCAGTGAGGATATAAAATGAACATCAGTAAATATTCATTAGCATACTAGTTGCAACCCGTGAAATATTCACGGAAGTAAAAACAAATCCCACATTTTTGAAATACTGTGCAATTTTTCAAAAACACAAGATTGAAAAAGATGTTCTAAGCTTATTTTTTAGGAATAAAATGTATAAACATTGCTGCATTCGATCTATTTGTAGCAGACATTTGCACATTCAATATAAATTCTACTTACAGATTTTGTCATTTATTACCGAGACCTTCAAAATAAGCTATCATTCTCATGTCTTCGTCACATTTTCAGCATGATGGTTATAATTTCGTGCTTTTACTTGTTGAACATTTCTTGATAGTTGATTGATGAATGTAAAGAACTGAAAACTTTTAATACTATTTTTCAACATCTAGATTGATGAATTATTTAATTCTCAAAAATCTCTTTATACACGATGTTTTGTATATAAACATTATTATTTTTCAATTTTAATCGTTCATAAAGTTTTCCTTGGAGACTTGTTTCGGAGATATTGACTTTCAAACATTTACCTTAACCAATACTGGAATTCTTCCTACATTTATTTGCTGAACTTGTGCTATGGTAATTATATAGCGCCACAGCGCTGACAGAAAGACCATCGTTATACGATTCTTGATTTTTTTTTAGTATCAGCATGCTTTCCTGGCACTTTCGGCGAAATAAGTTAACCTCCTGCCCTAAAATAATAGGCGGCTCCAAATTGAGCCTATGAGAGAGTGCCCCCAAGTCCTTACAGGGACGTAGGAATTATTTCTAGTTCATTTTATTTCTTTTTTTTTTTTTTTTTTTTTTTTTTTACACTAAATGAATAGATGCAAAGGTTTATAATTTGTTTATACTTAAGTATTCTTTTTTTTTAATTGTTTTTGAATTTAAATTTTTGGATTGATTTAAAATAGTTAAAGATTATTTGTTTTTGTATAACATTTTGAGTAAATATTGAACAACGCTCAAACATTAAATCAACTAATTCTTCTTTTCAAAAAGACATTTTAAAATTAAAAATACACTTTAAAATATTCTCTCTCCGCTCTCTCCACTTTGGTGACAAACAAACGTACAACCTACATCCGTTTTTTGCCTATTAATAGTATGATACAGTGGAACATGGCTGTTCGAATTGCGATTTGTCCGAATGTTGAATCAATTTTTCCCGTACGAAATTAAATTGGATTAAACCTTTCCAGACCCCTAGATGATGATTATTTAAACCTCTATAATAATACTTAATGCAAAAAATCGTGCATAAAAACTATATTGAGTCCGAGCGTTTTGATTTTAATGCATTTTGATTGGCGGAGAATAAATACAAATATTATTGCCTAACGAAAAGGCAGATTGTTATTGAATTCCTTTAGAAAAATGAAATTTCATATTTAGAAAGCTTTATTTCGCATCTGACAATACTTTGCTAAGCCGACACGTTGGATCTATTTCCTTTGGCGGGAAAATACAAAAGCCTGTTGCCCATGCAAATTTGAAACTGGATTTTATAAAGGCGATTCTAATATAGACATTGGAAAAAAAAATAGTAAATAAAACTATATTTACAAATATTTACAAACTTTATAAATATTTATAACTCTAGTTTATAAACCATATATATAAAATCACCAGAAGCGTAACTACAAAAAATCCATTCTCTAATTCTTGCATTGATCATTGTTTCTCTAATACTAAGAATACTGAAATTGTTGCAAATGTAATAGAATGGGATATCTCCGATCACTTCAGCATTTTACTTTTAGCAAATAAAAAAAAGTGATATACGTAAGCGCTTTGAAGCACAGCACGACAAAAGCACACTATACCGTCCTTCGTAGATTTGATAAAATTTTTGCAGGATTGCGTGAAGATACTAAAAGTAACTGAGCCTAGAATCCTTGAAACTGAGAAATTCAGATTCACTGCCGCAATGAGCGCATTCGGACTTGCAAACAAGAAATCAAACGCATGGAATGTGAAGAGATCTTTTGTAGTGGCTAAAGGTACTGAGAAAGCGTCCAAATGCCCTTCGTGTATCTAATAGAAACTGTCATATTTTAAAATGTTCAGAATTTTAGTTGTATTTTTAACACTTACAGAACGATTTGAACTTTAACTTCCCAATCGTTCCAGTCGACTCTGCCTCAGATCTTGCGCCTTTTCTGTATTTTTGAAAAAGTTAGCAATCAACTGCTTTTCAGGGGATTCTTAACCAAAAAAATTGAACCTTATCGAAATTAATTGGTTAAAAAAAAATCCATGCAAAAGTTTGTAATACTTTTTTTTTTTTTTTGCAAGATTTTGTATTTAATCATTTATAGGTGATAATACAGATTTAATTTACAATGATAATAATAAAAATCTTAAAATGTAGGTTTTAATACCCACTCACGTATTTATTCTACAGCTTAAATGACAAACAGCATTTGGAATTAGTTAAAATTAAGTTGTTAGTTATTTTCTTCATATAATTTTATTATTTCTAGAAAAATGTTTGTGTCGCGGTCGACAAGAACTGAAATACCGACGTTAATTCACAACATGTAACCCCCACCCATGGAAGTAGAAATATATCTTATTATATTTAGGGGAGAAATTTATCCATAAAACCAGAATTTTCATGACAATGGTGGACAGTAATGTCGTCAATGCTGTAACTGATTGCTCTTCTCAAACTTGTTACATAAAATATGATGGCACTCCTAAACAAATGAACCATGATATGGAAGACAGCAATATTGTGAATATCTGGACTTTTAGAGGTTTGGTCTTAATAGATTTAGTTTAGTTGGATTGGATTTGAGTACAGACAACCCTCGTTTTACGACTGTTCAATTTACGACGATTCAGATTTACGCCGGTTTCGAATTTAGGCCAAAATGAGGAAATTCATATTTTAAAAAAAGAAAAATTAAATTTTTTGAGCGAAAATGCAGCCATAAACTGAACTCGGTCAACTTAGCTGTACTTAGGCTCCGCCCACTTCGTCCACGTGTCTCCTCTCTTCACTTTTGTTTCTGTCATCCCGTATTGATTGCCTATAAATGCTGTGATTGTATAAAAAAATAAGACCGTAGATTCTTCACTTTCTGAATTTGCAGTGGTTGTATTCTACTATTTCCATGACAGTAGTGAAAGATAGCCGATTATGACAAAGTCAGCAATATATTGAAAAGTTTGATCAAATTCGTATGTATTTTGTATATATACGTCAAGTATCTATGGTCAATTGTGTTTAGAAAATATTTATCTTTTTTAACAGTAAAATTAGAATTAAAACGAAAGCTTAACCCCCCCCCCACTGTGTTTTTAAAAGCCTTTGATAAAATATGGGTACTTCTTTTTTGTCGATGTATAGATTTTGCTTAGACAATGAGATACAAAATTAATTCGGAAGATGTATTTAAACGCCTGAGTTGAATCGCTAAATATAGTTTTATTATTTTACATTAAATGAGTAATTTTTTGTAATATTTCAAATTAACACTTAAAATTTTTAGCTGTCTATATTTTGTTAAATCTCTTCTTCCCCTTATTTCGTTAAGTGTCAACAGTAGCCAATGTGAAGTCCTTTCAAGTGCAGACGACCGACGTCAAGCTGTTAGCGGGGTAGGTCTTACGAATCGGCGTCGCATAGATCAGTTGAGCTGAGGAAAAGAGGTGCAGGTGAACCTCTTGCCCAACATGAACGTTTGAAGACAAGGTAGGCCTTGTTTATTTTTCTGATCATTCCGAATGTTTTTGCAATGTGTCTATGGTGGAACAGTATTTTAGGTATCCTCAATATTGAAATTGCTGGTTAGATGCTAAGCTTCTTATCAGAAGACTGCTCTTAATTTCTAGCCAATAGGTAGAAATTAAAATTTTTAAATTTACAGAAATTAGTTGACGTCGGTTGATATTTCGTCGTTGATTTTATTCTATCCTCACTAGATGTCGCAGCGACTTCATAAACCTGAGACCGGAAGTTGAAACTGAAAAACATTTTATATGAACATTGAATTAAAGAAAAAAAAATCACTTTCACTATTATACCGATTTACGTTTTACATTTAGTTTTTTCCTTATTCTATATTTTTCTTGTTAATGATATTATTTACAATATTACACATAATTTACATCATATAAGTCTTGATACAAACTTCTCTAATGTTTATAATATATTCTAATATATAAATTCCTGAAAATTTTGAAAATTAATGATTATAGAATCTTTTAAGAGAATGTTAAAATGCAATACTGCTTAATTGTTGTAGGTTTATTTAGTTTAATTCTTAATATAATTGTAATATATCTTTTTTGTTAATTCTTGCTTTGTTTTTCACTTGTCCTTGTCCGTTGCTGATAAGACTTAATTTACAATATAGTCTACCTCAGGAAGACTGACAAATTTTATAGTCGAAATATTATGATAAAATAAATTATTGACATTAGTACAGGAAGATTCTGTCTAGCTTTATATAAAGTATATTTAGTTTCAGGGAATTATCATTTTTTTTTTAAATGGTACTTTTAGATATTAGAAGGTATTTCATAAAATTAAGTTGTTTTTTTTTTGCTTTCAACTTTATATTTGCGTATTCACATGCATTTTTTGATAAATTGTCACTTCAACTTTATTCAGCTGCTTTTATTATATTATTCTTATTTTATTATAGATGCCATTAAAATCCTTGCAATATATGTCATTCTCCAAAGAATTTCTTTTGCAGAATAATTTCAAATGTTGGAGTCTTCTATTTACTATTTTCATAGTCTATTTCATAGTCGATTTACATTAATAATTATGTACATCTTCTGGTCTTTAAACAGTGAAACATTATTAATTTAGATTTTTTTCTGTTTTTAAACCGTGAAATGTTCACGAAATGGCAACCACCATTGGTTAGTGTAATTTAACAGTTTATTTTTACGAACTTCAGTCATTAAGTTCTGATTTCAGTTGATTCTTAACATGTGATTTCAAGGCTTCACCTGAATCTTCCAAGTAGATTGGCTGAATCTTGATTAATTTTTAGAATAGGCCACCCTAAAATCTTAAAATATATCATATTCCAAAGAATTTTTCACTAGTTCTAGACTTTTTTAGAGATTGTTTTCTATTTCTATTTGCTCATCATTTTTCAGTTGATCTTTTCATTCTTTAAGAAGGGGAAAGCTTCTTTGACTTTAATACCTGTTTTGTATAAAAGCTTTTCGTGTGTTAAAAAAAATTTTTCATTTGTTAAAATAGGAAATCACCAAACACACAAAAATTGTTAAAAAAGTTTAGGATAAATAAAAGTGTTTTAAAAATACATTACAGGTTGAAGTCGAGAGCTTTCGGAAACTATGTGTTTCCCTTGTCAATCAAAGTAACAATGAAGACTTTTAGTTTTAAATAATAAATTAATAAGATTTTTGTCCAATCGGAGTGATTTAAAAAGTTGACCAATGTCGGGAGGATCACAAGTTGAAACCGTCAATCAGGACACTTGGTGAGGAATGTTGAGAAGTCTTCTATGATTGGTGGTGTTTGATTTTTTTTGTATGCTGCATCCTCTGGTAGCGGGTTGATGAAAGCACTTTATTTTTCTTGTAGAACACAGTGTCTATTTGTGGAAACTGTCCGGATTCGAGTGGAGGCTTTGTAGAAGTGAAAGATCGTCTGATTTGGCCAATAATTGCCAAACATATATATGATAATAATCACGCAGCCAATTTCAAGCAACCAATAATACTGCACCGTGAAAACAATCAATTCAAAAGAGAGACAATTGAATCCTACTATATTTCAACACTGAAATCCTATAATACGGCGCTTCCAAACAATAATATCAAATATTATTTAAACATTTCCACAATAACGGAAATAAAGAAAAAATTAAAAAAGAAAATAAAAAAAAAACTACAATCAATCAATTAAAAAAATTTTTATCCTCATGATTAATCATTTTTATTTTCTGAGATTTTTAGATTCATCAAATACTAGCCAAATCAGACGATCAGACAAATAAAAGTCTTCATTGTTACTTTGATTGACAAGGGAAACACATAGTTTCCGAAAGCTCTCGACTTCAAGCTGTAATGTATTTTTAAAACATTTTTATTTATCATAAACTTTTTTAACAATTTTTGTGTGTTTGGTGATTTCCTATTTTAACAAATGACTTTAATACCTCCGCTTCAACTTCCATATTGTTCGAGAGAGTACATAACCATTATTGAGAAGTATGTTAACTCTATGAGGGTGTGAGACCTCTTGCCTAAACTCGATAACCTAACATTTGTTTGAAGTTGACACTGAATGAATCAAAAGATTTAAAACAGATAAACAAATAATTTAATACCTTTAAGCAATCAATATATATATATATACTTTTGTAACTTCTACAATTCAATAAATTCGATCCTCATGCAGCGTCACAGTCTCTTGCACTCGTTAAGTATTTAATTGTTTTAAAGAGTTCACTAAGATTTTAACCAGTAGTCTAGAGAAATGGCTTTCACCCTTATGTGACTATGTTTCTCCATTAATGTGTTGCATGAAATGTCTTTGAGCATATGTGTATTTCTCTTTCAAAGTTCGTGTTCCTAACACTATAATCTTTACTTGTCTTAAAGTTCTGAATAATTAAGTTCTTACAAGTAATCTTATTCTTGTGTTAATCCTTTAAACTTGATTATTCCTTATATTTAATCCGTCGTATCTTAAGTGTAAACGAACTTGATCTATTGTTCCTTCTTTTTGGTAATGAATATGTCACGTGTAGGAAATTAATAATGGAAAATGTTAACTTACAGTTCTTTCCAGATATTAATGCACCCTTCCTAAGGCTCCTTAACCTCCTGAAAATCTAAATCCATTAATTCAGGCATGTTATCAATGTGACATTCACAAATACTCCTAGAATCGATAGGCTTCTATATAGGCCTCGTCTCGTAACTTAGCAACGACGACTTTCGTATCCTTATTGAGTGAAGAGGTTTTCCTTAAACTCCCTGAGTTTCTCTTGAATATTACACCTGGACGAATTCATCGCTTCCTTCCGTAGTCAGTCATCCATGGAAGTCAATGCCCAACAATACACGAAGAAAAACGTCCTCTTCTTTCACGTGTCATTGTTCATAACAAAAGCGACAATACCATTCTGTTTCACATGGTATATCACATCTTTTACAGCTAGGAATTGTTTAACAATCTTCATTCAACAGTTTGAATACTATTACGCAACACATTACCATTAAATCTTTGTAAATTCCGGTTGCCGGTGTTTCCGGCTCTTGGTCGTCTGTCAAGAAATATATCAATTTTTTTCTGACGTTAAATTAATTCAGTTTCTTTAATTATTATTAAATATTACTCTTTTGTTAGTTTATCCTGTGGCTGTAGACGAGAATGTAGCGAGAAATTTCAATGTCTGAAACTTGAATCTATTTAATTAATGTATGAAAAGATCAACGTTGTTCGTTTTCTCTACTCCTGCCGTATCCACTTTTGAAAAACGTCCACGTGACACCATCGGGTAACAGAGGGATAACTAAATTTAACATTTTTTGAATTCAATTTTCCCGCACAATAATAAAATCACATTAATAAATGGAATGTCAATAGTGTTTAATAATCTTTATCTTGAAAGACTACTTTCAGAGCTCGCATTTACACGAAGCTCACAAACAAACCTGTTGACTTGGGGAAGCCTCTCTTTGATATCCCTGGTAACGATGGTCGTGTAACGCATATTGTAAACTTTTTAAGTCAAAACTACCCACACTGGCACACTGGAAATTTGGAATGAATTTTTACAGCAGCCGCTATCAAACTAATCGTAATACAATATATGAACGACATAGATGTGCAAAATCTTAACTATAAAGAAAAAAAAGAAAACAATTCTATAGAGCTCTTAAAAAAAAAAGATATGTGCGCTTAAAAATCATGATTTAGTTATATGATATGCTACCATAATCATCTTAATTTGTTTTGTTATTTCGTTAAAACTTCAAAAAAAAAAAAACATACGGAGCCGGGTCGAGACGGGCTAATCTCCTACAAGCAGTCCCGCCTCGTGAGGAACGGAAAAGACGAGTAGGATATCTGTCCGGTCTCGTCGCTTGGCCGCCGTCGTTTCTCCCGACCGGTCGCGGCTTTCGATCCCGCCGATTTCTAGACGGGACGCGAGAAGGGGAAGTGATCCCGTTGACGACTGCAACAGAACCCGGGCCGGTCTCTCATCGGTTTCGAGAAAAAACGAGGTGCGCTGTTAACTGCCAAAGGGTTGAATCCCCTTCCGCTTGCCTTCGAGGGCCCACCCGTTTGCCTACGAGCGGTTTCATGTACTCTTGAACTCTTTAAAGTTCTTTGCAACTTTCCCTTACGGTATTTCTTATCGGTCTCGTGGAAGTATTTAGCCTAAGATGGACTTTACCACCCACTTAGGGCTGCACTCCCAAGCAACCCGACTCCCGGGACAGAAGAACTGTCCTCCGGACGCAGAGAACGGGCCTTGCATCCTCAATAGCAGATGGCCCCGGTCAGAGGGACCTGGGCTCTCGGACTGTTTCCGGAAGGAGACTTGGGTAGTTTCCGGTTACTCCAGAGCAGCTAAGCGCAGGATACAAGGCGCTTGCGAGTATTTAATTCCGACCCTCAGACAGGCGTGGCCCGGGAATGACCGGGGCCGCAATGTGCGTTCGAAATGTCGTTGTTCAGGTTGTCCTTGCAATTCACTATAGCCTAGGTGCGTACCTACTTGTTTTGCAGCCAAAACCACGGGAATGTGAAGGGACAAGTTAATTAGGGGACCCGGAGGGGTTTCACTTGACCAAAATCAAACAGAACCCATTTTATGGGTTTCAGTAAAAAGCCCGGAGCAAAACCACTCACAATAGGAGCGTTAGCGACTGCTGAAGGCATGCAATAAAGGGGTATGTATTTTCTTTTCATAATCCTGCGGTTTGAGCTGCCGCCTAGGCTTACTTCACGCAGTTGGCTGCGTTCTTCGTCGACCCACGAGCCGAGTGATCCACCGCTAGGAGTTGTTTTTTGTATTTTATTATTATTTCATAAATAAAATAAAAAAAAATTAACGTGCGCTGAAATGAATAATATTCGTGACGCCGACGCACTGGTCAAATATTAAAAATAGATAAAACGTTAAAAAACAACTAGTTTCGGCCCTTTCATTAAGGGGGCTTTCTTCTGATAAAATAAACCAATATTAAATAGGATGGGCTTAAACAGCCTTAGGAGCTACCTTGCATTATGGGAACGAGAAATACGCTCCAACTATTGGTTAGAAACGGAAGGGTTAAGATGAGGTGATAGGAAGTTGGGCTATTGGTTGCCATTATTTGAAAAGTGGGGGTGACCTTATTCTTTGTCCGTTATGCTTTAGTTTTTTTTAATTTTTTTAAGCCCGTATTTAGCCATGTTTTGCACCGATAACATCTGGTTGTAACAATTTGGGTTGGTTAATATATGGAAAGACTCCTTGCATTTATGAAAAAGTATTTTTTTTTTCCTTACAAAGAATGGAACCTGTTCAAAATTAATGTGATGTTTTTGTTCTTTGGCATGTATGACCGTATTGTAATTCCGATTATCGTTATCCAACGCATATCGATGTTGATATATACGGGCCGACAGCCTTTGTTTGGTTTCTCCAAACATCCCTCCCCATTGGAGCAAGGGATGGCGTAACTACCCCCTTATTATCAGTTGAGTCTTTATTATTTTTATTATCCGTGAGACTACTCAGTTTTCCAAAGTATTGTTACTGGAGGGTTATATTACAACGTCTGAGGGTTTTTACCTAACGCTTGAAATAGGCAGGGGTGAAATGAGATAGGAATGTAATTACGGATAGGCTTTTGAATATTATCATTTAAATAATGTACGCGTGTGAACTTGCCTATGTTATTATCCAAGAAAAGCTGAGGATAACAGTTTTCAACAAATTAATTTCTAACATGTTGGATTTCTTTTTGAAAGTCGGAAAAATTATTGGATATATTGAAAGCGCGATTTATAGCCATTCTAACATTATTAATTTTGAAAGGCTTCGGACAATATAATTGTTAATGTAAAGTAATTGGCTGGGATGTTGTTTTACGAAACACCGATGTTTAAAAAGAAGAATTCTCCCTTTTTATTTGAACATCCAAAAAGGCTGTAGTTTTATGAATTTCATTTTCAGTTTTGAATTTGATGTTAGAGTGAATGGAACCAAAAAAGGAAGCGATATCCTGTTGTGTAGAAGGATGAGAATAAAACAAAAGATCATCCACGTAAAGAAAATATAATGGAATTTGGAGGTGCTTGTGGTCATATATCATGTATGCCTCGTCCTCAATATAAGCCATGGTTATCTCCGCCAAGGGGGAAAGGCCCATGAAAAGTCCTGTGGTTTGTTTATAAATGTCCTTATTAAAAATGAAAAACTGCATATTAAAAAGAGCATTAATAAGAGGAACCAATTCGCTATCCAAATCAAGTTTAGCAAAATATTCCATAGATTTGTTTTTTATGTATCAAGGCTTTGATTACTCATTCTTCCGAAATATAAGTGAATAGCGAATCTACATCCAGCGAAAAAAACTTGTATTCATCGTGGAATTGTAGATCCCGGATTTTTTTGGATGAAAGAATAGCTGTACTTTATTGCAAAGGTGGATATAGTTGTTAAAAATAAGTTTCTACAAAAGTTTATAGTTCCAGCCAACGGCCATAGTACATTAACATTACGCACGTTAAATTATTCATTTTAAATAAAAGCTTCTTATAAAGGATGGTAGAGATTTCTTTTAGTACAGAGTTATTACAGTTCGCTGCAGGACGGACGGGGCTACAACCCCTTCTCGTTTTTTTTTCCTTGTGCACCTTGGCAGAAATTTTATGTCAGGTATGGATAGGGAACAGTCTTTCAGTTCATTAGCCGTTTTTTGATTTAAGCATTCTTCTCCATATAAAGAACGACTAATTTTGCGATTGTGATTAAGCACAAATTTCGGTTGGGAAGAAACGAATGAAATACCTTGGGTTGAACGGAGGAAATCTTGAGCCATAGCGTCGTATTGCTAGCGTTGTAAAATCACTGACCCTCCACCTTTCTCGGATGGAATGATCATTATACTACGATTGTGCTGGAGGGAATAAAGTCCTTTCATTTCTATGGGGTTGATGGGTGGTTGAATAGTATCATGAAGGGATCTTCGTATGATATTGCCTATGGTAAAAATAATAAACTATGTTATCAATAAAAAGAAATTAAGGTAAATTGCTGTACTGTCGGATCTCTATTTAACGAAGTCGCTAAATCCCGAAAAAAAGTTCGTTATA
>JAFIDM010008419.1:39377965-39393117 GCA_023159025.1 Thereuonema tuberculata | reverse complement strand
CCCTCAAATGTTGATTTGTAATGTACCAATTGGATCTATAGCAGAAAAAAAAATCCATTTACAAAACACACGAATTATTAAAAAGTTAAAAACTACTTAATGATCATCCACACCAATCAGTTCCATTTAAAAATGCATTCTGTGATAGTCCTACCTCGCAATTTAATTTATTTCTTTGAAATCTTTATTAAATCAGCATGTAAAGCCCAATATTGAGATTATCTCAACTAGAATAATAAGAACACTAGCTATATGTTATTTAATAAAAGAAGAGCTGTAAGTAAATAATACTTGAATAATGGATTACTATCAATATTACAACTATGATTACTACTTGAAGAATGGATTAATGATCAAGTGAAGACTTAATTTATTTTCTTTCAAGTCAAAGAACTTCTTCATTCTATAACCGGAACAGCAGGCAAGAAGCTAAGCAAAACATTTGCATGATTTTTGGAATTTTAGGGCAAACAAAAATGAACAGCATCAACTAGAAGCTTCTACTACTTGGTATTTTAAGGGAAATCTATAATACATGCGTAACTAAAATCAAGATGACAAAATCTCTAGCTGATTGAAGAAAATATGTCGTATGAATAGTGTAAGAAAGTGAAAAGGAACGACTTGAGAAATTTAACAAAATAATTATGAAAATAAAGTTAATTTATCAGTCAATATTACCAGACAAAAGAGCCAGCGGAAAAAAAAGCAATTAAAGGTCGCGGAACCTTCTCCTAGAACAAAATGTGAAAAAGCATACAGAAAAGTAGACAGTAAGCTATGAATTAAGATTTATACTTCAGTAAGTCTGGTCGTGATTAAAATGAGTAATGCCACAAATGTAGGAAATCTCACTTTTTATACTTGTAATAGGGGAAGGTGATGTATCTCGGTCATGTGAGTATCTTGGATCTACACTGATTGTAGATCTCTTGGGTTGGGTGGAACTGGTGCATGGATTGCTATTATATGCCTCTGACAAGTTCTGCTCTTTTGTGAGGGATGCAATGTACGACTAGAGAAAATTAAAGTCACTTTTCACCTGTTAAAAAGTAAGTAGTTTTCAGATAATAATAATAATAATAATTTATTTCCTATTAAAAAATATTTACAACAATGTATATTGACTAGCAGCAAAGCCTGTCGGACGACAGGCATAAAAAATGTCAAAGTAATGTGTATGGTGGCCAAATTTTGTTCTATTTCGTCCAGTACATAACACGCTACAAGGTTCCGAACACCTGTTATTTCTTGATCACCTGGTATACTGATGATTATCGGTTTAAATCCGTACATTCATTTTTGTTTTTCTCTATGTTCGCGAGGTTTTCGTTTGTTTATTTTCCTAACTTTTTCTTTTTTAATTTTTTTTAAAATTTTTTTTATTATTAATAGCAGCAAAGCCTGTCGGACGACAGGCGTAAAAAAATCTGAAAAATCATTTTATTATCAACTATCAACTACAAAGTAAATATCTCTTTATAAATTACATTTTTTGTAAAAACAGCATCAGATCCTTCTATCAGATGTCCTTGATCTAGTCGGTAAAGATTTTGACGTCGCAAGCACGACATGCTCGAGAAATAGCAAAATATAACTATACATGACTAAAAACAGGCTCTAATAAATAAATACCAACCATTTTTAAAGTTTGTCCTTGTAAATAAATTTTACTAAAAGTAAGAATGGAATAATTATTATTTTGACTCATAATGCCGCAAGGCATTTAAAACTCATCTTTGTAATCTAAATAATGCGCTAACTTGTGAACGAAGCTTCTACGGCAAAAATGGTTTTGAGTTTCGAAATCAGCGTAAACAACTGACTAAGTTTGCCAAATTTCATTAAAATGGGTGCAAACAAAGTTATTTGGTTTTGAACGTATGTTTTGTTAGAATGTCAGTTGTCTAGGTCAGTTCCCAAGGATAAAATTTCATGGAAACAATATTGAATGACAAAATGAACTAATATTTCATCCAAGTTGAGTATCTTTGATTCAATGGTAAAATTGAGAACCTTGGATATAACTCAATAGCTTAATTATATCGAGTTACAGACAGACAGACGTACTTAGCCAATTATATAAGTTGATGATGATTACATATTTCCAACATCACAAATTTAAATGTAAAAAAACTACATTTATTACTAAAAAGCAAATTTTCAAAAAGATTACGTCTTTTCTTTTTCAAGCCTAAAAATAACAATAATAAGTTGAAGAACAATTAAATTCCTCGAGAAAATATTAACAATATCATTTACTTACAATCTTTGTTTTCTTTAACATAATATATGATACGGATTAACAATTTAGTTCCTTGATTGTAACCTTATTATTAAATTTTGTGGACATTTTATCTGCAAAACTGTTAGCTAATCTTATGAAATATTTCTCTATTTCAATACCATCATTCCTATTCATATTTTTTCTTTTTGTGTTCCGGATAAACATACTTTCTATTATCTTTCTTATCTTGGTGTCTCTTTCAATATATAAAATTTGTATCTCGTTGTTACTGCAATGAACTTCTGTTCACACAATGTTCTGCCACTTCTGATTTTTCAATGTACTTGTTCCTAATGCTGGAACCATGTTCCGTCATTCGTTCCTTCACTGTTCTTTTACTCTCGCCCAAATAGAATGAATCGCAATTCTTGCATTCTATTTTGTAAATTATACCCATTTCATGTTTCTTAACACTATTATTCAATTTGCAACATAAAATGTTTTTCAGTTTGTTGTTATATTCAAATCCAACATTGAAGCAAAAACTCAATGTAAAGTTAATTTCTTTTTAATTTGAGTTTCGCTTCAAAATCCAAAACGCGGTCCGATGATAGGCGGGGCTTCGTAGTTACAAAATACCCCACCAGGCTACTGCTTCGCTTGTGGGATAAACAAAGCCATGTGCTTCGTTTTAACCATTATAATATTGAGGATGAATAAAAGATTTGATTTGGATGACACGATTCTAAGTCTTCCAAAATTTTTATATCGGATGTAGAGTTGATTAGAGCCTATTGAAGAAGACGACAGCAATTTATTATCAAAGAAGGATATAATTTAATAGACCACTTAAGGACAGGCGGGGCATATAGTTACAAACTCTCCCACTAGGCTATTGCTTGGCTTGTGGGCTAAACAAAGCCATGTGCTTTGTTTTAAGTCGTATAGATATAAAGGAAGTATTATATTAAAGAATATTTCAAGCGTTTTTACGGAATTATTACAGAAAGGAACTGCACTGTACTCTACCATTCCGTTTTGAAAAATTAAACATCGACGGTTTTTTGAGTAATTCACACTAAGTTATGTTTGTTTATCCCACAAGATCTCGCAGCATTTGCTTACACGTCATATGTGATGTCGGTAGGGGCATAAAACTCAAGTGGTCCATTATAACTCCATAAAAAATTAAAATTTCATAAATTGTCCAAGGTACCACACCTTCCCCTACAGTTATAAAATAACACAGGCAACTCTGTTCGATGACTGTAATAAAATATTAAACGAAACCAACAGAAAACAAATTGAATCTCTAAAATTATAATTGAATTTTAGTTATTTTGTACCTCCATTCCAAATTTGTTTCTTTGTTTTTTCTTGCTCCTTTCATCGATTGTGGAATGTTCAGCTCCTACAACATCTTGGCTACCCCAGTGGAAATGTATTTCGTGGAGCAGGTATTCACCTTTCGCTTTAAATCCGTATAGTCGGATCGATGGCCTTTCTTTGATGTTGGGACTTACGGTAAATATCACTAAAATAAAAGTATAAAAATTTCATTTTTATAAATTTTAGGTTTTTTTTTTTTTTTTTGCAAATTTTTCTTTATTCTAATTTATTAAATCCTTGTTCACATTTATATTAATATCTGTTATTTTAACTTAAATTGTTTTCAATTTACAAAAAAAAAAAAACCAGTTAAATTCTAAGGCAATTTCAATGAAAGTTTGGTTGTAAAATATAGCATTTATAGAGAATATAAATGATAAAATTAAAGAAACTATTCAGAGTAAATGTGAAGATAGACAGCTTTAAAATAAAATCTCACGGATACTGAATTAGGACATGTTCGAGCCAACATTAACTTGAATACCTTCTTAAAAAAATTGCATAGTAATACATTATTACATATTCAAAGAATATCTTAAATTATAGGATTATTTTATGTAGTGCGAAATATAGAGTATTTCATATAGAGTAAATTGAATTTGTTCTTATAATAATGCAGTTTGCTAATTTTTTAATTATAATTCCAAATTATAGGTTCGATAAGTATAAAAATTAAATTTCGTACAATTAATATAGTTACAAATATCAACATCAAGGATTGGACTAACTGTTAATATTTGAAGGTTCAAATTCTTAAATTATGACAATTTGAAAAGCACTCTAATTTAGAAATTAAAATAAAGAGTACTGAAAGAATAAGTGTAAGTACTAAAAATTAAAAATAGCATTTATAACACATTGAAATGTATTGAAGTGTATTTTTACCTGTTTTATCATTATTTCTACCAATGAGTTCAATGTTTTTGGCATAGAATCTACTTTTCGAATTATTATAACTCATTATATTCGCAACACCATTAGTAAGGAAAATAGGTGACTGTCGCATTCCATTGCAGCAAACAGGGCTTACATTACACCAAGCGCCAGTTTCTGGACCTAGAAAAAAGAAGTTTATCTATAGGATAGCAAAAGTTTATTTAGTAACATTTTAGAATTACAAATGTTTAAACACTTACTATTGCCGAATAACAATTGTAATAAACACTATACTAAGAATTTTATTTTTTTACACAATTTTTTATATGAATTAATTCACTATTCTTATCATTTAAGAATAGTGAATTATCCTAAGCAGAGACATTCTCAAAGATCAGTTTCTTTAATAATAGCTGATTCCAGAACATACTATTTATTGGGGAACTAACAATTAATCTGAAAGTTGGAAACATGTTATACAGTATCACATAATAGAAATTTTGCTGTTTAGTATTAATTTATTTTTTAATAATTTCTGAGCGTGTTCTCTTTTTTCTCTTAACTCATTGATTTGTAAGATATGTTTCATATATGATAGTGTTTGGTCTCATTTATTATGCGCAAACATAAATGAGCAACTATTTAATTTTTTTGGTATTATAATTTTTATATGTTTTTCCAAACATAGTTGCCATCAATAGAAAATATCAAGATATTTATGACAATGAACAATTTCTATTTTATTGCAGTCACATTTAATATTTTGAGTTTGGTTCTTATCTAAAATCAAGCAATTTGGCTTATGAAGCTTGAAATTAATATTCGGTATTATTAATTTGCTCTTATTTTTAAACTTTTATAAGTTATTGATTGTTACTGTAACCCAATAAAAAAATTCATCCTCATAGATTTAAACTTGATATTTTGCAAATTATAATTTAACGAATTTATACATAAAATAAATAACAAGGTCCCAAATTGGAACCTTGAGGAATTCCACTTCTAATATTATACAACTTACTGATACTATTCCCAATTTTGAGTTTAAATTTTCTATTATTTAGATTGTTTTTAAGTTTATAATTTTGGTTCCGAAGGCCTAAAGAATACCATTTTTTAAGTGATATATTACGATTTATGCAGTCGAATGCTTTATTGAAATCAATGTATAAATGAAGTAATCATTATTCAAGAAAGTGCTTATACTATTGTTAAGATTTGAAAGTAAATTTCTTGTTCTATTTTTTATCTAATACGCATTTTGATTAGAATTTAGTATTTCGTTTTTAATAACATAATTATATATTGTTTTTGTTAAGTAGCGTAACTTTCTATAATCTTTGAGGAATTCGGTAAAATAGAAATTGGTCTATAATTATTGAAATCCTTTAAACTGCCACCCTTATGTATCGGAGTGATGAAGGTAATTTTCCATACAATCCAATACAAAAAAATTATTAAATAATTCAACAATGAAAAGTGAAATATATTCCTTCAAAAATATTATTTCTGATACGGAAATATAATCTTCACCAATAGAAATTTTAGTGTTAGCTTTTTGAATTACACTGCCTGACAAAAAAAGTGATGAACCCAGAAGGAGTGGTTGGAAGTGAATGAAACTACATATGCTGAAAGATCGTGTGACTTTATTGAACTGATTCCAATATGGAATGAAAGAGACAAGGCCGTTGGCAGTTACAGGTGGAAAGTTGGTGCCAGATCAGTACGATGTCGCACTTCCTCTGGCCGCAATGCATGCCCTTATGGGGTTCGGAATGATGTCAAACAGCCTTTGGATCCTCTCTTGAGCAAGTTCGTCCACAGTTGTTGCAGCTGTTCCTCCAGATCCTGCAGGTTGGTACTGCGACGGAGTCCCCTTCCAATGCCATTCCACAGGTGTTCAATGATGGAGAGGTCCGGGGATCTTGCTGGCCACGGTAGGACCTCAACATGCTGTAGGCAGTCCATAGACACACGGGCTGTGTTTGGGCGTGCATTATCTTGTTGGAACACTGTCCCAGGGTGCTCTGCCATAAGGGGTACGACGTGCGGACGCAGAATGTCTGTGACGTATCTCTGTGCCGTCACAGTCTGCCGAAGCACTATTAGAGGTGATTTGAACGCATATCCGATGGCTCCCCACACCATTACGCCTGTGTGGATGTGCCCTCTGCCCTTGACGCCGCCACACTCGAACACAATGGTCATCGGAGGTTATGGCGAAGCGGGATCACTGAAGATGATGCGAGGCCATTCGTCCTCTGTCCATGCCTCCCGGGCACGGCACCAATCCAAACGCTGATGTCGGTGTTCTGGTGTCAATGGCAACCGATGGTGGCATTGGGCGGTGGGACCCCAATCCGGCGGATGCGAGTCGTCGAGCCACTATGCGGGAACTCACAGGATGTTGCAGAGTCGCCAGTACATGTTCGCGGATGGCGGGTGCCGACATCATGGGATTCCGCACTGCTTGGCACACTATACGACGGTCCTCCCTCGGGGTGGTGTTTCTTGGTCTACCCGAACCTGCACGACATGCATGGGTGCCCTCGTGTACCCATTGACTCCAACATCAGGCCACTGTGACATCTGAATGGCCCACATGCCTGGCAATTGCACGATACGACCAACCAGCCTCATGGAGTCCCACAATGCGACCTCTGTCAAATGCAGTCAGTTGGTGGAAAGGCTGTCGAACGCGTCTGCGCGGCATCGCGGGTGCTTCGTACTGTACGTCAACGTCGTTCTTCACTGTCTGACTCACAGCAGTGGACTGATAACTGTACAACAGGGCGGTGTCATCACGAATGCACTCTGGTGGGCGTTCTACACATTATAGATACGTGTGGATCTAATCATTTACTCACACATCAATGGTATGCATATATATACCGAAATGGAAATAATATTTCCTATCCTTCTGGGTAATCACTCCTTCTGGGTAATCACTTTTTTTGTCAGGCAGTTTATATTAAGAATCTCAAAATCATGAGATAACAACACCATTGAATTTCTTACCTTTACTGCATCTATTATTGTATTCTGAACATTTTTTTTTCTTTTGAGAATAATAATATGAGAGAAAGTTTTTGACAATTGTTGGATATGGTTTTATTATCACAAAATTGAATTAAATTAGTTAAATGGTTATTATTTGAATAATTACATTTATTTCTTACCTATTTGTTAATAAGAGACCAAAAATTTCGAGTCGAAGTTTGACTATTTAAAAAGAAGAGTTTTTAAATATTGTTTTTTAGATTTATTAAAGAAGTATTTTTACCAATTTCTTTTCCTTTGTATATTCTAGTTCATGTTTTTTATTAGTTCTGTTACCTTTAATTTTTTTAAATAATTTATTTTTTCATCAATATGATTAAGTATACTCATATTCATCCAAGGTTATTTATATTTATATTAAAAGATCACTTTTTTTTTTCTTTTTACATCTTGATTGCTAGGGTAATAGCATTTTGAGCTTTTTTTTCTAGCTTTTTTTCTTTACGTTTGATAATTTTTCATACGTAAATTAGGATCTTTGTCTTTGTCATATTTTTGTCTAATTTCTTCGTTAAATTCAATTATTTTATTTTTTCAAATAACCTTCAGTTATAGGAAATATTTTTTTTATTAAGAATATTATTGTAATTAGGAGTGTTTTTAAATTTATTTGTAATTTCGATAAAGAGAACAAAATGATCTGATATATCCCATTGGATAACATTCGCTGTTAAGTTATGTTTTTTAAGTTTAGAAAAAGAGTGATCAATTTAGAACAATTTAAAACAGTGAACAGTTTAGAAGAACAGTTTCGAAGAAGATTTTTGAGTGGTAATATTTCTTTTCGGTTTGTGAACATTATTTGTATAACCTAAATTACAATTTTTTTTAAATGTTTTACAGAAGTATTAATTTAATTTTCTTCTAGGATGTCAATATTTAATATCTCCAATACAAACAGTATTCTCAGAAATGAAATTTTCATTTAAATAAGAAAGTTGATTTTTTAATTCTTTAATGAAGATATTTTTGTTTGTGGGAGGGGATTTATAAATATAATACATTAGAAATGTACATATTTTAAATTAGAATTATAATAACTAAAAATTGCATATTTTGCTTTGAAAGGAAATATCATTAGTTGATATGTTGTCGATATTATAATAATTTTTATAATAAATAATGATTCCACCAAATAATGATATGAAAACGATAAATGGAAATTAAGAACTAATAAAGAGATGTATACAAAACCAGAAAAAAATCACGGACACTAAGCGGAGAAGACTAACCTACCATGGACATCTCAAAAGTATGGAGAATGACCAGACGAATATTCGATTATTTCGACAGGAACCCCAAGACACAGCTTCCTTGGATTAGGGAGATCAGAGTGGACCTGGAGGAGATCGGTTTGACAGAGGAAGATATTGTGGAGAGGGGCAGATTTAGAAAAAAGATCAAAGACTTTAAGGGGTTCCGGGAAAGAGAAAAAAGAAAAACGGGAGCTTCATGGACTGATGAGAGAAGGAACAAAACAGAGTGAAAGGATGAAAAGATACTGGAGCGAGAGAAATAAGAAACGTTGATCTTCATGAGCTATTTCACGCGGTCCTCAAATTCGAATGATTCCACCTTCCCTAGAAGAAATTCGCAATTTATAAAGTTTACTGAAACCAGGAATATTAAAACAATCTCATATTCTTTAATGTTTACTTCAACTAAAACAATAATATCAATAAAATATTATTTACTAGCAGCAAATCCTGTCGGACGACAGGCATAAACAAATCTGAAAAATCATTTTATTATCAACTATTAAATATAAAGTAAATGTAATCTAAATACTATGCTAACTTGTGAACGAAGCTTTTACGGCAAAAATGGTTTTGAGTTTCGAAATCAGCGTAAACAACTGAGTAAGTATACTAAAATTCATTGAAATGGATGTAGTGGTAACAAAACTATTTGGTTTTGAACGTTTTGTTTTGTTAGAATTTCAGTTGTCGAGGTCAGTTCCCAAGAATAAAATTTCATGGAAACAACATGGAATGACACAATGAACTAATATTTTCATCCAATTTCAGTACTTTTGATTCAGTGGTACCATTGAGAACCGTTAGATCTATCTTAATAGCTTAATTATATCGAGTTACAGACAGACAGACGAACTTAGCCACTTTATATGTATATAAATATATATATTTGATTCGATTGATGATTTGATCTGAAAAAATTTTTTTTTTAATGTTTATCAGATCTATTTAGTGTACACCTGTAATATAGGTTCTGAGAGTTTAATCTAAAGGATCATTTTCCATCCAAAAATAAAAACGAAATACCAACCATATCTAAAGGTTAATTTATCTAAAGAATAATTATTATTTTTAACTCAAAACGCCGAAAGGCATTGAAAACTCACCTTTGTATAATCTAAATACTGCGCTAACTTGTGAACGAAGCTTCTACGGCAAAAATGGTTTTGAGTTTCGAAATCAGCGTAAACAACTGAGTAAGTACGCCAAAATTCATTAAAATCGGTGCAGTGGTAACAAAATTATTTGGTTTTGAACGTATGTTTTGTTAGAATTTCAGTTAAAATTTCATGGAAACAACATGGAATGACAAAATGAACTAATATTTCATCCAATTTGAGTAACCTTGATTCAATGGTACCATTGAGAACCTTGCATCTATCTTAACAGCTTAATTATATCGAGTTACAGACAGACAGACAGACGAAATTAGCAAATTATATAAGTTAAAAAATAGTTGCAGTTCGTTTTAATACCTTTTATATTTAAAAAATGAATGTTGTTATTTTCTTTTTCTGTTTTTCACCTATTTTAAATTATATGCAGTTCTCCCAATTCTATATTGTAGTCCATTTCGTTATTTGAGGGATGAGGTTGATTCATTTAATTATTTTGGGAGTGAGGTTGATCGACTCTTTTATGGACTTCAATTAAATTAAATAGACAATGTTACAATTTCATATCTTCTTCATTTTCTACGTGAATGATTTTTGCAGATTCGTTTTTCGAACTAAAATTTTATAACTTTTTATCCAGACATATTTGTACTGTTTGATTCTGGCTTCAGACTTGGTTTTCCCTAATAAATATTTTAAATTTTGGCTGAGATTTTCATTTATATAATTTTTTTGTTTGCTGCAATAGAAATCCAGTAAATATTTTTATTTTCAACAGTTATTTTTGAATTCGTTCATCTAGTTAATTCGATCTTTTCTTTTCCTGAACTTGACAATAATAGGTCTTGATTTATTCATATTCAGGATAAAGGTTTCCCTGTGGGTAGTCCCATTTCTGGAACTATCTGCAATATTTATTTGAATTGGGTTGAAAATAACTACGTTTTGAATTGGAATAAGGCAAATGTTTTATATTTGAGGTATGTTGATGACGTTTTGGTTTCGTGGGAAGGGACTAATAGGCATTTTCAAAATTCTTTTCTCACATTAACTCCTGTCACAAAGATTTAATACTTACTTTTGAGAAGGAAGAAAATGGTAAGCTTCCTTGTGGATATTTTGATCAAGAATGATAATAATATTTTAAGTTATAAATATTTTCACAAATTATATCAGAGCAAATACAGGTTAAATTTCACTTCGAACCCCAGAACATCTACAAAAAAGGCTATAGTTAAATAGGCTATAGCTAATTTTTAAAGAGAATCACGAATTATCCTGAAGATTGTTGATTATAACTTTATTCTTCCATAAATTACAAACTTCACTGGATATTCAGTCATTAATAATCTTTCCTTTAGATCTTTGTCATTAATATTTTTTATAGGAATAAAAACAAAATTATTACAAATAAATCTAATGGTGTCAATCCAAATTATAAATTTTTGAAATTATTTATTGGAATAGATTGTGATAATAATATAAGAGAGGTTTGTAATGAAAATAAAGTAAAACTCATTATTATAAAGGTGGCAGGTTCATTTAAGAAAAAAATTAAAAATAATGAATCTTGTGATTTACATAAAATGAGGATTATTTATGCCGTAAAATGTAAAAATTGTGGTGAAATCTATATTGTAAGTACTGGGAGGTCGTTGAAGGAACGGGTTGAAGAACATTCAAAAGCATACAGAAGAAATAAGAAAGGAATTTCTGACTGGGCGGACCACTGCCTTAGTTTGAACCATAAACCGGATCCTTTAACTAACATATTACATGAATCTCATGATGAAACTGAAAGATTACTTTTAGAATCTTGCTTCATCAATTGGGGTAAATGCATAAAATAAAGAAAGGTCTTTGAAAGTCAAATGTCTTGCCTTTCTTTATGCCCATATTTGGAAGATCATCACATTCCTAAGTCATTTTCATATTCCCTGTCTTGTAATAAGGGACCGACAAGTTATGGGTACTTGGAAAGAATGTTAATCAGATGCCACCAGTTATGAATTCAGAAAAAAAATATAAAACATAAAAAAATAGAACTCCAGATTTCAATAAGGTTTTCTTCGTATAAACCTATTGAAGCTGGCATTAATCGTTCATAAATTAACTAGCTCCAGAACTTTTGAAATTTTGAAATGACTTCTATTGACTAAATCGAATCCCAACTTTTCAAATCTGGTGTTAAAAGTTTGTACAACGCTCCACTAGGGGCACAATCTGCAATTTTCGGAAATAAACATCCGAAATTCCCGCTAAAATGCTAGTTCGGAAGATGTTGTTTTCATAAAATAAACTACATCATGTTGTCGTATTTTACTATCTGAATCATTATAAGAAAATTCTTCGTTATGTATTAATAAACAAATATATTTCTTCAAATTCCATCAATTTCAAATTCCTACAACGATATTTCGCGGCAGCTATAGTTCCGCTTTGTCAAGTTTCGCTAATAAAAGAACAATAATATATACTAATAATAATTTTAACAATGTAGATGCATTGAAGTTATTTCAATGGCTTAAAACAACAAATAATAATTCATTTCTATTAACAACCAATTTTTGAAATCTATTTTTGAAATTCTCTTGTTTAGGTCGCATTAGATTCTGAAAGTGAGACAATGTGATAAAGGATTGACTGCATAATCTTTATGTCTGTTAATGGTACAGGCTTCTATCATATATGTTATGTGTTTAAAATATTCAAAATCAAAGATAAACACCCAAGTATTTTGTTTATTAATATCTGAATCTTGCTTTTATCTTTTATAGTTTTTGAGAAAACCATAAATAAAAATGTTTGAAAAAAATATTTTTGAAAAAAAAAAAAAAACCCCCTTTAATTTTTTTTTTTTTTTTTTTTTGTAATTACTTCTTTTGCGATTTTCGCGGAAACACTTTGTCAAAAAAATTTTTCTAAGATGTACTTATTGTGTGCCAGAATTGGTCCAGATCGGTGCTTGGAGTACATTAACATCAAAAAGGGTGAAGCCCTTTGCAAAAGATAGAATTTTCTTTCTTGTCCTTAATGTTCCGAGAATAGGAAATTTTCAATTTTTCAGTTATGTATGCTGTGATTTTGTTCTGTATTAATAGTATAGTTATATTAACACTTAATTCTTACTTAAATTCTTAAATGTAGGAAACCGGAAAAAAAGCTGATGACAAATTTAATACTTTACCTTTTTCTCCGTAATCCCATTCATCGTCTGTGGAAGAAATTCCTGAAAAAAGAATTTTCATTTAAAATTTAAGCAAATAAATATATCCTTTGCAAAAATCTAATACTGAAGATTATTTCATAAATTATTTTCAGGCAAGTTTAAAGTATTAAATAAGTTTCATGGAACGGACCTGCGTTCGTTCAATCTATTAACAATATAATGTAGTTGCTGCAATGGAAATTTGAAACATTAGTGGCGACGAATACGAAGTCTTTTCTAAATCCGTGTGTTTTGTTCTTTGCGATTAAAATGAGAATAATTCAGTAATTCAATAATATTCATTGATGCGTAACGTGAAAGTTATCAAACGAAAAGTAACAAGGATAGTAATTGACAACCTACATGTCTCAAGCCAGGATTTTGTTCCGAAGGGAACACAATCAAGGACACTAACATTGATTTTTTAAGTCTTAAGACCCATGAACATACTGTAATTTACAAAAAATGCAGAAATTGTAAGTAACACGAAAAGCACATAGAAAGTAACAATGTTACAAATGAAATTTAGCGTGCGTTAGAACAATTTTTACATTAGAAGAAAACAAAGAACGCACATAACTACACAAAACAAAAATTAACTGAGCTATTTTTTAGTATTTGTACAGGGAATCGGAGACAGAACTTGTTTCGAGGGTTGTTGACCTCTCATCAGTCCGATCCGCCCAGTATACCTAGTCATCGATTCGCAGTGCAAATATCAAAAATAACTCAGTGAATTTTTGTTTTGTCTAGTTATGTGCGTTCCTTATATTCTTTTAATGTTTTCTTTTAAGTAACAATGTTGTTGAGTATTCCTCGTAGAGGAGACGTTCATTGAACTAGTTGATTGCAACAATGCAAAAGCCATTTTGTAAATTTGAATGATAATTTAAGGTCGAGCAAACTTCGTCCAGTAATATTGAGCCAAAGTATCAGGTTGTAAAGAAAGTTTCCGGAAAATTTTGGGTAGGGCGTATGGAATGGAAGATATGCGAGCCTGCGGGGACGTAAACTTTTTTCTTGTCCATCACTATACAAAGAATTATGCTGTTGTGGTGAGGATTAGGTGCCTTGGTAACGTTAAGGTGAAACTGAATGAAGGTGTTCATGCAGTATTGCTCTATGAGTGTAGAAATGATGAGAAAGTGACGAAAGCACTTGGAAACTTTTGAAAAGCGTTTGGTGCCGATATTATCGGTCAGAGTATGTATTATGACTGGTACATAAAAATCCGACAGCTCTAAGGGTTCTGTTAGATGAACCCAGAAGTGAACGACACAGTGAGTTGGAAGATGATGTAGTTGAAGACTTGCTTTCGACGAAGCCTGATGCAACATTACTGGAACACAACGAGGAACTACAGACATCCCATACGACCATCGACATCAGACTGTGGAATTTGGGATATTGTATAAACTGAGCAAATGGATATCCCATGCTTTGTCAGACCAGAATCAGATGCAACACTACACTATTGTTGCCCTACGTGAAAGAAAAAAAATGGGAGGGCTTTTTGCATAGGTTAATCATGGGTGACGAACAAAGCGTCACATAAGTGAATTTTACGCGATACAGAGCATGGATCAAGCAGGGATAACCCCCACATAAGATCGCAAATCCTCCACTGAATGAACGGAATGAGATGCTGAGTTGCTTGTGTGATTGACTATGAACTCTCACCGCAAAACAGTACCGTAACAGTAGATTCTATTTCCAACAGTTGTACCATTTCCATGCTGCATCGCAAGAAAAGCACCCAGCATTGATTACTCGATATGGAGTCGTATTCCATGGGATAACACACACTCCCACATGTCGTAAAAACTGCAAGAGCTGGAATGGGAAATATTGTCTCATCCTGCTTATTACCGGACCTTGGCCCATCCAATTCAATCTTTTCCAGTCTTTGTCCAAATTTCTTGCTAAGAAATTGTTGCTACTGGCACATGATGTAAAACGTTGCCTAGATGCTGTCTTCACGCTCGCCAGGCTTCTATCTGCAATGGGATGTTTGCACC
>JAFIDM010008419.1:39338522-39373296 GCA_023159025.1 Thereuonema tuberculata | reverse complement strand
AAATAAATAAAGTCTGGTAAATAAAGAAGTATATTAGTATCAGGAGATATGTTTTATTTTCTCAAGATGAGTTTAAGAAAAAAAAGTCTTAGTTGCTGATTCGACGCGAAAGATATAGAAAATTAGGATTTTGTCTCAAAAATCGATACTTTTTTCTTTCAAAATAAAAAAAAAGGATAAGGATAAAGAAGGGTCGTTAACACCGTTAGTCACTCAGACATCATAACTAGGTCCATTGTGACCCCTCGTAATAAATGGCATCATATTTCATAATGTTATCTTTCTGACTATGTTTAAGATAAATCCTCAAAACTATGATGAGATTCGGTGGTCATAAAAAGTCCTGTGGATTTACAAAAGGACAAAATAACCTTATTCAACGAAGGTTAAATGAAAGGTTTTCCAAATCCGAAAAGATTCTTAAACGTAAATTTTAATAAGATTTTTTTTAATAAGATCTTTTGTTGTCTGTCAATATTTTAGTGAATAAAGAAATGTAAGCAAAAATTAAGTTAATGTAAACACTTTTAAATTTAAAGTAGCAACATAAACAAACATCTAAATGCAATAAATAAAAGTAAAACATTGTGGAAACTCATAATATTTTTGTTTATTATAATAAAATTGCTCTGTAATTCAGAGCACAAAACATAGCTTAGGATATACCAAATTCTGTTTGTGTTTTTATTCCTTTATAAAAATCAGTGAATTATCTTCCCCAACAGCAGGCTGTTCATTCATATATTGCTTCAAATGTATTTTTTTAAAAACTAAATGAACAGTAAAAGAAACTATCCACAAATACTGATGGCAAATACGGAAATATTAATAAAAATGAAGAACAAGAAACCCCATAAAAAATTATTAAATTGATATTTTGCTCTCTGAATTACAGAGTATTTTTATTACAAAAACAAAAATATTACAAGTTTCCACAAAGATTTTACTTTTATTTATTGTATTTATGTGCTTGTTTATTTTGCTATTTCAAATTTAAAAGTGTCTATGTTAACTTAATTTTTGCTTTCATTTCTTTATTCACTAAATTAATCACATAGGGCAATAAAAGATCTTATTAAAAAAGTTTATTAAGATTTGCGTTTAAGAATCTTTTTTAATTTGGAAACCTTTCATTAAGTTAATTGTGTATAATTTGTATATTGAATAAGGTTACATCGGAACTCAATAGATAGCGGTACTTTACTTTCCTATCAAAAAGCCAGCGATGTCTTACAGTTTTCTTGGTTAATAACATATCATGAGCATCATCCGGTTTTTGAAAGATGAAACGATCGATTTTTGAAGTATTTTAAGGCCCTTTTTATGTATCTTCCGTGTCAATTCCGCAGCTAAGATTTATTTCATTTTATAAACACAATCTATAGATTCATTCTGCAAAGTTTCATTAAAATCTGAATTTTTAGGGATCGAGATGATCCTTATCAGTAATACTATCTATTTTTATGAAAAAAAATAATATGAAATAGCATTAACATAAATTATTTAAAAAACTTCACTATAAAACTCGTATTTAATCAGACCTATCAACATTTTTATTGCTTTTGTTCAGCTTTTTTCTCGTCTTATTGTTTACTTTCTGTTTTTTTACAAAAAATCCCTATTATATTGTTTTCTAGTAAAATATTTTGCATTAGGTTACTTGAAAAGCTTTAGAAACAAATAGCATTAGAATTAAGGTTTAAAGTAAAAGAGTAAATAAAAAGAAATCTTATTAAAAAAATGACGTTAAGGTTTCCTTTCAAAGGAATAATGAAAACGGATGGAAAGTAAGTTATTGGATAACGAGAACAGGAAACAATGATTTCATCAAAACAAAGAGCAACTGACCAGTAAAGCAAAGAAGGAGCAAAAACATGTCAAAACAGCATCAAAGGAAAAAGTCAAAACAGGAAACGGAAAAAGATAAAAAATAGAGGATAATAAGACACGAAATGAAATCAATACGACATGTGGAAAAATGCGAAAATATTCCTGAATAATTTTTCCTACCTTACAAATATTCTTTTATGTAATAAGTCATATCAGTTTACCGATTTCAACTATATGTTCTCTATCTGTTCCAATTTCCATCTGTATCACTTCGTTAAAGAAATATATAATTAGGAGCAATTGCTAATATGGAAAAGCTAGTAAGTTACTATTTTTATGTACATTTCTTACAGTATCAATCCTCGATATTGTTGTTGGTCTACTATCAGTTGAATGTTTGTCGTCTTAGCAAGCATTTATGGCTCTTAAACTTAAAAGAGAACCCTGTTTGTAGAAGTTGTCATTCAGAAGATGTGACAACCCACATCTTATGTAACTGTGATATTTCACAGACATAAAATCCTAGGATCTTTCTTTTTAGAACCAAAGGATTTGTTTACGGTTCCTCTAAGTAAACTACTGGCATTTGCCGTAGTAGGTCTTTTTGGGGAAAGTACAATAGACCTTAGGTGATAGTACTAGATATATTTACCACCCATCTTCTACATTAACATTTATTATTACAGTACCATAATGATCCGAGTGTTTCATTTCTAACAGTACATTATAATACTGCTTATTAGCAAATTTTGAAGAGATGATTTTAGACACCAAAGTTATTTAATGGAAAACTCAGATTAAAACGATTAAGTTAACCTTTTCGATATACAGGTTATAAATGAATAAATGCAATAAACTACTAGGGTATATAGATATTTGAAAATGGAAGAGTGTTTGATAAAGAACATGGGTCCTTAAATGCACCGATTTTCTTTTACACCTTTTTTATTCACTTCAATATTTTGAACGGTTTCAGGGCAGTAGATTGTTTCGTATACTATAATGATGAAATCATATGATGAAATCAGTGAGTGATAGGTCATGCTCATTTGCTCTTGGTTTCCTGAAGTTCTTTTGACTGCGTTTACTTTGGTGATTAAATTAAGCTTCGGCATTATGATGTTAATTTCCGGGCGAAGCTCACTTTAATGGAAGAACAGCTTGTCCGCTTTACGAAGAACATTTTCCAAATCATCACCTAAAATGGCTGTACCATTTTCGATAGAGTTGACCACTGTCTAAGGGAAACAGTTCCGTCCACAACGATGAACTTCCAGGCTGATAGGAACATAGGTAACCAAGGATTTGACGAGGAGGTGCATCCTGATATAGAAGAGAACCCACGTACGAATACCCGAGCCATTACAAATGCCATGGGTAGAAATCATGAGCATCTGGCAGGTTATAAATGATGACAATGCTTTAACCCTCTGACGATGATAGAAGTGGAACTTAAGTGTAGCTGATTTGCATCACGAGTTGAACTCAGTTCCTGATATCTAGAACATTGTTTCCAATGATGATCATGTTTATAGAAATTGGCATTATCAATTGCCCGTGTTTGGGTGAAAGAACACCCTATTGCCACTCACTCCATGCCATCTCCGCAAAGGTTAGCTATTAACGTATGGGCTGGCATCAAAGGGTTGATTAGGCCGTTACTTCTGCTAACCAGGCTAGCACGGGGTTTATTTACAACACATTCTTAAACGAAGCATTGACAGAGTTATTAGAGGTGTTGTTGACAATTCGTCTACACATGTGGTTTTCACATGGTGAGGCATCAACACACTTTCCAACGCTGTCCGGTCCCATCTTTGCAGACATTTTGGGACTCCTTTCGAATTGGAGGAACATTTGGTTACATTTTTTTAGACCTCGGCGCGAAACATCCAAAACAAGCCAAACATTTTATTTTGAAGTTATACGTTGTTAGTGACTTTTTTTGAGTATTGTACTTTTCAAAGTTTATAATTTTTTGCCCATAAATAAGATCACAAATTCTAATTAATTGTTACTTAATTTATTTCCCATATAATTTTTTTTATTATGATTTCTAAATACAAAAGTACAGTTCCGTTAGAAATGACAAATTCCTATCAACAGATTCAGAATATAATTATTTAATTAATTTTGAATATCGTCTTAATACAGTGTTAAAAAAATTAAAAGACTTACATCAATGTATAGTTTTTCAAGTGATATTTGCCAAGTAGACCGCTAATTGCCAATTTTCTAACATTTTATATTAGGCAGTAATATAATTTAAAAGTTAAAATAACTTTAATATATATATAAGTACAAATATATGTAGAATTAAATAAGAAAATTGTCTATGTTTAGCTTATTTTTGTCGAGTGTAGTAAGAAAATAATAATAATAATAATAATAATAATAATGAACTTACATAATGATTTACTTAATATTATGATTTACTTAATTTATTTCCCATATAATTTTTTTTATTATTATTATGTGCTCGCGTTCAAAACATCCTCAAAACACAACTCAACGCCAGAAATAAAATTAAAGCCATTAACACTTTTGCCGTCACCACACTAACATATTCGTTCGGTATAATTCCGTGGACAAACATCGAACTCGAAGCACTACAATGCACAAAACGCACTACATTCACGAAACACAACACATGCACCACCCTAAGTCCGTTACGGAAAGGATGACTCTTCCCCGTAAGGAGGGAGGCCGAGGACTCATCAATCTCATCACCCTACACGAAAACTTAATATATCTACTTACCGAACACTTCCACCAAAGAGCACAACACTCGTCATTATACTCAACCATTGTCAAGGCCGACACACACCTCACACCCCTGGACCTCGAAAACCCTTCTTCAACACTCATCACCCCTAACACCCACACTCAGCAGCTGCGTGAATCATGGGCTCGTAAGGAACTCCATGGCAAACATCACCACGAACTCAGCCAGCCTCATGTCGACATGGAAGCGTCGAACAGATGGCTCACGAGCGGTGAGCTGTTGGGGAGACCGAAGGGTTCATGATCGCGATACAGGACCAAGTCATCTCCACACGCAACTACAAGAAACACATTCTACACGATGCAAACACGCATGACGACACATGCAGAAAATGCCACACTGCGCATGAGACGATAATATCTGGCTGTCCCCTTCTCTCCCAAACAGATTACCTCCACCGACACAATCAGATAGCGGCGATTGTTCATCAACAGCTAGCACACAGACACTCACATATTAAGAACACTGTCCCATACTACAAGTACATACCACAAAGCGTATTAGTCATCCTCACATAAGCTGTACTGGGATCGCCCAATTCACACAAACAAAACCATACATCACAACAGACCTAACATCACACTTGTTGAGAAGGTCAACAAACTGGCCTATCTTATTGATATTGTAGTGCCTATCAGTGAGAACATGCAGAAAACTCACGCAGACATGATCAGTAAATAAGCCGATCTAGCACACGAGTTCCAGAAGCAGTGGAGGCGTCACCGAGTACGTGTTGTACCTATCGTCCTTTCCGTTAGTGGTCTGGTGCCTCACACATTGCACCACAGCGTCAGCACACTAGGACTTCACAAAAACATTTGTGCACAAGTCCAGAAGGCTTTGATACACAACACAACAAGCATAGTTAGAAAATTTATGGACACAACACACATCCGTAGCCATTCTTGCACCCCCTTTTTTTTTCATTTGACAATATGTGCTTTGGTACTTGACCCGCCATATTGTCTTTGCTGGGGAAACCCATGGTTTGAAACTTTTACAAAATAATAATAATAACATTACAACATTTGTTATTGTTAGCACAATATTTGTTATTGTTGATTTTCTTGTTTCGGAGGTCCCTTCCAGGTGTGACAGTGGCCTTCATTTAAAATTCAGCCTTTCTGGATCTTTCTGATATAATAATTATAATAAAGTATTTTTACAAGTTTTAATTTAGGCTTGTGAGAATTTTTTAGCACTTAATTATAATCCCCAAATTGTGATTTTTGTGTACCTAACAATGATATTCTCGTGTGCCTTTCTATTAAATTATTTCAACTACGAGTTCTGATAATTAAAATTTGTAATGCAAGGAAAGCAATTCATAATGCTATTCCCTAACAATGATCCAGAGGATTCTGATTCTACTAACCTAGATTCAAATATATTCTCTTTTCAAACAATAATAAAACAATTCTGGATTCGTGTATCTCGTGAACTTTAACAATTTCTCTACACATTGCTACGTGCGTTTTTTATCATTTGAAACTAACATTCGTAGTCTCAAAGTTGGATTAACATGGCTTGAATTGAATATCACTTTTTAAAGAAAAAAAAAATCAATAATGAAGAAAATGCAATAAATTTGTTTACCAAGCAAACATCTCAATTGGCCTAAAAGATTAAATTGGAAAGTAAATAGATGTGGAAACGTTTCGATGGTAAGAAATACTTTTGATAATTTCAATAAATAAATTATACTCTAAACAGAGTACTAAAAATTATAATTAAAAAAAGGGATAATAAAAGTAGATGAGCATATCGTTAACCATAGATCTTTAGTTACAAAATATATCTTTCATATATTAATATGACCTAAGACTATTTGCCTTCGAAATAGTGTAGTTATTTAATTAAAAATGAAAAGTTAGTTGTCCAATCTTAACAAAAGTATTTTTAATGACTCTTTTCTCTTTCCTTTTTTTTTGGTTTCCTACAGAAAACATAGATGAGACCTTAATTTTAAGCAACACGATGTAATATAAAGATATCTTGAAAGTTTCTTTCAAATACTACAACAGAAATAAAACATTGCAAGAGATTACTAAAGAAAATTATCAATTTGCCATGTTATTTGACGATATCTACACGATACTGAATATGTTTCAAAAATAAAACTAAGAATTTAATGTCATTTCCATGATGGCGTGTAACTGACGAATACTAGGACAAGAAAATGATTCACATATCAGAGGTCTTGTATTTATGTTTCGATTGCTTAGAAAGTAGCTACATAACAAATACAAAAAATAAGTAATAATGGTAGAATAGTTATAAAATGATAGAGCAAATATTCATTTCAGAAAAAATCTTTCAAATTTATTTACAGATTAACTAAAAATTCTGATAGTTCGATTAATGGGACAGAAGATAATATGTAGATTACAATACCGTAAAAAATATTCCACTATATTATCTAATTTACAAAAGATTTATTTACTTTCAAAATTTAATATTGCAAGATTATCAATGTAGCTATCTTTCTAATTAAGTTTAAAATTGATACTCAAAGTTTAGCTTACTAAAATCTGTTATGGCAGGAGTCTATTAAATCATATGAAGATCAAAAATTTAATGATTTCTTTCTTTTTCAAAATTCCGATTAAAAACGTCTTTGACTACAGATGCTTTTAAAAGTTTATTTCAATTAAACAAAGTTATATTTTGGTAATGATTTTTTGAAGTAATATTAAAACTAAATACTTTTTTTTAAAAAAATGGACTTTTAATGTAAGAGTGTTACTTTGCAAAAAAATTAAATATGGAGTTGGATAATCTAAATATGTTATTATGATTTGAGCAGTCTTTCTACATCTTAAATTAAATGTAAAGTTTGAAATGAGACTTGAAACTTTCTTGGCAATAGATTAGGAAGAATTCTTCTTGGGTTTCCAGCCAAATAAGAATTTTGGAGATGTCCAAGCCTTCGGACGCCGTCATGGAATCCATCTTCAGGAATGAAAACCGAGATCAGATTTAAAACGAGCGCCGCTATTTAACTGTTCATTATCTTTTGCCCAAGCCGTAAGACCTCACGATGTTCCAGGCAACGGGTCTCGATCGTACGGCCTGTTTGTCGGATGATTTGACCAGAACAAATCGGACCTGACCGAGCTTGGCATCAACCTGATTTCTCCATCACTGCCCAGTCCTGTGTGCACTGGAATTATCTAATCAGTTCAGTCGTCGCCATTAATGATGAAAGCAACAAGATCAACAAGGGCTACAACGCAGCAGCATGTGACTCGCAGCCATCATCGTTCATAACAAACCACACCTGGGCGTCGTTTTTGCGCCAAAAACTTAAACCAAAAAGATCGGACCGAACAGGGAGCGGCGATCGATGACTTTAAATAGTCGACGATTATCTCGCTTCTCATTCCCCTGAAGATGAACTCAATGGCGGCGTTCGAAAGCCTGGCCTCTCCAAAATTCTTGCTTGGCTGGAAATCCAAGAAGAATTCAAAACAAAATTGGCTTGACTTTCAACTTTGATCCCTGTACCCTGTTGACGTCAAACTTTAACTTAGTTTTAAACGAACTTTTATCGGGATTACAAACTTGAAAATAAGTGATCAAAAAAAAAAAAAAGCAATTAGAAACTCTGATAGATGATGGTCAAAATTGCGATTTAATACATTTGATTTTTTTTTTACTGAGTGCTACAGTAAAATGAAAGAAAATTGCTGTTCTTACATTGCATTGATTAGTTCAAAAATTTAAAATTCCGATTAAAATACCGCTTTCAATAGGTTTTGCTTGCAGATATTTTCATGTGTTTCATAGACTAATTAGTGTAATTCGACAAAAATTAAAGACATTTTTTAATCTGATGTGTGATAAAGAGAATACAGTATGCTTACTACTACTTCCTAATTTATTTTCATCTTAAATATTCAAAGAGTTTTTTTTTGGAATACCAGACCCTGTAAATATCAACGGATTTACCAAGTGTTTACCAGATGACATCCTAGAACAGCTGTTTCACGCTTTTTGGCAGTCATCAGCTAGATGTAGTTCACCAGTAAACTGTGAGGTCTCAGTACAGAGGATAATAGGCACAATCGTGGGAATGAAAGTGGAGCCTTCAAAAACAAAATCAACAATAAGAAATTCACAATAAAAAGTAAGTTTATGAATATGTTTAGGAGCTTTTTGTTGTTTGAATGTTCTACGAAAATTTTTTGAGGCGGCGGAATTTTTTTAAACTTAGTTTTTTTTTAATTGTGAATTACACTATTTATTTTGATTTTGGAAACTCAACTTTGATTCCACAATTGTTTCTATTATCCTCCGTACTGAGACCTCGCTGTTTACTGGTGACTATTCCTAGCTGATAATGATTGAAACAGTTATTCTAGGAAGTTGCTAAGCAAACACTTGGTCTTACCCATCGATGTTTATGAATACTTTTATGGGCTTTTTGTTGTTTTAATGAGTTACGAACATTCATTTAATGCTCATGAATTTTTAAAATTTATTTTCTATTCTGAATTTATTGTTGTTTATTTTGTTTTTGGAGATTCCATTTTGATTCCCACTAGCCTATTAATGTCTGAATGTTTAGTTTAAACAATTAATTTAGTTTACACAAAAATTAATAAATTATTTTTAATTCCCTAAACTTCGTGGTCGCTGAAATAATGAAGAAATTTTCCAATGAAGAAACATTCGATGCTAAAAGCTCATTTATTTAATCCCCTTGCATCTATAATCTAATTCAAATAGTATTTAAGTTTTGTAATTAAAAAATCAAATAAAAGAGCAAAATCGTATTACTTATACTTAATATCTATAGAAATTACTCTTATTCTAAATCACTAGGATTCATATTAGCAATATCATGTCGAAAGAACTATCACTAGGTTTCTAGACATCTGGTAAATTCTTGTTACAGAGATATCACAGACTGTTATATTGCCATCGAATCTTCTTGCTTTATCCATCATAACATTAAAGACATTTTTAAATGTTAATGTTTATTGGAAGAACCAATCAATTTTGTCTTTTCTAAAATGTTTCTTTACATACAAATTTTATTTCGAATTTAGGATATTCTCTAAACTTATTATGTAAATTTTTCTTAAACATTCTTATTCTCTAATCACGAATTAACAAACACTCATCAATAAAAAAAAAAAAAATAGCGCACCGAATTAGCACAGAAGCAGCAGTCGAAATAGAATGGCGCTTGCCATACAAATGAGAATGATACGCAAATAACTGATTGCAATAACAGATTAAATGGGTCATTGTAAACATCGTGGGCTCAATAGATGCTTCAGTACTATGTCGTACCGCCCCTAGGTTTTAGGAGATGACTAATGAGGAAGATCTTCTCATAACTGCGGCTCTACATCGTTCAGACCCTTTGATGGTTTCACACATGTTCGATGAGCGACAAGTCTGGAGATCTGGCTGGCCAAGCAAGGGTTTCAACAGCACGAAGACAGTCTAGGGAAACCCGTGCCATAGGTGGTGGAGCATTAACTTGTAGGAAAATGGACTGCTTTAGGCCTCCATGAATAGAAGCACATGTATCGCTGCGCCGTCATTTTTCATCTAATCACTACCAGCAGAGATCGAGAATCGTAGGAGATTCCTTCTCAGACAAAGACGCCACCAGTTCTGGCAGTGTTTCGCTTAACAATGAAGTTCGGATTTGTGCTCTACCCAGTGATTTTTCATATTCGAATATGGTGTTGTCCGTGTCCAGAAAAATCTGGATTCGTTATAAAAGACGATTCGTTGTCAGTTATTCGTGCCAACTGCTCACTACAACACTGTAATTGAAGCCACCGATGATGGGGTATTAATTGAAGACAGAGTAAGGGACTCCGAGAATGCAATTCGTCTCGCTATAGTGCGGGTAGCATCACAACGGTTTTTTTGTGTGATGCTGATACATATGGTGAACACCCTTTGATCAGTTTGATGACCAAATCGAACGACGACACTATCCTCTCTTAGATCTCCCACTGCCTTTCCTAGGTTTGTGTATTCCCTAACACAGTACAAGTAGACCAAGTTAAAGCCATTACTCATCAGGGCGGGTTTAAGCCAACACTAAATACTTATAACTACTCGCCTGGCAGTCACTGGGACAGCATGCAGAAGCATGTGAAGCTGGACCAATCCACGTCTCACCAGACGTAGTCTCTGTCCGGCCAGAACCAAGGACATCCTATTCCAGGATGCTATTCAAGAACGCTAGGCAGATCTGCGCATCACCAGACGCTGACCAGGCCTAGCACAAAAAAACCAACAAGATCCTAGTCAATCGCCTGGAAGGACTGAACACCATAATTCCCACAAAAATTCGTGATATCGTCATTTGACTGGAACATCAAACACTGTCCCCTCAAAAGGCTGCTCTCACAGGAACAACCATGGCGACGCACCCCCGAGTCTACCCAGGCATAGACTCATTCAAGACAGCTACTGTATACTGCTTGAAGTCGGGCCCGAGAAAAAAAGAGGTCTGCTCGTCACAGGGCACTGGGAACCCGTTAGTAATGAGCGCCCTTTCCAGTCGGGCCCTACACCGGGACCGATGTTCCTACAAGCATTCCCAAAGGATGTGGGAAACGGTTTCATCTTCCCCAGAGTTGCACCTTTCACATTGCAAACTCTCTCTCGGAGTCCATGCTTCCAGAGGTAGGCGTTAAAAGCACGGTGTCCAGTCATAAACTGGTTCAGATGGAACTCTCCGTTGAGGGCACCAATCGAAACAGTGGGCAGAAACTTGAACAGAGGGCGGCGTTTGGACGAGGCTTCCCAGCTTCTTTGCCAAATGCATCCGCAACATAAGCGCGTAGCTGCGGAGGAGCGGCTCTTAGACAGTGGCGGAGGGCAGGGTCGTGCCTTCCTTCGCAAGCTGATCGACAAACTTGTTGCCTATCGTGCCCACATGAGCTCTGGTCCAGAAGAGAGTCAATCCCACACCAGCCGAGTCCAGCTCAGTCTGTGTGGAACTCACCCTCAACTTCAGGGAAGAGTCGGTGTCGCCCTTAGCAATGGCGCTAAGAGCCAACCGAGAATCAGAGACAATCGCGAGCGCACCCCGGGGTTCTCGAAGGCGGTCGAGTTCCCACTGGAGTGCCGTAAGATTAGCTCCTGGTTTGGCTTGGAACACTTGCGTGATCAGGCAGAGCCAGGACATAGGACATCAGGACATAGCCAGAGTCATAGCAAGCAACAGCACACAATTTTCGTCCTAGTCTGGGAAATGGCGAATCTGAATGTCGGCTGGAAGTGGTCGGGAAAGAACAAGGTGGTTCCCGTCAAACCTGTCATTACGAGTGTCGGCGTAGAAAGCAGGTGCAGTCAAGGCCAGCCGGTCGATGGGAATCGATCCGCTCAAAATCTGCAGAGATTCGTTGGCGACCGTACGGCACCTCCTTGTGATAGCATGTAGGAAAGGATGGACCGTGGCCTGGAGACCTGCCCTCAACTTCACGTGGGAGGCACTCTCCTCAGATCTCCGCGCTTTAGAGTATCTTTATGCGGATCACCAGGTTGAAGAAGAGCCTCCGAGCCTTAGTCGGCAGGCCCTCGAATGCGGGGCAAAGCCCTCAAGACGGTGGGCAATCGCACGAATTCTTCCACGAAGTCACGTTCCGGGAAAGGACGATTCCCAGATATCTAAGCGTTGGCTTAAACTGAACCTAAGCTCCTCCGAGGTAGAAGATAGGTAGGCGACTGCTCGCCCGACCAGATACCATCAGGGCCTCAGATTTATCGGGCTCAACGTAAGGTGATGCCTCGCATACCAACGCTCAATAACGCCTGCGCACATCTGCCGGGCCTGTCAAGGCGTAGCCTAGACGACGAGTGAAGCACAATCAGTCCGTCGTTGGCGTCCTAACACAGGACAGTTTGGTCGGTCCAAATGGCGGCCAATTCGTTGGAACTATTAGCTTGCCTTCCGCAGCCGAATGATAGGACCGTTCTGAAACTCTGCCAGTTGTCCAAACCCTCAGCCGTTTGGACAACTAATACTCGATACTAATACTCTTGGTCGCAGTTCTCAGAGGATATTGACAGACGAATTTCGTCTTTCCGGATCTTTTATTCTGAATATGCTATAGTTGTTTTTGTTTTTTGTTTGTTTGTTTTTTTTGGCAAAGAGTTTACTTAATATTCGCTTATATATTATATTCGCTTACAAAAAAATAACAATTTCGCTATTTTATTTAAGTATATTACAGATCTGAATAAAATATTGCTCAATTGGTTTTCATTACAGATGCTTCCACTCTTATATTAACCACGATTTCATGCATTCTTTCTTTATAATTGGCTGAGGATGAACTGATGAATAACACAATGGCGTACCACATCCCAATCCCAGTTGTGATAGAAGTATTAACAGAAGCTGCCAAATCTTTGAATGAAGGAGAAGGCGTTACTTTTCTGGAAATGTATGCCTTTGTTAAAAAGTCAAAAAGAGTTGTACTGAAGCGGAATAAGATCAAACCTATCATGAGAGATGCTCTACAACAAATGATAACGCATAACTTGATTCAGAAAGATCACGAAACAAATCGGTATATTTTGACTGATTTTCATCCGGTTCTTGTAGATCCATGGGGAGAATCCATGGTAAGCAAATAAAATAATATCTTGTAAATGAAACATTTTTTTTTTATATTGAACGAAAAGCAACTAACTCTCATGGATTGGTTTTTGAAAACTCTGCTGTAAAATTATCCTTCACACAAGAAACAAAATTGTCATTATAAAGAAACTTCTAATATGTAAGATTCCCACATAACTTTTTCACATTTTTCAAATTTTTTATTTATTGAATCATTTGTAATAAAAACAGATTTTTTTTTCATTTTTTTTGCAAACTTCCTGAAATTTCTACAGTATTTAAACTTACAATTAAATCTTACAATCTTATAGTAAGTGAATCTATGTTTAGAGGTTAATTTAAATTAAAATTTTGTTATTAAATGCCTTAGAACAATAAAAATACAATTGAATCTTGATTTGCTGAATAAGAGGTTGTCTGATTATTTGTTCAAAACATGAAAATGACAACCCTGTATGTTTTACTCAATGCGAATGATGGTCTCCTGTTTAATAACCTGGAAAATCTATTTGGACACATTTCAGTTTCACACTGACCCCAAATTCGAAATTTTATTGTTTACTCTGATTGTCATAAATCAAATTCGTGCCATCTATGTAATCATATTAATATACGTCAACACCAGCAATATCGTATTCAATCAAAAACAAATCTTTTTCTATCCTAACGTACATTTATATCAAAATACTCAAACATTGCCAAATCTTCTGCACGATATTTTAACTAGAGGTTATTAAAATTATTTTAGCAATTCGATCAAAGAATTTTGAACATGAAAACTTTCAAAACTGAAAAGAAGTAGACACAAAAGATATAATTATGCGAATAATTGATAATCAACCTATGGGTTTAAAATAAAACTTACATCGGTTAATTAATTCATTATGATAACTTAAATACTTAAACAGTACTTAACTTTTACTTTAACAATACTTAAACATGAGTAGCTTAAATTACTTCTACCTATGAAAATTTTGAAGTTGTCACATCAGCTTTTGAATTGTAGTATAAAAAGATAGACAAGGAGTTCTTTAAACAAACAGTCGACTTAAGTATATCGGGTATCGCAAAGAGGGAATCAAATTTTGAGTCTTCCTGTTGTATTCTGTTGTTTGGTTGAGAGATAGACTAAAAGGTTGCCGATCTCTATTGCAGACATATCATATAATAAGTTTAATAACTTGATTAGCTGCTAATTTATTAGAAATTGTGTACTATTGACTTGGAATTCTGCAGCGAAGGATCCAATTTATTGGTCCTAACATATTAAGATTAGATTGTCAGAGATTTAGATTCACTTCATTTCAGTCCTATTTATACTTTCATACCACGATACTTCAGCTGCTAAAATATTTTTCCATATCTTGGGCAACGTTCAAATAATGGCTCCTAAGAATCATTATTTAAGATATTATTTCAGCATTTCAGGCTTCCTGATTCCTCAACCTATCTCCTTCCTTAATCTCTTTGAGAGTCTCCGGATGGCTGAACAAAAAAAAGTATTCTTCAGGGTTGCGGCGACGCTCGACATGAACAAAAGCCTCCCGCGTGAATTTCAAACATCGTCGAGTCTCTGATGGAATGTAAACAAAGGGCCGTAGGGCTAGTTGAAAGCAAAGATGAAGATATGTTAGGAATCTTTAAGCTATCCCGCAGAGGATCCCACAGTTGAGATGACATATATATAGGGTACAAATCAGAAATTATTGACCACTTTAATTTCCATCCGTGAATTCTTTGTGAGTGTTTACTATTGAACGGATGTTAATTCTTGCTTCTTAAGGAATCAAGTTCCGTCCTGACAGTAGTTGTACGATTTTCCCCTATCATACTGACTGACTTTAATCCCTTCTAATGGATACCGAATTCTTTCGTAGGAATGAAGTAGAGTGAGCACCAAGCTGCTCTAATGATCTCAATCCTTCAGCGAAGAATCATTGGAGCTCACATCTCCCTCGCATTCATAGTTTTCATGGCTCGAAAATTATTGGAAGCTGCATAGAAATAATGTAGATTTTGTCTGATTGACTCATCTACCCTGAATGTTATTGTTAGGAACAGTTGATTATTGCTTGATAGCTTATTTTGGGAAAAAAAATGTAAGTTAGTTGATTTTTACAATGAATGCATTCATTTGTCTGCGGAGGTTTGCACTTATTTCCTACATTTACAGTCATAGTCGCCGTGCTGGCGTGGTCGTGCGGTCTCGGCGGCGGCCAGCCGTGGCCAGCCGTTCGAATCCCGGCAGTGGCATGGGTGTTTTCACTTTACTTTCTTCTGTATTGTCCTCTTTCTTCTTCTGTTGTTGTTTCTCTTCATAGGAGGCAGAAGTCCGATTTTCACCTTAGGGTGCCTTCAGGATAATTATATCCCAACGAAAATAAGGCAATAATATCCCCATCATAGAGTGTCTATGACCAGTGATCCGAAGATGGATCCGGGGACACGACAACAACAACAGCAGTCATAGTCAACTAACGTAGATCGTAGTTAAAACATTGGACAGCTAGAATTCCTATATCGCAACGTGGATACAAAACAATCGGAGATATTCATAATCTAATCATCTCTGTATGGTTTGAACTGTTTCCAACTAACAATGGCTCTCTGCGTAATATATATTAAATTTAATAAAAAAAAAGCAATCCCATAAACAGGCAGTGGAGGCCCATGGGAGTGCGGGATGTAAGGCCCCCAGCGTTTCGTGACCAACGGCACTAGATTGAGGTCAGGAGGTCAGTCCGACGTCCGCCCGCCTTTTCTTCCCGGGAAAGAAACCCGGTACCCATTCTACAGAGGGCTGGGTAGACCCTAGGACCCATTTGGAGGAGAATGGAGCGTGGAAAAATTCCCGCCAATCGCCGAGGTCGGGAATCGAACCCGCAACCTCCAACCTCTTTAATTTGATGCAAATAAATGTATTATTATATCATGAATTACTTAAGGACATCGTAATTTAATTTTGTTAAAAGTGACCAGTAAAATATCTCGTGTTTATACACAGGTCTACAAAAATTTAATAAGATTAATCAGACTAAACTTTAAATTGGAGCTACAAACACTAAAATCTAATCAGGTCTGAATAATAATATTTCACTCTAAAACTTAATACCTAATGTTGCTCTCTGCATAATACTTTGAATTTTTTTAATTGCATAATACATAGGCCAAGTGTTTGATAATGAACTTTTAGTTGTGTTTGGATACCAAAATCTAATCACGTGGATGCTAACAATAGTGAAACATCAAACGTAAAATTTGGTTGAAATATTCTTATTCTTTGATTAGATTGTGATGAATGTGGGTGGCATAGAAGGCAAGCACCACGCTCTTAAATGTATTGTACTTTACACATGGAATTGCAGAGGCAACGGAAGAACTCTAGGAGAAATAATACAATTATAACAGAGAAAATTATTATCCTCTATTATAATAGGACATTCTATTTTATTTCACATAAAATAGAAGTCTCTGAAAGATGATGAATGACTAAACATTCCTGAAAGCTTTGCTTATATTAGAACGAGGAGGAAATTTCCCACTAAGTCATAAGTGAATCAATCTTCTTAACAGAAGAAGTAAAGTGATCTATGAAAGACAATTATCTTAATATGGTTCCTGAGACAAATCACTTGTTTCAATGATTCATCGAAGTGGAGACCAGGAATAAAGTATTAGATATGAGAATAACTGTTAGAATTTGATTAATAACATAAGGAAAGGATGGAATGCAATAATATAACAGTGGTTTTATTTTTCTTCTTTACAGCAAAAAAGAAAAAAGTTTAAAGATTTGTTTCAAAATAAGAAAGAATTAACAATATTAAAAACAGCAAATCAGGAACTTTCATTAAAAAAAAAAAAAAAAAAAGAAAAAAAAAACTAAACCAGGCCTACACACAAAGTTTTAACTTAAAAATGTATCGTTATTAAAAAATTGCAAAGGGATATTTTCTGTAGTCCAAAAACTTTGATTTTAAAGTTTAATTTGTTAATATAAGAAAATTTAGATAGAAATTTAGATTAAACCTTGCCTTCGTTACTAAATTTATATTGGAAATGAAATGAAATATTAAAGTATTGCAAATAATTTTGCTGAATTTTATTTTTGTTGTTGTTGTTGTTTGACGATGAATTACAAAACTACAGGAAGTTATAATGATCAGGACTTTGCCACATTGATAGCAACTTAATATAGTTTCTCTACCAATTTTATTTACACTGCAAAAGTAATATAAGACCATTGCCCTATTTTAATGAAGAATTATATCCACAGAATTGTTGAATTCACAATCCCAAACTTGATGACCAATAATATAATTTTATAGAAACTGAAAGATTGTAGCCTACTTTTAATGGAAAAATAATATCCATCCTGCAACAGATTGAAAGTTCAGTAATATTCTGAAGAATATCCGTTTTATTTGATCACAAATGTTCCGCTTTAATTGCAGTAATTTTAAATCTTGAAGAATATCTAGATAAAAAAGATCTGTTGGATTTTATGAATATTCATCCACGGATTCAAAAGTTATTAATGAAAAATGAGACACCGAAGAACTCATATTCCACTGTGGTCTTTCCTTTGAAAAAAAAACAAAACAAAAATACCAGGATTATAAAAAAAAAAAAAAAAAAAATCTGAAGAAGTTAAACAATTCCCTAATAACCGTGTGCATCTGTGCAAATTTCATTCAGTACAGTAGCTTACTATTTGCAGAGCATAATCAATAAGAATATTTATTGTGCCTAATTATTTAGCAGTTAACATAAATTGAGTAAACTCAATAAAAACTGAGCATCCAAACAAATAAATCAAGATTAAAACATCAAATAAAAATAAAAAATAAAAATAAAATTCACTCTTGAAATTGGATCAACTAAAAAAACAATATTTTTATTGCATTTTGTATATTATCAGATTGTTAATTTCAAATTAAACTCGAAAAATAAATTAAATGATTAATACAAAATTACAACAATGTTAACCAAAAAAGTTAAAATAAGAATAACAAAACAATTCGTCATTGATTTTTTTTTTTTTAATGTAAACATTCTTAATGTTATGAGCTTGTGGACATCTTTGGCGAGATAAACAAAAAAAATTACAAAACTACGAGATTGCATTCCTTAATTACCTGAAAAGAGCTACTTCTACTTCTACTTCTGTCCTCCAAATGAGAGATGGCCGCCCTGTTTTTGTGAGATCTGCGCATGTATCATCGATTAGTCTGGTCAGGCACTTCCGTCTGATTTTATGACAGGACGCCGCCATTGCGCTAATCGCTTGTTACTTTGCGAAAGAGCATTGTATTTATAAATAATATATATTTATTTATTTATATAAATATTTATTGAGCAACTGGTATTGAAATAACGCTAAATAGTCGTTAATTTGAAGTTTTAATTTGGCGTTATCAATATGTCTTTCTCAGTGAAAACAGACGACGGCGTCCATTGTGACAGGAAAACATAATTGATCAGCTACCGGAAGGGCTGCGCAGTTCAAACTTCCGCCGGCCAACTTTCATTTCGAGGACAAAATAAGCGAATTCGGATAAAAGCTTTCATGAATTAACATTTGAAGTTTATTGGACAGCCTGATAACTAATACCTAATATTAAAGTATTACAAAGTATTACAGACATAATCCTTGTGTTTACAATCGGACTTAAAACTAACTTTCCTTAAAATATTATTTCTTAAAATTTCTTTTTTCTTAAAATAAAGGGTGAGACCAAATCGTATACTAAATAAGATCCTGATACAACTGTTTCATTCTAATATGGCGGTCAGCAACTAGGAGCAGTCATCAGTACATAACCAAGTCTCGTTACTCGTGCCTATAGTGTTCCGACAAAATATCCTCTACAACTTCATTAAGCTTTCTAAACGTTTTTTTTTTTAAAATACAACAATCATTCACTTCTTGTTTGTCACTGCCTTCCACAACATTTATCCTTTTGGCGAGTTGTTTATTGCTTATTTTAGCTTTTGAGGTTCCACATAGATTCCGACGTTTTCTCAAATAGGCCCGAGTACTGAGACCTGATTGTGTACTGATGACTGCTCTAGCTGATGATCGCCATGTTAACTTGAAACAGCTGTACTAGGATGTCATTTAGTATATAATTTGGGTCTCACCCTTTATTTTATTAATCTTTACCAGCGCAACTATTCGCTAAAATAATTCATAGAGGCCGCGTGAAGCGTGTACATGAATTTTCTCGCAATTTATCCTTTTGGTGAGTTTATTGTAGCATGTTTTAGCTTTTCTGGTCCCACATTGATTCCGACGTTTTCGTTTTGTTTTGTTTTTATCCAGCCTATAAGCTGGAAACGACAAGGATAAAAATCATAACTTTATTTTCAAAATCTAAAATCTGCGAAATACAAGCAGTTCAATGGTTGAATTTTCTTAAAAAAAAAAAAAGAAAGAAAAAGACAATAATTAAATATAAAATTTACAAGGAGAGGGCACACCCTGTATCTCGTGGATTTTAATGACCTTTTGTGAGATGAAAGTACGGATGGAAAACTTAAATTAATTACAGTACTTACAATTACCTTTCTTTAATGAATCATGCATTATAAAATATTTTCCATGCATAAATAAAGATAAATTCTTAAAAGTAAGTTGATTCACTTTTTGTAGGTTTCAAATATGTATTAAAAATACAGAGAAAATTATATGAATGTCAATGATTCTTTAAGTTTTTAAAGATTATTGTTTTCAAAGATTTTGGACACTGAGATCGCAACATTGAATTGAACAGCTTTATGAAACTCCTTGATTTCATATGAAATTATAGTTTTTTTTTTTAAATTTAATAATGGGTTCTGTAAGCAAACTATGGGTTTTCCTATGGACGCGCCATCTCAGGGTCCATTTGTAACATTTATATGAATGTTTTTGAAACTCATTTATTAAATAATTGGAAAGTTACCAAGTTTACCTACTTCCGTTATGTGGATGATATATTAATTTTTTAGGAAGGCACTGATCGTCAGTTTACAAAATTTTTTAATCATGTAAATTCTTTAAATAGTCATATAAAATTTACGTGTGAGAAAGAAGAAGATCATAGATTAAATTATTTGGACATTACTTTAATTACAGTAGACTCTCGATATGTCGAACTTAGATATCTCGAAAACCTTGATGTGTCGAAAAATTATTTTTCCCCTTGATATTACATATTCATCTAATGTTAATTTTAATTCTTATGTCGAAGAGTTTTCACTCAAAACCTTGTTATGTCGAATATTTTTCGAAGTAAAAAATGAATTTTTCAGAAAAAATCGCCATTCAGTTGGTCGAAGCAAATAGAGGTATTTTTTCAAGAATCTCTCACACCCTTCATTATCTCACTGAAGGGTCAATGACGATTCCGATAAATCCATCTGGTCGATAACTCCATTTGGCGAAAGGAGGGTGTGAGTGTGCGCTACTATGTCTCGCCAGTCATTTGTTACCTTGTTGCGTAGGCGTGTTGTTCTAAATTGTTCTGAATTTACTGCGTATGGTTAAGTTAGTCGGCGAAAAACGTTAGGGAAGTTATAAAACGTGTCAGTGAATCTCCCAGTTGTCTCAAAGTGGATGTTTCAGAACCATCTCCTAGCGTTACTGCGTCCCAAGCTAAAGAGGCTGTCCACATACTATGACGCTTCATGGAATGCTCGGATAACGTTGAAAATGATGATTTTGCTGCTATTTTTCAAATAGGAAAATTGGTTGAAGAAGAATTTCAAATGGAGATGTCGCCAGACCATGATACTGGACTTTTTTAAGAAATTCTAGCAATGTAAGTTCATTGTATTTTTACTGATTCTTTTCGATTTAATGTAAATATTTTCGACTACTTTTAAAAATTAAAATTATCATTGCTATATTTAGACTAATTGTCAACTTTCATTACATATTTATACTTAATCTCTTCTATCAAGACTCTAATTTTTAGAATATTATTCCGTATCTTGTGTTTTTACGTGAAGTTTTATGTTTTGGTTATGACCTTGTTATCTCGAAAACTCGCTATCTCGAATTTTTTTTAGCGTTTCTTCAACTTTGCCATATCGAGAGTCTACTGTAGAAGTAACAATAATCTAACGTATGAATTTTATAAAAAGCCTATTAAAAGTAATCATACAGTCAGTTTCCTTTCTAATATTAATTTGCATATAAAAAAAGCGCTTGTGTAGAACAACTTCAAAAGAATTACAACACTTACAAAAGAGAAAAGAAAATGGCAACCTTTAATAAATAAAAAGAGACACAAATTTAAAATTAATGAATACCCTGAAGACTTTTTAAATAAATATTATCGTTCCTATCTGAAACGTTTGAAAACTAAACCTATAAACAATAAACCTACAAATCAAATAATCAACTATAAGAATTATTTTAGAATTCCTATGGGTTTAAAGATCAGTAAGAAAATTAAAGATTTGTATATTATATATTATAAAAGCGTTATTTTGTCTGTCATAAGACTTTACGTTTTTCCAATTTTGTGACCAAACCATAAGAGATAGAGTGGTCATGTAAATGGATAAAATGTAGATCTTTTTAAGACAAACAAAATGCTACAAAAATCTTTCGAAAAAAGGTTTTGGTTTCCAAGATGGCGCCTTTTAAAGGGTCAAATTTTGACTTTTTCTCAATTTAAACGAAAAGAATAAAAGATGGAAGAGAACATTATATTGAGAAAATGTTGGTATTTGAAAGTTCTATCGAACGATATATCACTTATTCACAAACGCTTCAGCGTTTGCAAGATACATGCAAAAATGTGAGTTTTCGGTGTGTGACGCCGAGCCGCAATACATCGCAGTTATTCGGAGAAGCCACAACGGGCTGGGAAGTTATATATTCTCCGACGATCGCAACATTAATTTGCTAAATAAATAAAGTTTTTTTTTTATAATGCTATATACGCAAGGGTTCCGGAGCGAAGCGACGGTACCCGGCTAGTTAGCAATAAAATAGAATTAAGATGAATTTAAGAGTGTTGTATGATGACAAATAGATTAAAAAGTTTTGACAGGTCGCCTAGAAAAAGCACTAAAATAATAATTTTGCATGAAGAAGGATACATCTACAAGGAAATCATTAAAAAAGTTGATGGAAATATAGGCCTAACGAAAGATGGGATTTCGAAGCTATGCAAGAAATATCAAGATACTCAATCCGTTCACAACGCATCTGGTAAAGGCAGGAAAAGGTGTACAACAGCTGTTGATGACTGGAGAATTAAAAGACTGAGCTTAATTGACAAAAGAAAATAATCTAATTCAATTAAAAATGAATTTAATTCGATTAAAAACTCACATTCATAATGTGAGGTGCATGTGACTGCAAGGAGTATTCGACGCAGACTCAAAGACTTTGGTTTAAATTTCAGAATTCCAAGAAAAAAGTCACTTCTATCTCTCAAACAAAGAATGAAAATTAGAATGGGATCAAAAACATGTGAATTGGTCAAAAGAACAATGGTAAAAAGGTCCTGTCCCACCTGCAGAGCTGGCTTTAGGGGGTGGCGAATGGGGCGACCGCCCAAGGCCCCGCGCTTGGTTAGAAGAAAGAGAATAAAATAGGATCGTCGTTTTTCTTTTTTGTTTTGGTTGTTAAAATAGGCTTGGGAATAAATGAAATGAAATAAAATAAAAATAAATGAAATAAAATTGGAAATAAATGAAATGAAATAATAAATAAAATAAATGAAATAAAATTCATCTTGCCCGAGGCCCCGCACCCTCCTAGCGCCGGCCCTGCCACCTGTGCAGAATTTTTGGGACTAAATGGATTGGCAGAGATTGAGAAGTAAAGTTGCCTCAACACTCATAGGATTTGACCGCAATGGAATATTTCGTGTAGATCATATGAAGAGTTTGTTTGAAGAGAATTGGAGGAACGTTTGGTTCACATTTATTTAGATCGCGGCACAAAACATCCAAAACAAGCCCAACATTTTTTTTGAGGTTATGTTGTTAGTGACAATTCTTGAGAATTATATTCATTCACAACATTCTCAGAACACAACTCAACGCCAGAAATAAAATTGAAGCCATCAACACTTTTGCCGTCCCCACACTAACATATTCGTTCTGCATAATTCCATGGACAAACACCGAACTCGATCCACTACAACGCACCACACGCACTACATTCACGAAACACAACATGCCCCACCCCAAGTCCGCTACGGAAAGGATGACTCTTCCCCGCAATGAGGGAGGTTGAGGACTCATCAACCTCATCATCCTAGACGAAAAAGTATAAAGTAATAAAGTACACACACTTGTTTCGGAGGTAACTTCCAGGTGTGACGGTGGCCTTCATTTAAAAGTTTGCCTTTCTGGGTCTTTCTGTTGTAATAATACTAATAATAATAAATTATTTTTACAAGTTTAAATTTAGGCTTGTGAGATTTTTTTAGCACTTAATTATAATCACCAAATCACTAATTGTGATTTTTGCGTAACTCACAATGATATTCTCGTGTGCCTTTCTATTAAATTATTTCAACTACGAGTACTGATAATTAAAATTTGTAATACAAAGAAAGCAAATCATAATGCTATTCCCTAACAATGATCCAGAGAAATCTGATTCTACTATCCTAGATTCAAATATATTCTCTTTTCAAATAATAATAAAACAATTCTGGATTGGTGTATCTCGTGAACTTTAACAATTTCTGTACACATTGCTACGTGCGTTTTTTACCATTTGAAACTGACATTCGTAGTCTCAAAGTTAGATTAACATGGCTTGAATTGAATATCACTTTTTAAAGAAAAAAAAAATTAATAATGAAGAAAATGCAATAAATTTGTTTATCAAGCAAACATCTCAATTGGCCTAAAAGATTAAATTGGAAAGTAAATATGTGTGGAAACGTTTCGATGGTAAGAAATACTTTTGAAAATTTCAATAAATAAATTATAATCTAAACAGAGTACTAAAAATTATAGTAAAAAAATAATTAATTAAAAAATTAAAATTATAATTAAAAAAAGGGATAATAAAGTAGATGAACACATAGCTAATCATAGATCTTTAGTTACAAAATAGGTCATATTAATGTATGAAAGATATAAGACTATTTGCCTTCGAAATAGTGTAGATATTTAATGAAAATTAAGAGTTAGTTGTCAAAAGCACTTTTGTTGAGAGTGAACGGCTGTTTTCTCTTTCCTACGAAGCTTTTTTGGTTTCCTACAGAAAACATAGACGAGACCTTAATTTTGAGCAACACGATGTAATATAAAGATATCTTGAAAGTTTCTTTCAAATACTACAACAGAAATAAAACATTGCAAGAGATTACTAAAGAAAATTATCAATTTGCCATGTTATTTGACGATAACTATACGATACTGAATATGTTTCAAAAATAAAAAGTTTACTAAGAATTTAATGTCATTTCCATGATGGCGTGTAACTGTCAAATACTAGGACAAGAAAATGACACAGACGTAAATTCGCATATCAGAGTCTTGTATTTATGTTTCGACTGCTTAGCAAGTAGTTATATAACAAATATAAAAAAATAAGTAATATGGTAGAATAGTTATAAAACGATAGAGCAAATGTACATTTCAGAAATAATCTTTCAAATTTATTTACAAATTAGCTAGAAATTCTGATGCATTTACGAAAAATAGTTCCATTAACAGGACAGAAGATAATCTATCGATTACAATGCCGGTACCGTAAAAAATATTCTACTATTGTTTATCTAATTTACATTTACAAAAGATTTATTTACTTTCTAAATTTAATATTATAAGATTATCGATGTAGCTATCTTTCTACATCCTGTAAAGAAACTATAAACTTACCCAAGTATTTCAAATAACTATTCATTACATGATTTGTTTACTTCCAGTTTTTTTTTCCTTAGTCTATTTAAAAGAAAGTAATTCATGTACCATTTAAATATCTGAAACATTTGAGTAGTTTTTAAATTAAAAAATAAAATCAATTTTCAACTGTAAAGAAAATATAAACTCGTTAAGAAATGTTTTGATTTTGACACCTGCAAAGTGATTGGAATATCCCAAATTTGCATAAAGATAACTAAAAGCGGTTAAAGTATGTAATCCATTCATTTTCGTAGCAACATATGCCACTACTTTAGCATGCCTCGTGAAAATTCATTAACTGACAAAGAATTACGAAAAATTCATTTTCTCCTTGGTCAAAAAAAGTCAACAAGGCAAGTAGCCTCATTATTAAATCGTTCACAGACTGTTATTCAAAATAACGTCAAGAAAGGTGATGGTTAAGGAACCAGAAAAAGACCAGTTAGAGCTCGAAACTCACATCTCAGGTCCATCGGGAAATTTAAGATCTTGCTGCATCTGATGAGATGTCCACCCGCGAAATTGTGTTTTCAAAGACTGTATCTCAACAAACTGTATGGAGAAGCTAAACGTCAAATAATCACATGAAGTTTGTAAAACTGAAAGCTAAACCCAAGCTCACTGCAACTTATCCTTCCAGCCGAATTGACTGGGCTAAGAAAAAAGTGAAATGCGTTAAAGGTGGAACGAAATAGCTTTTTCTGATAAAAAACGTTTCTGTCTTGACTGCCTTGACGGATATTCCGCATACTGGCATGATGTACGCACTTCGTCGAAGATAAGATTAAGCAGACAAGAAAGTGGGGGTTGAGTGCTGATATGGGAAGCATTTGGGACAGGAGCTTAGGCTTTATGGAAGGCAAAATGGACTCTAAAAATATCAGAATCTTATATACGACCATTTACTACCATTTGGACCCCTTCCAGGAGGGCCAAATTGGCAATATTAACAAGACATTGCTTTTATTCATGCGTCAAAATCCAAACGTGGTTTAACAAAGAGAAAATTGATGTCATTTCATGGCCCTCCTGTTCACCTGACCTAAACCCAATTGAAAATGTGTAGGACTGAATGGCAAACATTATATAAGGCCGAAACAAACAGTATCAATGCCTGACAGAATGATAGAAACTTTAGAGAAGAAAGGAGAGCCAACACAGTTATTAATTTCAATAATTTTCGAAATATTATGTTTTGAGTTTATACTTTCTTTATAGTTGAAAAGTGATTTTTATTTTTTAATTTAAAAACTACTCAACATGTTTGAGATCTTGAAATGGTACATGAATTTATTGCTGTTAAATAGACCATGAAAAAAAAGGGACCTAAACAAATCCTGCAATAAAAAGTTATTTGAAATACTTAGGTGAGTTTATACTTTCTTTACAGGGTATAATTAAGTCAACAGTTTAACAATTCATACTCAAAGTTTAGCTGACCAAAATCTGTTATGGCAGGAGTCCATTAAAATCACCCGAAAATCAAGAATTTAATGATTTCTTTGTTTCATTGAAACAAACTTATAAAAGTATCTGTAGGAAAAGACATTTTTAATCGAAATTTTAAAAAAGAAAGTTAGATATTGATAATGAATTTTTGAACTACTATTGAAAGTAAATACTTTTTTTTAAAAAATAGATCTTTAATGTAAGAGTGTTACTTTGCACACAAATTAATATGGAGTTGGATAATCTAAACATGTTATTATAATTTGAGCAATCTTTTGACATCTTATATTTAATGTAAAGTTGAAATGAAACTTGAAACTTTCTTGGCAACGGATTAGGAAGAATTCTTCTCGGGTTTCCATCCAAGTAAAAATTTTGGAGAGGTCCTTCACATAATCCATCCGGATCCGGCCGGATCTGCTTTGGTCCACCACTATGCAGACGGCATCGATGGTGGACCTTCCTCGCCGAAAGGCGAACTGGAAATGAGACAAGAGCGCATTGGTTTCAAGATGAAAAGAAATCCGCTGCTCAACCAGTCTATCAAGCACAAAAGATTAGTCAGAATGAGCCGACCTTATCTACGGGGATAAGGACCACACTGCCTGTCTTCCAGATCGCCGGGTAGTTCGATTCCCGGAGGCACTTGTTAAGCAAGGCACGCACGACCTTCCCAATCGCCGCTAGGACCATTGGCACCCCCCTGATGGGAAAGAGATCAGCTCCTGCTGCAGCGGAGAGGTTTATATTGGAAACCACTGCGCGGAGATCACCAATCGAGAAAGCCCGATCATAGGGTGCGGAGGAAACTCGGCCAAGGACGGGACGAGTGCCTCTTCTTCTCCTGGTAAGCAGTCATCGTTGGGAATGAGACTTCCCAACAAATACTCCGCGGTCTCATGTTCGTTCTTCGTCCATTCGCCGGATGGAAGCAACACCGATCTTAGGGCGTCCGGGCTCTTCGCTTACCACTTCGAACGTGGAAAGGAAGTGAGAAAGGGTTCGCCTCCAAGGCCTTCTCGCAAAAAGCCTTCCAGGATCCCAAGTTTTCTGTCGTCAGCTCGCGTTTGTACGTGGCTTTGGATTCCTTCCAACTGTCGCGAAGTGCGTTCAACCGGTGTGGGGCATCGTTTCTCAGCCTTGGTTTGGCAACGCATCGCTGCCCGCAGGTGTTTGAGGTGGGGTGACCGCCAGGCAGGAATAGGGAGGTCTCCCTAGGTGTATCCCGGAGATGATTCGAAGCGTGGCATGCCTCAATACAGGTCAAAGTGAAAAGAGCTGCAGCTTCCTCGCAATCCTGCTCCTCAATAGCGGTTTGTAGGGCTACCTTTCGGGCAGAAAGGTTCTCCCCGAACTCCGTTCATCAAGGATTGGTGAACGCCCGGTTTGCAGTGCGTGTTCTTCCCCGACATCACAGGAGAGAAGGGCATGTCCTGAGGAGTTGTGGAGTTCCAGTTGTGGATCCGAAGGCCCACCGACAGAGAAAGGTCAATCCAGCTCCTTCCGTTCGCGGACTGGAAGGTTGGAGGTCGTTGGCCACAATCATTAGCCGGGTCGTTGGCCACAATCACCGAAAGCTCCAGAAGTTCTCCATGATGTCTCCCCGCGGATCGCACAGCCGATCTCCCCAGGAAGGAGACCTGGCATTGAAATCCCCACGTATAACAACTCTTCGATGGCTCCGAAAAATTTCACTAAGAATGTCCAGGTCCGTCAGAATATGGTGGTTGGCGTCCGCTTATAAACTCACAAGCACTAGTTCGAAGCTCGGAAAGACAATTTTAATAATAGTACAGTCCAGCGGTATCCATTAGAGTCCAAACTGCCAGTTGTCCAAACCCTCAGCCGTTTGGACAGCTAATACTCCATACTAAAACTCTTGGTCGTAGGTCTCAGAGGACAGTGACAGTATTTTACCGAATTTCGTCTTTCTGGATCATTCTTTCTGAGTTTTCTATATTTGTTTTTGCTTTTTGGAAAGAGTTTACTTAATATTCGCTTATATATTATACTTGCTTACAAAAAAATAACAATTTTGAGTATATTACGGAACTGCATAAAATATGGCTCAATTGGTTTTCATTGCAGATGCTTCCACTCTAATATAATCAACGATTTCAAGCATTCTTTCTTTATAATTGGCTGAGGATGAACTGATGAAAATCACAATGGCGGACGTGCACGCAATCCCAGTTATGAAAGAAGTATTAACAGAAGCTGCCAAATCTTTGAATGAAGGAGAAGGCGTTACTCTATATGAAATGTATGCCTTTGTTAAAAAGACAAAAAGATTTTATATGAAAAAGTCTGAAATCAGACGTATCTTGAGACTGGCTTTAGATGAAATGATAGAACACAATTTGATTCAGAAGGATTCCACCTCAAATCGTTATTCATTGACTGATTTTCATCCAGCTCTTATAGATCCATGGGGACAATACATGGTAAGCCGATAAAAAAAGTTACTTTTCGTTCAATATTAAAAAAAAAATGTTTCATTAACAACATATGAACTCTCATGGATTAGTTTTTGAAAACTCTGCTGTAAAATTATCCTTCATATAAAAAACAAAAATGTCAATAGAAAGAAACATATTAAAATTTTTTGTAAGGCTCCCATATAAGTTTTTCACATTTTTCAAATTTTTCATTTATTGAATCATTTGTAATAAAAACGGATTTTTTTTTTTCATTTTTTTTGCAAACTTCCTGAAATTTCTACAGTATTTAAACTTACAATTAAATCTTACAATCTTATAGTAAATGAATTTATGTTTAGAGGTTAATTTAAATTAAAATTTTGTTGTTAAATGCCTTAGAACAATAAAAATATAATTGAATCTTGATTTGCTGAATAAGAGGTTGTCTGATTATTTGTTCAAAACATGAAAATTACAACCCTGTATGTTTTACTCAATGCGAATGATGGTCTCCTGTTTAATAACAACCTGGAAAATCTATTTGGACACATTTCAGTTTCACACTGACCCCAAATTCGAAATTTTATTGTTTACTCTGATCGTTATATATCAAATTCGTGCCATCTCTGTAATCGTATTGATATACATCAACACCAGCAATATCGTATTCAATCAAAAACAAATCTTTTTCTATCCTAACATATCTATCAAAATACTCAAGCATTGGTAAATCTTCTGCACGATTGCTTTAATTAGAGATTATTAAGATTTTTTTCAGCAATTCGAACAAAGAATTTTTAACAAGAAAATCTTCAAAACTGGAAAGAAGTAGACACAAAAGAGATAATTATGCGAATAATTGATAATCAACCTATGGGTTTAAAATAAAGCTTACATCGCTTAATTAATTCATTATGATAAAGAACAATATTTAAACATGAGTAGCCTAAATTACTTCTACCTATGAAAATTTTGAAGTTGTCACATCAGCTTTTGAATTGTAGTATAAAAAGATAAACAAGAAGTTCTTTAAACAAACAGTCGACTAAGTATATCGGAATCGCAAACAGGGAATCAAATTTTGAGTCTTCCTGTGCTATTCTCTTGTTTGGTTGACAGGTAGCATAAAAGGTTGCCGATCTCTATTATAGATATATATCCTATAATACGTTTAATAACTTAAGCTGCTAATTTATTAGAAACTGTATAAGGTACCTGAGACATACAACGCCATGTATACCTTTAACGTCACCTATCTAATTCTTCATAAACATAAGAGATGACGGTACTACACTAAAGTAGTTTGCATTGACATGCCATTTAGTGTTGAAGTAAATTACTAGCAGCCCGCCAACATTTTCGAGTGAAATTATATTTCAATCATTTCGGTCCAGGACTGGTTCTGAAAGGCTGCTACTATATCAAGTTAAGATAAAATATAGATTTTTTAATGTTCAGCAAATATTAACTATATATATCTATATATTTTCTTGATTCTTGAAAATTCTATGTAGATAAGTTAACTGTTATTTTTAAAATTCGGGAATTGTAGACAAACATGTGATCCATGTGCTCAGTAGCGCTTTAACGCCATGGTGGCGTTAATGGTCTACAAGTAAGATTATTGGTTATATACGACATTTATAAGTTACTAATATGTTTAATGAAAATATAGATTTTTATCTTATTCTCTTATTATCTCAGTAAAAGGAGATAAATTAATTAATTAATTAATTCAAATTACTTTTTACATTTCCTGTTTTGTTTTAGCTACAGATTAGACTGTGTTAATTTCAAGTGATTTTTTTATTATTTTTTACAGAAAGTGAAATTTAGTTGCTTTTTACTGTAATTTTGTACAAATAATGTTTACAATGATGGAATAATTCTTAATTTTAAATAAGTTAAGTAGGTGGCGTTAATAGGACCAGATGTTCCTAATAACACCAGTTTGTAAAGTTTTCTTATTTGAGTTCTCATACTTCTCCAGTAAAAATTATCATATGTTTCATTATGGTATGCTCCAAACAGAAGATTAAACTTTCTTGATCATAATTTTCGTATTTCGATACACCTTATTTCCAGACTTACAATAATTTCAATGTAAAGGTGGCGTTATTTGGGCAGGGTACCTGACAATTAGCTTCGAATTCTGCAGCAAAGGGTCCAATTCATGTCCTTATCAACGGCAAGAGTACATTGACTAATATTACTTTAAAAACAAAATAAACGATAATCTCAATCGCACTGATGAACTAACCTTACATCTTACACGAGGGCGTTTCAAATGAAAACGGTAAGTGTCATTAAAAATTGGGGAATGTACGCAGGGCGATGCGACACAACACGCTTACAGTACCTCTGTCAGTATCTCTGTCGTCGTATAGGTTGGTTTTGACGCTGCAAACTGCCACTGGATGGCGTTAGCGGCACTTTGAAACTGGCCGCCCCCTTAGAGCAGTAGAACAAACAAGAACAGTATGCTGTGGTACGATTTTTGATGTCTGAGGGATTTTGCTGTGTTTGCTCACCACATCTTACAAGACAAATTCGCCACAGGAAAGTTATTGCGAGATGGGTCCTTCGCCAGCTCACACCAGATATTAAAGTGCGACAAGTGGATGTCTGTATGGAGCTGCATGGAGGTTTTTGATGAAGGATTTTAAAGCGAGTAGTCACCGATGACGAGTCTTGGGTACACCATCACCAACCGGAGACAAAGAGGGCAAGCATTGAACGGCGCCAATCATCTTCTCCCAAGGAGAAGAAATTCCGGTCTTATCCTTTTCTGGGACCATCATGGACCATTTGTGGAATATTACATGGATAAAGGCACGACCCTGACCGGGAACACGTACAGGAACTGATGTGCTGAAATCTCCGATCCGCAGGAAACACCGTGGAATCTTTTTAACCGATATTCTCCTTCACCATGAGACACAGGCCCATCAAAGAGTATCAACCATCAAATCCCTTCGCATACAGAGCCTTCCCCATCACCGTCATTCCCCTGACTTAGCTCCCTCCGATTACCATATTTTTGGAACTATGAAGGATGAATTCGGTGGATGATTGGCTGTGGACGAGCTCAAAAGTAATTTTTTTTTTGGTGTGATATAAGCTTTGCCAAAAAGGTGGGCCAAGCGCATTGCGAGGAATGGTGACTAAGTTGAGAATGCAGTGTTGATTTTGCTATCTGTAATAAACAAGCTGCAACAAAATATTTATCATTTTCATTTGAATAGCCCTCGTATATATATTCTAATGCTTTTTTGATAAAAATGTTCTTCTTTGTAATACATATCAACCAAATGTATAATCTTCTTACATTTGGTAATCGTCCAAACTAATGTACGAGTAAGTTTGGTAATCTTCTTTTTTTGTAATTGTAAGACGTCTGAATATGCCTAAACGTATCAACAATTTCTATATAAGAATATTTATAATCGTATAGATATTGTGAGTTGTATTAATGCATACTTTTGTATAAATATAAGAATTTAAAAAATACAATATGTTAAAAATATATATTTATAATTGGTTTACACCAGTGATGCATAATCCGTCGAGTCTCTGATGGAATGTAGACAAAGGGCCGTAGGTCTAGTTGAAAGCAAAGATGAAGATATGTTAGGAATATTTAAGCTATTCCGCAGAGGATACCACAGTTGAGATGACATATATTTAGCGTACAAAGCATAAGTTATTGAACACTTTAATTTCCATCCTTGAATTCTTTGTCAGTGTTTACTATTGAACGGATGTTAATTCTTGCTTCTTAAGGAATCAATTTCCATCCTGACAGTAGTTGTACGATTTTCCTACACTGACTGACTTTAATGTCTTCTAATGGATACCGAATTCTTTCGTAGGAATGAAGAAGAGTGATCACCAAGCTGCTCTAATGATCTCAATCCTTCAGCTAACAATCATTGGAGCTCATATCTCCCTCGCATTCATAGTTTTCATGACCCGAAAATTATTGGAAGCTGCATAGAAATAATGTAGATTTTGTCTGATTGACTTATTTACCCTGAATATTGTTGCTTAGAAAGGTTGATTATTGGTTGATAGCTTATTTGGCGGAAAATGTCAGTTAGTTCATTTCACAATGAATGAATTCATTTGTCTGCGGAGGTTTGCACATATCTACATTTACCGTCATCCTCAGCTAACGTAGATCGTAGTTGAAACATTGGTCTAGCGAGCATTCCTAGATCTCGAACGTGGATACGACACAATCGGAGATATTCATAATCTAATCATCTCTGTATAATTTGAACTGTTTCCAGCTTACCAATGGCTCTCTGCGTAATATATCTTAAATTTGATGCAATCCAATATATTATTAGGCCTTGAATTACTTAAGGTCATCGTAATTTACTTTTATTAAAAGTGACCATTAAAGTATCTCGTATTTATATACAGATCTACCAAAATTTAATAAGATTAACAAGACTAAACTTTTAAATTGGAGCTACAAACACTAAAATCTAATCTGGTCTGAATAATAATGTTTCACTCTAAAACTTGTATTAATATTGATCTCTGCATAATACTTTGATTTTTTTTTTAAATTTCACAATACATAGGCCAAGTGTTTGATAATGAATTTTTAGTTGGGTTTGGATACCAAAATGGATACCATTATGAATATTCATAAGTACACAGAAGTACTCAGATTCCACTGTGATCTTTCCTTTGAAAAAAAAACCCATAAAAAACAAACACAAGATTAAAAAAAAATCTTAAGAAGTTCAACAATTCCCTAATAATCGTGTGCATCTGTACAAATTTCATTCAGTACAATAGAATACTATTTACATAGTGTAATCAATAAGAATATAATTTCATGTGCCTAATTAATTGTGCCAAGCAATTAAGTCAGGATTAAAATATCAAATAAAAATAAAAAATAAATTCAAAATTCACACTTGAAATTAGATCAACTGAAAAAAATACGTTTTTTATTGCATTTTGTGCATTATCAGATTAATTTCAAATTAAACTCGAAAAATAAATTAAAGGGAAACATAAGATTACAACAAAACCATAAAAAGTTAAAATAAGAATAACAAAACAATTAGTCATTAAAAATGTTTACATTAAAAAAGAAAAAAATCAATGTTCTGAGCTTGTGGACATCTTTGTCGAGATAAACAAAAAACTACAAAACTACGAGATTGCATTTCTTAATTACCAGACAAGGGCTACTTCTAGTGTAAGCGAATTCGAAAGCTTTCATGAATCAATATTTGAAGTTGTTGTTGTTGGTTGGGTTTTTAATGGCGCCATAGCAGCTAAGCTACGCCAGTATGTATTTGAAGTTTATTGGACAGTCTCATAACTAGTACCTAATATTAAAATACTACAGACATAATCCTTCTCTTTACGGTGAGTAATCAGAAAAGAAGACGAAATTCAGAGAACTGAAAACCAACTTTCCTTAAAATATTATTTCTTAAAATTTCTTTTTTTTTTTTGTTTAAAAATATTGTTTAAGCTGAAAGCAACAAGGACAAATATCATGCTTTTAATTTCAAAATCTAAAATCTGCGATATACAAGCAGTTCAAAGGTTGAACTTTCTCCAAAAAAAAAAAGAAAAGAAAGAAAAGGACAATAATTAAATATAAAAATTACAAGGAGAGAGCACACCCTGTATCTCGTGGATTTTAATGACCTTTTATGAGATGAAAGTACGGATGGAAAACTTAAATTAATTACTTACATTACTGCATTACAACTTACGTATTTCTTCTTATCATATATATAAAAATTGACTCAACAAATCTTACATTTCTTTTTCTCAGCCTTC
>JAFIDM010008419.1:39287421-39318964 GCA_023159025.1 Thereuonema tuberculata | reverse complement strand
ATACATTCCAAAGGACGATTTCAGAGCAGGGAGGAGTAGTTAGAGAACCGAAATAACGAAATACATCATTACTCCACGAGATTCTCGGGAACAGTTGCTGCAACTCAATTGTTATAGTAGTTGTTTTCTTTGGCATTCTTATTTTTTGTAAAGATTTAGCAATGGCTGCCATACCTTTCCTACTTTCACCATATCGGCTTTTCTGTAAGATTAAATATAATTTTCACATTATTTACTATATAACTAGTTGAGTGGTATTGTTTGTTTTTAATTTAATTTAATTTATTATTTTTAAAAAATCCTACCTTTTATCTTTAATATAAAAGTTTGTAATAAAAGTTTTTTAAATTTTAAAATTAGCCAACACACAAAATTAAAATTGAAATTAGAAACAAGTTTGAAATTTTTAATTGTATATACCTGTTAACAGGGGAAAATCTGTTATCAGGCAGATACTAGCTTGAAACGTTTTAATTTTATATAATTCTAATAGTGGGTGTTGGCTAATATTAATCCTCAATTTTAATTTCAAAATATTAGACTTTTTTTTTATTTTAATAACAATCATAACAAGGAATGCATTCACTATTTATAGTAAAAAAAAGTATTGGAGCTGGTCTGAAAATGAGCTGATTTTAGTATATTGTTAAAAATAACTGTTAAAAACAAGGCAACTCTACAATAAGTAGCTTAAAATTTTACTAAAATTTCCCCTTTCTATATCTTGAGAATTTGCTTTATTGGAATAACAGAGCTTTTAGAAAAGTCGTTTATTTTATTGCAGGTTTTGCATTCCTCAGTCCATGTGCAAATATTGATCAATTTCATTCAACTAATATATACTTATTCTTATACCATAGTCTCCTAATTGTTTGATTAAATTGGACAATAAACAATTTGCCTCTGAAATGAAAATAGCAAATCTAGACTAATTTCAAGTTGCTGATCTTTGCCAGATGGTTTCTATGAACCCATTCACAAATCTGTCATCAAGGTGGTTGAAAAGATAAATGTTAACAAAGCTAAAACAATAGAATACAATAGTGTTGTGTGGGTTGTGGCTAAGAATTCAAGCCCTTATAAACAGATGCACATGAACATTAAAATGGTAGAAGTATTGAAGTATGAACTTACTAGCCTGTCGGACGACAGATATAAAAAAATCTGAAAAATCATTTTTATTATCAACTATCAAGTAAATGTAATCTAAATACTGTGCTAATTTCTGAACGAAGCTTCTACGGCAAAAATGGTTTTGAGTTTCGAAATCAGCGTAAACAACTCAGTAAGTATGCCAAATTTCATTAAAATGGATGCAGTGGTAACAAAATTATTTGGTTTTGAACGTATGTTTTGTTAATATTTCAGTTGTCGAGGTCAGTTCCCAAGAATAAAATTTCATGGAAACAACATGGAATGACACAATGAACTAATATTTTCATCCAATTTGAGTACTGTTGATTCAATGATACCATTGAGAACCGTTGGATCTATCTTAATAGCTTAATCATATCGAGTTACAGACAGACAGATAGACGAACTTAGCCAATTTATATGTATATATATATATACATATATATATAGCAATGGCTGTATATATATGATATATATATATATAACTGTATATATATAACTAGTTGAGTGGTATTGTTTGTTTTTAATTTAATTTAATTTATTATTTTTAAAAAATCCTACCTTTTTTCTTTAATATAAAAGTATTATATTATTATGATTCATGATTCATGATTCATTATTACGATTCATGATTTGATTTGAAATTTTTTTTTAAAGTTTATTAAAATATAAACATATTTTAATGTTTAATATACTTCATATTGTCATAAGACTTAACGTTTTTTCAATTTTGTGACCAAACTATGAATGAATAAAATGTAGAGCTTTTTAAGACAAACAAAATGCTACAAAAATCTTTCGAAAAATGTTTTTTGGTCTCCAAGATGGCGCTATTTAAAGAGTCAAATTTTGAGTTTTTCTCAATTTAAACGAAAAGTATAAATGTTGGAAGAGAACATTATATTGAGAAAATGTTGGTATTTAAAAGTTCTATCGAACGGTATATCAGTCATTAACAAACGTTTCTGCGTTTGGAAGATACATGCAAAAATGAAGTGTTTTTGCAGCATCCCTCCGTGTGAGTGCCAACGCGCAATACACCTGAGTTAAGCGGAGAAGACCACAACGAGCTGGGAAGTCGTGTATTCTCCGATCTCCATTTTAATTTGCTAAATAAATAAAGGTTATTTTTTTTAATGCTGTACATGCTAGGGTTCCGGAGCGAAGCGACGGTACCCGTCTAGTTCTTAATAATTAATTTACAAAGTTTCGAAACTAAACACATATTTTGATTTCCAGAAGCCTAAACTGCTGGTATAAAGAAATGTTACATGACCATATAAAAAAAATACAGTTCTTAAAATAGGTATAAAATTGTAGGAAAAGTATTTTGACAATAGCTTATTCAGAATCAGTATTAATATTACCTGGATTATCAAATTATTGGAAACCTTTTTTTTATATAATATGAATAAACGGATAAGCACGACTTTCCAATAAATACTAAACTTTAAGTGTTAAGTAAAAATTACTATTAGGAAGATAGATTAGAAACAAAACAATCGTAAAGAGTAAACTTAAAATCACTCTAACGTTTGCTTAAAAGGTTCTTATAAAAAGGCCATCAACAAGTTTAAAAAAACACTAACTTAAGCACACGTTAAAGTGATTTTAATAAGTTAGTAAACTTGCAGATAAAGTAAGGAAAAAAAATGGAATTTCAATATTGAATGCATTAAAAATAAATGAATTTAAAAGTTGCAAGTGAGTGCATTCAAAAATGAGTAGTTTATTTTGCAACTTGTGATTGTACGTATTTTCCAGAGGACCGCAGAGTGTAAGAATGTGAGAGTGAATAAAGTTGGTGCCATTATTCTTTAAAGTCCATCATTAAAAAAGAAGGATATCGTAATCAATAATTGGATTCTATAGATAGTTGCAGGTAAATTATAAAAAAGGCTGAAGAAAAATCTGGAAATGTCGAGAAACACGAAATTCCAAATAATGACTTCTAAAAATCTTGGTACCTTGATTATTTAGGAAATAATAATTTTCTCATCTTAAAGGTTTCATTTTTGTTTCATGCTTCACAATAGTAGAAAAAAATGATATAAATATCTATTATAATATTATCTGTTTGTGTGTAGGGGAAAGTCGGGTAAGATGATGAAGCGTGTAAGATGACGAACTCGGTATTTCTCCGACGCATTCATAGATAGGAGCACCTGTCAAGCACTTTCTGAGACTCATGCGATTAGTAACGAAGTTCACTGCAAGGGATGTCGGGCCAGATTATTTTGAGAGCAGTAGCGACTAAGATGTGTTTGTTTCCCGTGCGTTTGTAATTTTTGGACTTCACAGCGTAAGGGATTACTCGAGAACGTTAAGTTGTTTTTGCTCTTTCATAAAATATTCTCAAAATACAACTCATAATGTAAAGAACCATGTGTGGTGTAGATTGTTTATGATAAGCTACGGTAATGATAAATAAGTTCTAAACCAAATTGGTGGCGTGGGGTAAGATGATGAATGGCAAGGCGGGTAAGATAGCGAGAAGTTAGGTATTTCGAAGATAGGGAAGTTTACTTCCAGTGTCTTGGAACCACCAACACGACTAACTTTACCACCTTTAAAGAAATGCTATATCCATTCTCCAGGGGGCGGGGCTTGTGTATTCCCTAATTAGTTTATAATTAGCGACTGGATCTTGAAGAGAACATTTTTCATTAAAAAATTTCCTTTTGTTTTTTCAAGCTTTAAGTAAATTGCCTTTTTAAAATATTTAGGTGGAAGTATAATTTTTAACTTCAAACATTATTTTTATTTTGTTTTGTTTTTATTTCTATTTCAATATTTTTTTTTAAATAATTAAAGTTCTGGATACTTTAAACTTTTAAATATTAAAATTAAAAGATACAGGCAATTAAAAATAATTACTTATGGGCGACTGTCGACGATGATGTTCAGTGCATTGAGAAAAAAAGAATTAAAAAAAATTGTAAATCAAATTTTAAACATTATTTAATGACAATAAAAGTTTTTCTTTAACCATTACTAATATTTATCAAGGAAATATTTCGTGTTTTATAAATAATGAATGTTTTACCATTCATTATGGCTGTACGCTTTTTTTTTTGGCGGTACGCAACAGTACGCAGTACCGGTACCATTTCTTTGCATTTTGTTAAGATTTGCGATTTCTTGACGGAAAACAAAATGTGTTTTAAACATGCCGATAAATGGATTTAGAGAAGACATACTTACATCGGAGGATATGTTAAATGTTGGAAATTACAATAATGATAATAATAACTTTATGATGAGCACCGGCAGCTTTTTTACTTGAAAAAAACACTGGTTATAACTAAGAGTGAATAGCTGGCATTCAAATCTCTATTACTTCACTTGATAAGACTGAAATTTGTTCTTAAACTGAACAGTTTGCTAATGCTGATACAGCTTGCTATCTTAATCGCATCTGTATTTAGCGTGGGAATACTGTTTTACTTTTAATCTTGTAATTGTTTTCCTCTAAACTGTTCAATTACAAGCTAATTGCAGCATGGATCCATATCAGGCAATAACTATTTTCTATTTCTAAAGCAAACCGCAACCATATAATGCTAAAAATATAAACAATAAGTAAAAGAAACTAAAAAACAATTGTTGTAATATCTGTCAATAAAATAAAATAAAATAAAATAAAATCTTGTAGCAGAAGAGAGTGACAAGAAATAGCGTGATGAGTAAATGGGTAACGTGATCAGAAATGAATAGGTAGACATATGACAATGATAGAGCAAAGATATATAAGCAAATGCAAAAACTTAGCGATATGAAAATTTCCAGATTTTTAATTCTTATATTTTGTTTACAAGTAAAGTTTCGATGTATTTTAGTGTGTTAAAATTCAATGCATACAATGTAGTTCTTCACATTGTTTATCATTTAAATGATTGACGATTACAAAAAGATAATCCTATAATATCGTATAAATACAATAATGTGAAGAAATCGACTTTCAATTATTTCAGCTTCTCAACTATAAAGAATTAAAATTTAAACACCCTCAAATGAATCTAACAGGAATAAGGCAAATATATAAATTTCTGGAATTTCCAAGATCTGCTTAATTGAAACAAAACGAAAATTCAAAAGATCATAAAAGAACAATAACCTATTCTAAACTTTGTTATCTTTGTTAATACCGGGAAAAATGAGTGACTTCTTTGCAAAGAATATATTGAAAGGAAGCTACTGAAAAACTGATAAATGTCGTTCAATGACAATCTAAACCATTTCTTTCTCTAATAGATGTCTTCAAATAATTCATTTCAGCAATTCGATTTGGCTACGAATACACTCTTAAAGAGCAATAGATACCCAAGGAAAACAAATCAATGATTCATTGGAATTATTTACAAAAATTAATGGTTAGTGAACTTTCGTTCACTAGCAGTTTTGTTAGTTAGGAACAAAATTTGAAATTCAGTGGTCAATCAATTAACGAATACATGAGGTAAAAATGAAGGAATGAATAATTTTAGAATAAAATTTATGTTTCAACTTATGGCCTAAGTAATTTCTTAGGAAAACAGAATATAGTAGAAAGGGATTTGATAAAGCTGGCGGCATTATTTTTAAAAGTCCTGAACAAGAAAGAAGAATATGTAATAAATAATTGGATTCCTTGGCTAGTTTTAGATATTAAACTTCACGTAAGGCTAAAGAAAACTTTGTAGATGTTGAGGAACAGAATATTGCTAACACTAACTATTATGGAAAAAATTAATTTTTGTTGCTTGTTAGTGATTGTAATTTTATTTCAGTAAAGAAAGAAATTAAAGTAACAGAAACAATTTCTTTTATATCTCATTATTTGGGGAAAAGGAAATCGCTTACGATATAGAATATGCTAAAGATGGCCAAGGCATCTTTCTCTCCTGACTCTAATGCCATCTGATAACCTCCTTTATAAGATGATTTAAAATGTACCAACTGCACCTATAAAAAAAAATAAAAAAAGTAAAAATGATTATCGAATAGTTAGCCATTCCGGCACAGCCTTGTCGTCAAGTCGACGGCCTTCCACGAAGCAGATGTGTTATAACCTGAGTTAGAATCACGGAGCCCCCATTGATGTTTGAAAAATTTCCTTTCCTTTGTTTGTCTACTTCTACATCTTTCCTTTCAGTTTGAAGTAATTTCATAAGGGATTTCTGAGGACGGCTTGAGAAACATCTCAGTATCTATTCCAGTACATGGCAGATATATAAAACTGCTCAGTGTAGGAATGGGCGTATGAGCAGACTTACGTAGTCCTTATCTAGATGCGGAGTTGCGTGAAAAATGGTTTTGTGTTAGTGTTTACGAATTTATTATTAATAATTACTGATGCAAAACCAATTTCTCGTAATTGATTGGTTATGCTTTAATGTAGCTCTTTTTATTCTTAAGTCTTTGCTATAAATTAGTGTAACAAAGGCTCCGATATTCGTACGTTCCGATCTTTGTAGAGTAAGTAAATGCGCTGAAAACGTGGCCGTCGTGGGTATTTTCGGAACAGCGCCACGAAATAAAACAAATGCTAACAATAAATCTTTGCATTTTTAATAGATGATTATAGTTCAATATAAACAGTACATTACAAATTAAACAAAGAATTAATGAAACGTAGGATTTATTTTAGAAATCGTAGATATTGCGATTATTTCGGCGAGAAACCAGTCGACAACCTCTCAGATTCGTCTACAATTTCTTTGCACAAAAGTGACGCTGAGGTTCACTCTTCCGTGACTAAAGTGCATTAGGCATAAATCGGTACACAGCGCTGATCTTAACAAAGCATGTCCACCTTAACAGTCGCAGGAGAAGCCATTGACGTGAAGATTGGGCTGTACTCAAAACGGCTGAAATAGAAGAGTTTAACGTTTAAATGAAACTAAAACTTAATATTAGATGAATTTAATATCTAAGCTCACAATAAAATTTCAGTTTTTGTACCTCCATTACAGATTTATAAAAATGATGTTGCCAATTCTTTGCAGCTGTCCTATGTTCAATTCCAGTTTTATTCCTGCTACTCCAATGAAAATGTATTTCTTGGAAGAGGTATTCACTTTCCAATCCTTTGAGTTTAATGGATGGAATTATTTTGCTGTTGGGACTTAGTCTAAATATCACTAAAACAAAAGTGAAGAAAATTTGATCCGTTATTTTTTAATTAAAAATTTTCATTAATACTTCACAAATCTTTGTTTACAAACATAGTAATATCGCTTAATCTCGGATGAATTTCTTAAATTCGTGTAACTTTAAATTTAGGCCTTAATTTTCAATGAAGTTTTATTTGATCTTCTTGCAAGGATCGACGGATTCATATAGCTCTTGGAACTTAAGAAAGTAAATATGACTAAAATACGAAAGTAAACAATTCCCCATTATTATTGATTTATTATTATTATTCATTCTTTTCCACTTACTACTGTATTAAATATTTGTTCATTTATCTTAGTTTACTTACAGACAGCTAGATAATAAATTCCACAAAACATAGATTCGAATTCGAAATCAAACCTACCTTCTCCAACCAACATTCACTTGACAACTGAGACCAAACCTAAGAAAACTGCTCAGTTATGCAATTATAAATGCTCAAAGAAATGTTTTAAATTAAAGCTTCACGGAGATAACTTCAGATAATCTTCAAAAGCAATATATCAAATACTTTTCGAATAAAGTTAGAACAATTATATATAATAGCTTTTATAATTAACGTCTTGTTATCTTTCTAGTAGTTAATGTTATATGAAAAGATGACAGGTTGACTAAATTTTTTAAATCCAAAGTTTGGCCAATCTGCATAACCTGCTCCACCGTTAAATAATTACCGGCAACCTGTCAACCAGCTGATGTGCCAGCATGCACTCGCCATTCGCATTAATGACTGTAATTATTAAGTACTGGATGAATTAAATGACAATAAAAACTGTATACTTTTCAGAAAGTCGACGAACTGCTAAACTTTCAGCTTTCTTAATTAATCAGTTTTTCTCCATGATTATAGACAACAGTTAGATATGGATATATTACTTCAAACATAAATGTTTTTCAGGTTGAGGATGACAGCATCCATTCAATTTGTTTTTCAAAACCTTTCGCCTTTATAATTCTTACGGAGAAATGTATAAAATCAAAATATAACGAAAAAGAAATACTCAATAAAATAACACAAGATCACTAACAATGGATCGATAGAAATGATAACTAATAAAAGTTTGATAATAAATTTTAACAATACAGTAAAAGGAAAGTTTTTAAAAATATCTTCAATCTATATTACTAAAATCTTTTATTTCTCTGTCTGTCTTTCTGTCTGTCTGTCTGTCTGTCTGTCTGTGTGTCTGTCCGGCGCAATTTTCTGAGAGATTGGAAAATAGAAATAATTTTTACAATGAAACATCCGCGACAAGAATCGAACCTGCAACCTTCTGATCCGAAGTCAGATGCCTTATCCATTAGGCCATAGGGACTACAACTCTCTTCATATGGTTTTTTTGACTTATATCTCCTTTCCTTTCCCCCATCAATAAGGAATGTATTCAATCTTTTTTTTGAATCTCAAGATTGTTTATTTATTTCACATCAGTCAGTTTATTTGTAATTCGAAACTGACAATTAGAACGTTGCAATATTTTAAATATTCTTACTTAACCAAATCCTATGTGATATTGAAAAATATGTGGGTGTACACGCCAGATGTTGGAGTAAAGAAAACAGAGTCAAGAAAGAGAGAAGCACTCTTTTTTTAAGGTGGAGAACCGAAAAAATCACTATTTGCAACTCAAAAACCATCAATAAATGTAACTCAAACGTCACTGAAAAGTGACAATTATAATTAAAATGAGAGTCAAAAAAGAATGAAGCGATACTTCTGTTAGATAGAATACTGAAAAATCACTATCTGTAACTCAGAAACCATCAATATTTGGAACACAAAAGCCACTGAAATGTGCCACTTAGAATAAAAAAAGAGACTCAAAAAAGAAAGAAGCAGTATTTCTATTAGATAGAATAATTAACACTATTGTAACTCAGAAACCACTGAAAAGTATCATTTGGAATAAAAAAAAAAAAGAGTCAATTAATAAGAAACAGTATTTCATTAGGTAGAATACTGAAAAATCCCTATTTGTAACTCCAAAACCATCACTATTTCTAACTCGAAAACCACTGAAAAGTATCAATAGGAATAAAAAAAAAAGATAGTCAAGAAAGAAAGATGCATTATTTCTATTAGGTAGAATACTGCTCAGAAGTTAGACGTCTTAGCCATAGACCACTAGGCCTACATGCTAATCTCTCTAAAAAATAAAAATATATCATAGATATATGATTTACAAGGTGGTTCAGTCGTAGATTGAGATAATACAGACATCAAAAATTAAATTAAAAAAAAAGCTTTTAAAAAATTTTAGTTTTAGTTTCCTTGATGTAATTTGTGTGTGTGTGTGTTTTTTTTTTAATAAATAAAAAATTGTTTTCCGTTACATAAGGGAGGCTTCCGGAGCGAAGCGACGGGTAGCCGACTAGTTAGAATAAATAAAATTCAAGAGTATTGCTGTAAAATCTAGATCAGTTTCAGAAATTAGAAAATAAAAAGAAGTAAAAACCAAAATTAATCACTTCCAACAGAAAAACCAAATGAAGAACAACCAGTTTTGACAAGTGAAACTTTTTGAAGGACTAAATAAAATTAAGGTTACAGTAGATTTTATTCAAGACACGGTGTCCCTCTGTAGAACACTAGGTCTTAGCAAATAAAAAAAGTAAAATTGTAAGTGAAAAATAATTGGTATTTCTACTGTTTTAATGTTTATGGTTCATGCATTCCAATTTTTTTAACTCATAAGTTAATTTGCGAACAATTCTAAATCGGAATTTGTGACTGTTAATTTTTTAATCTTGAATAATGAAATAAAATTATTTATACAAATCTAAACTATTGGGATGATATAGGTAATTTATGAAATATATTGAAACAATAGTTTTACCTGTTTTACCATTGTTTATACCAGTTAGTGTAATCTTCTCTTTAAAGAATGTAAACAACGTTTCGTTAAATCGCGTTCTCTCCGCATTCTTTTTATTAAGCACAATAGGGGATTGTCTCGTCCCATTGCAGCAAACACTGCTTACATTACACCAAGCCCCGGTTTCCGGACCTAGGAAAAAATGAAAATTAATATTTAGTATCTTTCCATGAGATTAAAATTTACTAAGTGAAAGTCTACAGCATTTCTTTCTTAAAAAATTCAGGCCAACACACAGTCAAGAACACACAAGGAAAAACAGGAGATTAAACAGCCAAATGAGAGGAATTCATGATTTCCCCTAATTACTCTGACATGGCACTCTGTGATTATCATAATTTTGGAACTATGAAGGAAGAACTTGGTGGACGCAAATTTAAAAGTGACGAAAAGGTCAAAGAGGCGATGTATGACTGACTGACTGCACATACTCAAAAGATTTTTTTTAAGCCATGATAAAAAGGTCGGCAAGTGATTGAAAGGAATGATTACTACGTTGAGAAGTAGTGCATTGTTCATTTTGGTACTTCTAACAAACAAGATGTAATAATGTATTTATCATTTTTATTTGAATCACTCTCCTACTATTTATACGATAAATGTTGACTAAGCCAAACTGAAGAAATTGAAGCAGGTGTGTATATAGACAGTTATTAAGATTACATTTTTTCTATTAATTTTTTGTATAATAATAGTATAATTATATTGTTTTACTTTAATATTTAAAATAGGAAACAAAGAAATGCTGATGACAATTTTAGTGCTTACCTTTTTCTCCATAATCCCATTCGTCATCTGCGGAGTCAATTCCTATAAAAAAAGAATATTTTTTTAAATGGAATTTTTTGATAAAATAATTGATCCCTATTACCGCAGTGTTTATTTTCATGAAATTACATTGTATTCTGCTGAAAAAAAATGTCAATAGTAATTTTGAGTCCCCCATTGTTAACCTTTTTTAGTGACATGAAGAAAAGACATTTTGTGATTGGTTTTGACTGATTAAAGTTTATTGCTGTGGTTGGCTATCAAAAACTGCCAATGCCTCAGTTTCTTTCTTAGTGAAAGTTCTTTAGAAATCTGAACTTTAGAGTAAATAACTCTGTAATGCAATTTAAGATTTATTTACGTGCTTATAATCTGGAAAAAGAGAGTGCTCCAAGAAAAGTCGCAATTTTACTTCATAATGTTAGTGAAGAAGCCATTAATATTTTCCATTCTTTTGATCTCAACATTGATGTAGTAGAGTTTGAGACGTTAGTCTTAGCGTTAGAGAATTATTTTTCGCCCCGAGTCAACACGATGATAGAAAGACATCGTTTATTCAACCACCGTCAATTTCCAGATAAAGACATTGATACATACGTGACTGACTTGAAAAATATAAGCGAAACGGGTTCTTTGACTAGAAGACTAGTCAAAGAGACAGTTTTCTGAAAGATATATTCAGTTGGAATCTGAACCAGTCCAATCGTTTCATACAAGAGAAAATTTTGACTGAAAATCCAAATACTTTGGATGAAGCAGTCTTATTGTCCAAGTCACTGGGATTGTCGAAAGTTCAAGCGAGACAACTTTGTCAATCTGATTATTTGATTGAAAATCAAATAGGAAAACTCTCTATTAGTGATCGACAGCATCAGTATTTCATCAGCCAATGAAGCCACCAGTCAAAGAATCTTTGAAGAGTCAACAGTCTTCAAAAAAGTGTTCATTCTGTGGTGAAGTATATCGTTTTAAGTATCCTGCGAAAGGAGTGAAGTTTAGAAAATGCAATCGTCTTAATCATTTTGCTAAAATATTTCGTTCAAAAATAGTTAATACTTTAACAGAGGAAACGTCAGGTCTGAATAATAAATTCTAGGTTATTATTCACTAGCAGCAAGGCCTGTCGGACGACAGGCATAAAAAATCTGAAAAATCATTTTATTACCAACTATCAACTTCAAAGTAAATATCTTCTTATAAACTGCATTTTTTGTAAAAACAGCATCAGATCTTTCCATCAGATGTCCTTGATATTTTCGGTCAAGAATTTTGATTTTGACGTCGCAAGAACGACGTGCTTGAGAAATATCAACATATAACTGTCCAAGACTAAAAACAGGCTTTGGTAAATAAATGCCAACCACATCTAAAGTTTGTCCTTGGAAATAAATTTTACTAAAAGTAAGAATGGAATAATTATTATTTTTGACCCACAACGCCGAAAGGCATTTAAAACTCACTTTTTTAGTCTAAATACTGCGCTAACTTCTGAACGAAGCTTCTACGGAAAAAATGGTTTTGAGTTTCGAAATCAGCGTAATCAACTGAGTAAGTATGCCAAATTTCATTAATATGGAAGCAGTGGTATCAAAATTATTTGCGCTTGAATGTATGTTTTGTTAGAATTTCAGTTGTCTAGTTCAGTTCCCAAGGATAAAATTTCATGGAAACAACATGGAATGGCAAAATGAACTAATATTTCATCCAATTTGAGTGCTATTGATTCAATGGTACCTGTGAGAACCCTTAGATCTATCTTAATTACATCGAGTTACAGACAGACAGACGATCTTAGCCAATTATATATATTTCATTTGATTGTCATAATGTCACTGGTGATAAATTAAGGAACAATAAGACCTGTTCAAGGTGGACAATTGATTTGACAATTAATTATGAGAGACATACATTTCTTAAAGATACTGGTGCTGAAATAAATGTTATTTCTTTGAAAAGTTTTCAACTTCTTCATTTAGATCTAAACATAATTTGTAAAAGTGATAAAATAATTGCAACTTTAGTGGGGAAGTAATTCCCATTGACTGTAGGTCAGTGTCAAGTTAACTGCATTTATAAGGATAGATTGTGTAGTTTAAAATTTCATGTCACCGATTTAATATGTCAATCAATTATTGGTCTTGATGCATGTAAAAAGATGAATCTTATCCAAAAGGTAAATAGTAATACTATGTCTATCTGATAATTTGTTAATGTCTAGTCTGACTGTCAATGATTCTATGTTAAAAGAAATTCATGATCATACATCAAAAGATGAGAAACCTTATTTCAATGTCAAAAATGATATTCAGGTCAAAGATGATGATTATGAACCTTTTGCCATGGTTTAAAGTGTGCATAGACTTATTTCATTTTAATAATAAGACTTATCTCATTGTAGTAAATTATTTTTCAAAGTATGTAGAGATAACTTTTTTAGTTACTCCATACACTGCTGGAATTGTTGTCATTCATTTAAAGTCGATATTTGCTCGTCATGGCATACCTAAGGTGTTAGTTTCAGATAATGGACCACCAATGAATTATGCTGAGTTTGCTAATTTTATTAAAGAATGGGACATAGAACATATTACATCCAGTTAATATACGAGGCCTCCAATGGTCTAGCAAAACATTTTGTAGGAGTTATTAAAAGTACGCTATTGAAATGTCAAGCAGGTGGTTCTGATCCATATCTTGCTTTATTACAGGTCCGTAATACACCTAAAAGGGGTTTGTGTTCACCTGCACAGTTGTGCATGTCTAGATAATTAAGATCTAAAGTTCCCATGTCTAAGCAACAATTAAGACTAAAAGTACCTAAGTATAAATTTATTAAAGAGAGTGTTAATTTACAAAAGAATAAGCAGAGGTTTTACTAATCAGTTGCAATCGGTAAACAAATTCTGTTTAAATAAAGTCCTGATAGTAAAACTTGGTCTCCAGGAATTGTCACAGATAGGCCCACATCCTCGATCTAAACAGTTACCTAGAACAGTCACCTTTGAATTTACGTCACTCTCCAATTTCTCATACAGCTACTAAAGGTTCTGAAACTCCTGTTAGAAGGTGCAGATATGGTAGAGTAATAAAAAAAACTAATCGTCTGGATTTGTAATTAATGTAAATGTGTCTTGTAAATATCTGGATTTGTTTTTTATTTTTAATTAAAAAAAGGGAGATGCCAAGAATATATGAATACTCATTTATTAATCATGTGACTTGCCTCCATAAGTTGCGCAGTCTGTTGTCTTCCGTCTTTGTCTTACGTAAAACCAAACCTCATGTCATTTCATGTCAAGATAACAAACACTATTTTTTATATAACAATTAGTCAAGACTGGTTCTTAACAGTCTTCTTTTTCTTTTATTAAACTATCTGTACCCGGCATGCGTTGCAATGCCACTCAAAGAAAGAAAGTGCTTGTGTTTTAATTCCGTTTATTGAAGTGCTTTTGGATACACAATATTTTTTTGCCACATACAGCTACATACAGCTGTCCATGTGTGAAGCATGGATTTTCCAAATTTAGTCCACACACTTGTAGTGATTGTCCCTGTACTTTGTTGATGGTCATTGCAAATGTGAGTCGCATCGGAAACTGGAAACGCTGAAATCGGAAATATGATGCAAGGAGGAACCGGCGGTACGAAGACCTACAATGAAAACCTCTCGTGAACGGATCGGTTTGACGAAATTTCGTACGACGTCGTCTTAAAGACATTAACACTCCTTGTTCGTTCTTCAGACAGAGTACCAGCAAAAACACGCACTTCTCCCAGCTGGGACGACGTCTTGAATGACGGCTTCACATGCTGGTTGTCTGCTTATATCATGCGCACGGTTACTGTGATTGGGCAGAAATTTTAATCATGCAAATCATGCGCATCGACTCTGCAATTTGCATGGCATTGCATTCACATCTTCACGGTATGGTATTTTCTGTCAGGCAGTGTAACAATAGTACACGTCATTTCAATAACTTTGATTCGAATACAATTGGTTTTTCTTTTGTGCCCTCACCTTTCATGGGACCTTCTACGGAATAAGTCTTTCTCTTGTCAAACATATTCAATCACAAAAACATTCTGTTTATCAGTCTACTGAATATAACAACACTACAATAAATTTCAAGAAGGTTATTGCCCTACAAAATTATAATAAGTTGGGCTCAGAACTCTTTATTTGACCCCTAAGCAATAAAAAAAAACCCTCATTTACATATATTACTTTCATTCTTATTCATTCATTTATTATATTGCTCCATATCCATTTTTTCAACATACTTTCGCATTCTAACATCAGACCAAAATTAAAATGTAAAACAACATTTAATATGAAAAAAAGCAAATTTTCGAAAGGATTACACGTCTTTTCTTTTTCAAAATCTTTTCGAAAATTTGCTTTTTTTCATATCAGATGTAGTTTTACATTTTAATTTTGTTGTGGTGTTAGAAATATTTATTAGTAGAGGCTTTAGGAGAAAAGATCTACTAAAGAAATATGGGAACTTTACATACTTTCTCATTTCCATACCTGGCAATTTACATATTCCGTTATTAGCATATCACCTGATTTCCATTAACAGTTTGTCTATTGGATATTTGCCTGTAACTACGAAGAGTATCATAGAAACATTTGCATCCATGATTTGCATTTTTGGGGATCTACGGACACATATTAGCTGATTTGAATAGACTCTATCCGCAAAACTCATTAGGACTATTTCAAAAATCATACTACTTAGATCTTCATTAATTTTGAAAAGTTAGAAAACAACGAAAATATCAAATAACATTTTTATTATTCTACCTTCGTCTTCATCTTCCCGTTGTTCGTCTATGGAATCGGTTCCTGTAAAAAAAAATTAAAATCTTTAAAAATCCTTAACTAAGTTAATAATTTTATCCAATTTATAATAATCTGATTTTTTATGGTTTTATTTTTTTTTAAAGATAAGATTTTTAATTTTTTTTCTGTTGATAGACAGTAAACATTTTTTTTCCAATTATAATACTGTGAGGATTTTGCCCTACATCCGTATAGCACTACAACGCCGCATTGTCTTTGACGTCATTTTCAGCTCCCCGAAATGGCCCTCGAGCAAAGTCAACGCAACAATGATAAATAACCGTGCCTTATTGGCTGTCCCAGATTTCCAACAGATAGCTCAGGGTTCGAGAACCTTTTGATTACTTATGTGCAGTTTTGTATTTCTTCACTTTATTATATGCTTGCACGTTAAACTTTTTTATTTATATATATACAGTATATACATTTTTAGAGGTTCTCAATCCTTGCTTAAATTCTTTTGAGCCCGGTAGTTGCACCGTTATTTATCATTGTTGCATTGACTTTGTTCGAGTGCCATTTGGGGGGACTGAAATGGTTTTCGCATATTTGTCTCGCACTTTGAACTACCATCAAGGGTATATCTAGCTGATGAAGCCTAATAAGGCTAAACAGCTGTCCCAAATTCCCGACATGATAGTTCAGGCTGCGTGAACCTTTTGTTTACTCAGGTGCAGTCTTGTATTTCTTGACTTTATTATAATAAAACATCTTATGTCACTGCTTAAAGAAAAACTGACAGTTGAAGGTTTTCATGCCAAGCAGGCCACTGAGAATGCAGATCTCTTGATTATCAGAACAGCATTTGATGTATCAGCAAAGCGTGGAAATGTATTCATTGTTGTGGAGGACATAGATCTATTGCATCCAGAATTCACCACAAAATATTCCTGCTGAAACTTGGAAAAGGAAACAGGACACATCCATCTGCAGTCCTAGTAATTGTAAGCTCTCTCAAGAGGCAAAAAAATTATTATTCCTACACGACTTCAGTGGATGCGACAGATTTTTAGCTTTTTTCAAAATTTGTCAACATCTTCCAGAAGTACACCGGCCTTTAAAGAACTGTTTCAGTTTTCAACAATCCCAAAGCCACGCCTGATCAGGTTGCTGAGGCAGGAGCCAAATTTATAGTCCAGCTATATACGGGTAACATCAAGTCTATCTTAACCAAACTCGCTTGCATCTCTTCCAGAAGGCGCACTCTAAGAATTATTTCAAATTGGCAGGTTTGCCTCCAATTCAGGCACCTGTACGACAACACTCTCTGCGGGTATACCTTCAAATGCAAGTGGGAAGGAACAACTTCCTTATTCCGCAGGTGTGGGAATGGAAGACTACCAAAAACGTTCTCGTATCAAATGGCACAGAGCTACCACCAGCGCCACCATAACTACTGAACAACATTTCGTGTTCTTGCAAAAAAGGATGCTAAACAGCTTGCTCCTCTAGAAAAGCTGGAGAGAAATGTTCGGTGATATGCAAAGATCACACCTGCACTAATAGTCTATCCGAGGATGATATTTTACTGCTGGAAACAGCTTCACATGACGAAGAAGTGGACCTTATAGAAGAGGACGCATCTTTACTCTCGAAGATGAAGAGCTGGAGGACAATGATGAGCACATTTCTGGATCTTCTGCCAAGCGGCAGAAATGTTATTAAAAAATGATACATTCCTTTTTCATTGAATTCGCCAAATTCCTTTTTCATTGAAGTCCTACCTTTACAAAGTATTGATTTTGAGTAGTTTTTTTTATATTAAATAAAATATTTTTGGTGATATGGCTTTCATGTTTCCGAACCATTAAATTACTATTAATTTTACGACCAATAGGTACTTTAATTTGTCTGAAAAGAACGCCCTTTTCATAACCATTTGAACTTCCACTTTTTAGTATAATTAGATACCGACCTATATAGAGTAGTTAGGTGCAGGTATAGCAGATAAATACATTTTTCATTGGAATAGCCGTTTTCTTGTAATATGCGTTTGAAAGTGAGCTAACGCACTTTCAGCCGAAACGAAAATCTTTATTTGGAGATAGAGCTGTCAATAAGTAGAATTTAAATACAAGTAGGAGTATACATAAGAACGAGTAAAATATATTAACCTTCCTGGTTTTCATTCTTGTTTTCATTCTTCTTCGAATTATCATTCTTGATAAGTGGTCTAAAATTGTCGCCAAATGGGATGTTTCCTTGGCCCACCAATTTCCTGAATTCTTCTAGCTGTAGAAATCATATAAAAAAGAAATTAAATTACAACTAATTCGTGTGAAATAATTTAATGTTCAAATCCATAAGAAAATGACGATGAATTTTGAATAAGCATTACAAGTACTAATTAAGGATAATGCCAAGCAAAGGAGATATCTGCTAAAGTCACTACCCGAAGAAGAAGAATTTAAAGTAAAAGACCAATCTAACACCCTTTTCACATTTTTCAGTTTATTACGCTTTTTAAAGTTAAGAAAGGAAAGCCAGAAGGTTATAGATGTACAGCACGATTAAGGAGGAGATAATAAGGTTTCTCTTCTATATCCTACATCTAACAGAAAAAAATTAGTTTCATTCTTCATGATTTTATTAATAAATATCTATTTTAGTAGAGACGCTTAATATTGGCTTATTTTCTTTTTTAAGAATAGTTGATTTCAGCTTTTCTTTCCAAAATAAAGCTGATGACGTTTAACTTAATCGCCCTGAATGCCAATGGACCAAAGACGTAGTCACATGATTGATCCAGTAAGTGGTGTTATCTTACGATTTGAAAAGGGACTTATTTTACAAATCATGGGGTAATTCAATATTGTTAAAGGTATTCTTCAAACCAATTATTGTCACTTGAAAAAAGTTCCCTGTTTTTTAAGTACATGCCAAAAGTCGTCAACATTTTCAAAATTTCCACCGTCCGCAATAATGCACTTTGCATTTGGCACTGTTGAAATAGACAGTGGCCTCTAATAGACAGTGTCGCTTTACGAAATTCGAGGAAAGGACAATTTTGCATATCTTAATTCAAACTACTTTTACATTTAAATAGCTAACTTGAAACCGTTGGTAACAGGACACATCTTCGTATAAGATTTTATTTTTAGAATGACCTCCCAGATCGTGATCTTTCCTCTTGGGAAATCCATGTAGAGTAGTTGCATAAAAGTAGTTCAATTATTTAATATCTAAAATTAACTACTTATGAAATACAGCATTTATAAAATACTATTATTAAAAGATTTAACAATTCTTTCTATCTTACCGCTTCCTCAGAAATGAAAGTTCTCGTCTCCAATACATTCCAAAGGACGATTTCAGAGCAGGGAGGAGTAGTTAGAGAACCGAAATAACGAAATACATCATCACGCCACGAGATTCTCGGGAACAGTTGCTGCAACTCAATTGTTATAGTAGTTGTTTTCTTGGGCATTCTTATTTTTTGTAAAGATTTAGCAATGGCTGCCATACCTGGCGTACTTTTGTCATATCGGCCTTTCTATAAGATTAAATATAATTTTCGTATTATTTACTGTATTGTTTATTTTTAATTTAATTTATTATTTTAAAAAATTCCTTACTTTTTTTCTTTAATTTAAAAGTTTGTAATCACAGTTTTTTAAATTTTATAATTAGCCAACACTCAAAATTAAAATTGAAATTATATACAATTAAAAATTTGAAACTAGTTGAAAACTTGAATTACACCACTGTACATTTTGTCATTAAGAACTGGTATGAAACATATTTGAAGCATATATATTCCTCATCTATCAAAATCAAACATAAAACCTTTCCCATATCTCAATGCATGGTTTGCTGTTTGCCATCCGGACTATCAGAAAAAACTACTTAATTTAGTTAGCTGTCACGGCAACAAAACCAAATGCATCACATATATTTAATGAAGTTGAAGAGGGAAAAAAAATCATGTAATCTTGGAAATGGAATCTTTTCGCCTTATTTGTGATATTTTGTAAAAAAATTTTTTTTTTAATTTTGACTTATGGCAACTGTCAGTTTCTGCATTTTATGTAAAGAAACAACTAGGATTTATTTATTATCATTTACTTATTCCTAATCTTTGAATTGTTAAGAAAACTTTGAAAGAAATTCTTACCCGTGTCTGTTGTTGATAGAAAGATATGAAAAATTGAAAAAAAAAACCACATTTATTTAATCAAATAGAATTGTTAATAATTCTTAATAATTAACTTACAAAGTTTGAAATTTAACACATATTTTGATTTCCAGAAGCCTAAAACTGCTGATATAATTGGCATCAGCCAATTTATAATTGGTGTAAATAAAAAAGGTTTAAGTGCTAATTAAAAATTACTATTAAAAAGATAGAATAGAAACAAAACAATCATAAAGAGTTAGTAAACTTAAAATAACTTTAACGTGTGCTTAAAAGGTTCTTATAAAAAGGCCATCACACAAGTTTAAAAAAACACTAAGCACACGTTAAAGTGATTTTAATAAGTTAGTAAACTTGCAGTTAAAGTAAGAAAATAATGAAATTTCAATATTCAATGCATTAAAAATAAATGAATATAAAAGCTGCAAGTGAGTGAATTCAAAAATGAGTACAACTTATTTTGCAACTTGTGATTGTACGTATTTTCCAGAGGACCGCAGAGTTTAAGAATGTTAATCCACATTCTTTATTTAATTTATACATTCCAAATTAGTTTTGAACCCGTGAAACTATCTTAAATGTATTTATGGACTATTTATGGACAACTGTCTTATCTTTCCTTAAATAAAATATTCTTCATCTCAGAAAATCAATAAAAATAAAAAAATAACCTAAATCCAATAAAAGCCAACAGGGCCCTCTGGCTAGAGGGAAATTTACTTTCAGTGTATTGGAACCACCAACACGACTAACTTTACCACCTTTAAAGAAATGCTATATCCATTCTCCAGTGGGCGGGGCTTGTGTATTCCCTAATTATTTTAAAAAGGCAATTTACTTAAAGCTTGAAGAAACAGTGGAATTTTTTTAATGAAAAATGTTCTCTTCAAGATCCAGTCAATAATTATAAACTATGTAGGTGGAAAGTATAATTTGTAACTTCAAAACATTATTTTTATTTTGTCGAATCATTGAAGTCGGATTATTTTCTGAATACTTTAAACTTTGAAATATTAAAATTAAAAAAAAATACTTACGGGCAACTATCGACGATGATGTTCAGTGCATTGAGAAAAAAAGAAAAAATTATAAATCAAATTTTAAATATTATTTAATGACAATAAAAGTTTTCTTTCACCATTACTAATATTTTTCAAGCAAATATTTCGTATTTTATAAAGAAGGAATGCTTTACCATTCATTCTGGCTGTACACTTTTTTTTTTTTTTGGCAGTACGCAACGGTATGCAGTACCGATACTATTTCTTTGTATTTTGTTAAGATTTGCGATTTCTTGATGGAAAACAAAATGTGTTTTAAACATTCCGATAGATGGAACCGATTTAGAGAAGACATGCTTACATCGGAGGATAAGTTAAATGTTGGAAATTACTCTAATTATAACTTTATGGTGAGTACCAGAAGCTTTTTTACTTGAAAAAAGCACTGGTTATAACCAAGAGTGAATAGCTGAAATTCCAATCTCTATTACTTCACTTGATAGCACTGAAATTTGTTCTTAAACTGAACAGTTTGTTAATGCTGATACAGCTTGTTATATTAATCACTTCTGAATTTAGCGTGGGAATACTGCTTTACTTTTAATCTTGTAATTGTTTTTCCCTAAACTGTTCAATTTCAAGCTAATTGAAGCAGGGATCCATATGAGGTTTACATGAAGTTTAATATATTATTTTAATATATTATAATTCTATAGAAACGATATAATTCAGCACAATGTTTTGTTATTTAAATGATTGACGATTATAAAAAGATAATCCAACAATATCGTATAAATCCAATAATGTGAAGAAATCAATTATTTCGGCTTCTCAACTATAAAGAATTAAGATTTAAATACCCTCAAATGAATCTAATAGGAATAATGCAAATATATAAATCTATAGAATTTCCAACATCTGCTTAATTGAAACAAAACGAAAATTCAAAAGATCATAAAAGAACAATAACCTACTAAACGTTATCTTTGTTAATACCGGGAAAAATGACTTATGTCTTTGCAAAGAAAGATATTGAAAGGAAGCTACTGAAAAACTGATAAATGTCGTACAATGACAATCGAAACCACTTCTTTCTCTAATACATGTCTTCAAATAATTCATTTCAGCAATTCGATTTGGCTACGAATACACTCTTAAAGATCAATAGATACCCAAGGAAAACAAATCAATGATTCATTGGGACTATTTACAAAAATTAATAGTTAGTGAACTTGCTGTTTAGTTGGTTAGGAACAAAATTTGAAATTCAGTGGTCAATCAATTAACGAATACATAAGGTTAAAATAAAGTAATGAATAATTTTAGAATAAAACTTATATTTCAACTTATGACCTACGTAATTTCTTAGGACAACAGAATGTAATAGAAGGGGTTTGATAAAGCTAGCAGCACTAATTTTAAAAGTTCTTAACAAGAAAGAAGAATGTGTAATAAATAATTGAATTCCTTGACTAGTTGTAGATATTAAACTTCAGGTAAGGCTAAAGAAAACTCTGTAGATGTTGAGGAACAGAATATTGCAAAGACTATCTATTAAAAAATATGATGCCCTCTTTTAACAAAACCATAATGTTCTTATCTCAGGAACTTCATTTTAATTCTTCATGTTTACCAGTAACAGAAAACACAGCACAAATACCTACCGCTATCTAATTATGTAAAACTGAGACATTTCAAGCATGTAATTCATCATAAAATGACATCTATAACAAAATTGCTGAAAGTATCTATTCTAGAAAATTTAGATTCCATAAAAATTAGCAACGATATCAACGATAAGACTATCACTTAGAAATAACTGAAATTTTTGGGTTTTTTCCCATTGATATTCGCAATGACAAAGACTATGGCAACACTTGTATTTAAAGTAAACGTTTTACGAAAAAAAAATGTTGCTTGTTAGTGAATGTAATTTTATTTCAGTAAAGAAAGAAATTAAAGTAACAGATACAATTTCTTTTATATCTCATTATTTGGGAAAAAGGAAATCGCTTACGATATAGGATATGCTAACGATGGCCAAGGCATCTTTCTCTCCTGACTCTAATGCCATCTGATAACCTCCTTTATAAGATGATTTATAGTGCACCAATTGCACCTACAAAAAAAAAAAAAAAAGTAAAAAGGATTATCGAATAGTTAGCCATTCTGGCACAGCCTTGTCGTCAAGTCGACGGCCTTCCACGAAGCAGATGTGTTATAACCTGAGTTAGAATCACGGAGCCACCATTGATGTTTGAAAAATTTCCATTCCTTTGTTGGTCTACTTCTACATCTTTCCTTTCAGTTTGAAGTAATTTCATAAGGGATTTCTGAGGACAGCTTGAGAAACATCTCAGTATCTATTCCATTACATGGCAGAGATATAAAACTGTTCAGTGTAGGAATGGGCGTATGAGCAGACTTACGTAGTCCTTATCTAGATGCGGAGTTGCGTGAAAAATCCGTAGACATTAAAAATTGTTTTGGGTTAATGTTTGTGCAACTTATTATTAATAATTACTGATGAAAAACCAACTTCTCGTAATTAATTGGTTATGCTAGTCTAACAAAGAAACTAGTCTAACAAAGATTCCGGTATTCGTATGTTACGATCTTTGTAGGATTTTTGCATAAGTCAACGCTCTCAAACTGTGGCCGTCGTGTATATTTTCGGAACAGCGCCACGGGATAAAACAAATGCTAACAGTAAATCTTTGTATTTTTAATAGATGACTATAGTCCAATATAAACAGTTCATTACAAATTAAACAAAGAATTAATAAAACGTAGAATTTATTTTAGAAATCGTAGATAATGTTTTTGCGAACATTTCTGTGAGAAATCGAATGATTTCTTCATTCAGAAATAAAAAAAAGAAAATGAATCGAGCGACAAAATAGTGTCAATTCTTCTTTAAACAACTCACCTGTTTCGTGATTGGCTGTCTGAAAATGATTGATCCCGCCATTCTCAAGCGACAACGTGTTTGGTCTGCTGCTGGTTCCGCTACAGCTGATTTTTAAAGGCTTTAAACTTAGGCGGTAACAACAGACTTCGGCGGACTTTGACGTTACAAACTGACGTTGAAGTCCGCTGAAGTCTACTCTTCCGTGACTAACGTGCATCAGTCATAAATCGGTACACAGCCCTGATCTTAACAAAGCATGTCTACCTTAACAGTCGCAGGAGAAACCATTGACGTGAAGATTGGGCTGTACTCAAAACGGCTGAAATAGAAGAGTTTAACTTTTAAATGAAACTAAAACTTAATATTAGATGTATTGAATATCTAAGATCACAATAGAATTTTAGTTTTTTTGTACCTCCATTACAGAATTTATTTGCCAAAACATTTCAAGGTGTGTCGTATGTTCAACTCCAGTTTTAGTACCTCTACTCCAATGAAAATGTATTTCTTGGAAGACATATTCACTTCCCAATCCTTCAGGTATAATCGATGGAATTATTTTGCTGTTGGGACTTAGTCTAAATATCACTAAAACAAAAGTGAAGAAAATTTGATCCGTTATTTTTTAATTAAAAATGTTCTTTAATACTTCAACAATCTTTGTTTACAAAAATAGTAATATCGCTTAATCTCGGATGAATTTCTTAAATTCAAGGAACTTTAAATTAAGGCCTTAGTTGAAAAATTTTCAATGAAATTTTATTTAATCCTCTTGCAAGGATCGACGTATTCACATTACTCTTGGAACTTAATAAATCAATAATAATTGAGAATTGCTTACTTTCGTATTTTAGTCATATTTACTTTCTTATTATTATTCATTCTTCTCCTCTTACTAATGTATTAAATATTTGTTCCTTTTTATTACTTTAGTTACAGATGGCTAGGTAATAAATATCACAAAACATAGATTCAAATTCGAAATCAAACCTACCTTCTGCAACCAACATTCTCTGAGACCAATGCTAAGAAAACTGTCCAGTAATGCAATTTTATCATTCAAAGAAACGTTTTAAATTAAATCGTTACGGAGATAACTTCAGATAATTTTCAAAAGTATTACATTAAATAAATTTTCACATATAGTTAAAACAATTATAACCAGAAGGTAATTATAGAAGATATTATATATATTTCTAGCCGTTAATTTATATGAAAAAGATGATAAAATTACTGAATTTTTAAAATCCAAAGTATTGCCAATCTCCATAACATGCTCGACCATTAAATAATTACAGGCAGCCGATCAACCAGCAAATGTCCTAGCATGCACTCGCCATTCGCAATAATGACTGCAATTATTAAGTACTTAATTAATTAAATGGCAATAAGAACTATGCTTTTCAGAAAGTCGAAGAATGGCTAAACTTTCAGCTTTCTTAATTAATCAATTTGGATTTCCATGATTATAGACAATAGTTAGATATGGACCTTTGTTAAATATAGATACAATACTTCAAATAGAATTTTTTTCAGGTTGAGGACAGCCTCCATTCAATTTGTTTTTCAAAACCTTTCGCCTTTCTATTGCTTATGCAGAAATGTATAAAATCAAAATATATCATACAAAAAAGAATCATTGAATTGTATCAGGAGCCCTGATATAATTCAATGAATTTAATCAGCACGATTCTTTTTTATTGTGCTTAAAAAAAGAATCACTCAATAAAATAACACAAGATCACTAACAATAAATTGTTAGAAATGATAACTAATAAAAGTTTGCTAATAAATTTTAACAGTAATAAAATGAAATGTTAAAAAAAATTTTCAATTAGAATAAGTAAAATTAGAAAGAAACTCTTTAAAATCTAGGTCAGTTTCAGAAATTAGAAAATAAAAAGAAGTAAAAACCAAAATTAATCACGTCCAAATGAAAAACCAAACGAAGAACAACCAGTTTTGACAAGTGAAACTTTTTGAAGAACTAAATAAAATTGAGGTATGAGGAGATATTTCGATTGCCTAATCGGCTTTCTTTTTCAAGCTCCACAACTAAAAATAAATAAATAAGATATATCGAAGGCTTAATCTGCCTCCCTTTTACAAAAAATTAAGTAAATAACAATCATGAATTTCTAACAATGCAAAACGTGATATGCTCCATACGACGCATGAAGCATTATTACAAAAATAAAAATAAAATGCATAAAAATTTATTTTTAGTTGTGGAGCTTAAAAAAGAAAGTTGATTAGGCATTCGAAATATCGTAATATGGAGACGTTAGTTATAATAAAAGAAGTTTTATAAGTTAATGGTATTATTTATAATGATTTTGAATGAAATTGACGTATGAGTAGATTTTATTCAAGACACGGTGTCCTTCTGTAGAACACTAGGTCTTAGCAGAGCCACCACAAGGGGGGGGGGGGGGATCAGTTGGTCTTTCAGCATCGGGGCGCGGCCGTCAAAGGGACCCGGGCTGAGGGACCAACTGATTTTTTTCCTTTTTTTTTGGTTTTAAATTTGGAGAATCTGTATTTTTTTTTTATTTTTTTTTTTATTGTTGATTTGGAGATTCCGTTTTTGCGGCACTTGGAGTATACTTGAGGTAGCCCTTACCTTACAAAAGTTTGCCCATCCCTGCTGTAGAAGTATGAAATCGTGTGGTATTTTCGCAATATTTTTGGCTAAGAATTTATGATTTTGTTCATAACATGGGGGGGGGGAGGCCCGGTATTGCATTTGGTACCTGGGCCCCGAATTTGTTGTGGGGGGCCTGGGTCTTACCAAATAAAACAGTATGTTGTGTACAGTGAAAAAATGATTGATAGTTCTACTATTTTAATGTTTATGGTTCATGCATTGCAATTTTTTTAATTCTTAAATTAAATTGTTAACAATTCTAAGTTTGGATTTGTGACTTTTAATTTTTTAATCTTGAATAATGAAATAAAATTATTTATACACATCTAAAAACTATAGGGATGATATAGTTAATTCACTGGAATAAAACATTGAAATAATAGTTTTACCTGTTTTCCCATTGTTTATACCAATTAGTGCAATCTTCTTTTTAAAGAATCTAAACAACGTATCGTTAAATCTTATTGTCTCTGAATTATTTTTATTAAGCACAATAGGGGATTGTCTTGTCCCATTGCAGCAAACACTGCTTACATTACACCAAGCCCCGGTTTCCGGACCTAGGAAAAAACTAAAATTAATATTTAGTATCTTTCGATGAGATCAGAAGTTTACAAAGTTAAATTCTAAAGCATTTTTTTCATCTATTATAAAAAGCAGCCATATAATAATTTACTGTTAGCAAAAGTAAGTAGTAAAGAAATGAATTAAGATGTGTAACATTTCTTTCCTAAAGCATTCTGGCCAACACACAGTCAGTGGTTTAAAGAAATTCTGTAATGATTACAATATTTTACACTAAGGGTTCGTTCTGTCCGGCAGAATCTTAACAAGCAAAGAAATACAAGAAAAACAGGAGATTAAACAGCCAAATGAGAGGAATTCATGATTTTCCCTTATTCCCCTGACATGGTACCCTCTGATTATCATATTTTTGGAACTATGAAGGAAGAACTTGGTGAACGCAAATTTAAAAGAGACTAAAAGGTCAAAGAGGGGATGTATGACTGTTAATTTTGCCCACTTTTTTTTAATGCCATGGCAAAAAGGTGGGCAAGTGATTGAAAGGAATGATTACTACATTGAGAAGTAGCGCATTGTTCATTTTGATACTTCTAATAAACAAGATGTAATAATGTATTTATCATTTTTATTTTTAATCGCCCTACTACTATTTATTCGATAAATGTTGACTAAGCCTAACTGAAGAGATTGGAATAGGTATTTATATAGTCTGTTATTAAGATTACATTTTTTCTATTAATTTTTTGTATAATAATAGTATAATTATATTGTTTTACATTAATATTTAAAATAGGAAACAAAGAAATGCTGATGACAATTTTAGTGCTTACCTTTTTCTCCATAATCCCATTCGTCATCTGCGGAATCAATTCCTACAAAAAAGAATATTTTTTTAAATGGAATTTTTTGATAAAATAATTGATCCCTATTACTGCAGTGTTTATTTTGCATGAAATTACGTAGTATTCTACTGAAAAAAAATACTTTATTTAGTGACATGAAGAAAAGAAATGTTAATTTTGTAATTGGTTTTGACTGATTAAAGTTTATTTCTTGCTCTGGTTGGCTATCAGAAACTGCCCAAGCCTCAGTTTCTTTCTTAGCGAAAGTTCTTTAGAAATCTGAAATTGAGAGTAAAAAACTCTGTAATGCAATTTAAGATTTATTTATGTGCTTATAATCTGGAAAAAGAGAGTGCTCAAAGAAAAGTCGCAATTTTACTTCATAATATTGGTGAGGAAGACATTAATATTTTCCATTCTTTTGATCTCAACATTGATGTAGTAGAGTTTGAGACGTTAGTCTTAGCCTTCGAGAATTATTTTTCGCCCCGAGTCAACACAATGATGGAAAGACATAGTTTATTCAACCACCGTCAATTTCCAGATAAAGACATTGATATATACGTGACTGACTTGAAAAATAAAAGCCAAACGTGTGACTTTGGTAGTCAAAGAGACAGTCTTCTGAAAGATATATTCAGTTGGAATCTGAACCAGTCCAATCGCTTCATACAAGAGAAAATTTTGACAGAAAATCCAGATACTTTGGATAAAGCAGCCTTTTTGTCCAAGTCGCTGGAATTGTCGAAAGTTCAAGCGAGACAACTTTGTCAATCTGATTATTTGATTGAAAATCAAATAGGAAAACTCTCTATTAGTGATCGACAGCATCAGTATTTCATCAGCCAATGAAGCCACCAGTCAAAGAATCTTCCAAAGATCAACAGTCTTCAAAAAAAGTGTTCATTCTGTGGTGAAGTACATCGTTTTAAGTGTCCTGCGAAAGGAGTGAAGTGTAGAAAATGCAATCGTCTTAATCATTTTGCTAAAATATTTCGTTCCAAAATAGTTAATACTTTAATAGAGGAAACGTCAGGTCTGAATAATGAATTCTTGGTTATTATTCACTACCAGCAAAGCTTGTTGGACGACAGGCATAAAAAATCTGAAAAATCATTTTATTATCAACTATCAACTATTAGTAAATATCTCCTTATAAACTATATTTTTTGTAAAAACAGCATCAGATCCTTCTATCAGATGTCCTTGATCTTTTCGGTCAAGAATTTTTATTTTGACGTCGCAAGAATGACGTGCTCAAGAAATAACGTATAAATGTCCATGATTAAAACCAGGCTGTGGTAAATAAATGCCAACCATATCTAAAGTTTGTCCTTGTAAATAAATTTTACTGAAAGTAAGAATGGAATAATTATTATTTTTGATCCATAACGCCGAAAGGCATTTAAAACTCACCTTTGTAATCTAAATACTGCGCTAACTTGTGAACGAAGCTTCTACGGCAAAAATGGTTTTGAGTTTCGAAATCAGAGTAAAAAACTGAGTAAGTATGCCAAATTTCATTAATATGGGTGCAGTGGTAGCAAAATTATTTGGTTTTGAATGTATGTTTAGTTAGAATTTCAGTTGTCTAGTTCAGTTCCCAAGGATAAAATTTCATGGAAACAACATGGAATGCAAAATAAACTAATATTTCATCCAATTTGAGTGCTCTTGATTCAATGGTACCCTTTATTCAAAGGTACCATTGAGAACCCTTAGATCTATCTTAATAGCTTAATTACATCGAGTTACAGACACACAGACGATCTTAGCCAATTATACATATTTGATTTAATATATTTGATTATATTCTTAAAGATACTGGTGCTGAAATAAATGTTATTTCTTTGAAAAGTTTTCAACTTCTTCAATTAGATCTAAAGATAAAAGTGATAAAATAATTTCAACTTTTAGTGGGGAAGTAATTCCTACTGTAGGTCAATGTCAAGTTAACTGCATTTATAAGGATAGATTGTATAGTTTAAAATTTCATTTCACTGATTTAATATGTCAATCAGGTATTGGTCTTGATGCATGTAAAAAGATGAATCTTATCCAAAAGGTAAATAGAAATACTATGTCTTTAGCAGATGATAATTTATTAATGTCTAGTCTGACTATCAATGATTTTATGTTAAAAGAAATTCATGATCATACATCAAAAGATGAGAAACCTTATTTCAATGTCAAAGATGATGATTATGAACTTTTGCCATGGTTTAAAGTGGGCCTAGACTTATTTCATTTTATTAATAAGACTTATCTCATTATAGTAAATTATTTTTCAAAATATGTAGAGATAGCTTTTTTAGTTACTCCATACACTGCTGGAATTGTTGTCACCCATTTAAAGTCAATATTTGCTCGTCATGGCATACCTAAGGTGTTAGTTTCAGATAATGGACCACCAATGAATTCTGCTGAGTTTTCTAATTTTATTAAAGAATGGGACATTGAACATATTACATCCAGTCCATATAAGAGGCGCTCCATTGGTCTAGCAAACGTTTTGTAGGAGATATTAAAAGTATGCTATTGAAATGTCAAGCAGGTGGTTCTGATCCATATCTTGCTTTATTACAGGTCCGTAATACACCTAAAAGGGGTTTGTGTTCACCTGCACAGTTGTGCATGTCTAGAAAATTAAGATCTAAATTTCCTATGTCTAAACAACAATTAAGACCAAAAATACCTAACTATAAATTTATTAAGGAGACTGCTAATGTACAAAAGAATAAGCAGAGGTTTTACTATGATAGAAATATCAAAATTTAGATCCAGTTGCAGTCGCAACTGCAAAACTGATTAGGACTATTTCCAAAATCATATTACTTAAGATCATCATTAATTTTGAAAAGTTAGAAAACAACGAAAATATCAAATAACATTTTTATTATTTTACCTTCGTCTTCATCTTCCCGTTGTTTGTCTATGGAATCGGTTGCTGCAAAAAAAAATTAAAATCTTTAAAAATCCTTAACTAAGTTAAGAATTTTTCCAATTTATAATAATCTGATTTTTTGGGTTTTATTTTTTTTTAAAAGATAAGATTTTAGATTTTTAAATTTTTTTCTGTTTGTAGATAATAAAGTAAAGTTTATAGATAGTTATAAAATTATTTTTTCCAATCATAATACTGTGGGGTCTTGTTTCTTGTTTTTTTTTATTAAGTTTTAAAAACAAAAATGAAATTTGATCAGAAATGCCTACAAAAATTAATTCAAAAGCTAACATTTGAGTTTCCTTTTTAGGGCAAAATTAATAAGCAAAATCTTTAAAACTAAAATCATTAGAAATTCTACACTGCATTCTATTGACTTAGATTTTAGTCTCTAATAAATGGCATTTTTAAATAATTAATTACAAAAATAGTTTTTTGAATATACCACGATTTTAAAACGGATTAAAAAGTATAAAATAATTTTTCTTACCCCCATATATATTCCTAACCCCATACAGATAGTCCTGAAAATTGTGATTGTACAATTTTAATAGCTATGAAAATACTTGGAAGATTTAAAACAAAAAACGTGGGGCGCAAGATAATATACACTCTATCCATACCATCTCAATTATTATCTATTGCAAGGTAATATTCACTCCATCCATACCATCTCAATTATCTTTTGCAAGATAATATACACTACATGCATACAATCTCAATTATTATCTATTGCAAGATAATGAACACTCCAT
>JAFIDM010008419.1:39270359-39287411 GCA_023159025.1 Thereuonema tuberculata | reverse complement strand
CTACATCCATACAATCTCAATTATCTATTGCAAGATAATATACGCTACATCCATACAATCTCAATTATCTATTGCAAGATAATATACACTACATCCATACAATCTCAATTATTAACTATTACAAGATAATATTCACTCCATCCATATCATCTCAATTATCTATTGCAAGATAATATATACTACATCCACACAATCTCAATTATCTATTGCATTCGCAATATAAAATTTGTCAACATCTTCCAGACGAACACTAGCCTTCAAAGAACTGTTTCGGTTTTCAACAATCCCAAAGCCACGCCTGAGCAGGTTGCTGAGGCAGGTGCCAAATTTGAGTCCACCTATATACGGGTGACAGCAAAATCTCTCTGAACCAAACTCGCTTGCATCTCTTCCAGAATGCAATCTCTAAGAATAATTTCAAATTGTTGCTAGCAGCTTTTTTCTATATTAAATAAACCATTTTTGGTGATATGGCTTTCTTGTTTCTGAATCATTAAATTACTATGAATTTTACGATCAATAGGTACTTTAATTTGTCTGAAAAGAAGGCCCTTTTCATAACCATTTGAACTTCCACTTTTTAATATAATTTGGTACCACCTACATTGAGTAGGTAGTTAAGGTACAGCAGGTATATTTTTCATTTGGAATATCCTTTTTCTTATCACAGGCGTTTGAAAGTGAGCGTAACGAACTTTTCAGCCGAAACGGAAACTTGTGCTCATCTTTAGCTGCTGATGATGACAAAACCGTTGAACCAAATTGAATGTTTAAGGAGGTCATTCAACGCAGAATTTATATGAAGATAGAATTTTTCTTATCTCTTAATTCAGTTTTTTCAAGCTGAAAATATATTAAAAATTAAAAACCAATAAAACTAAAATGATCATACAACTTTACACTTTTATTTTAAACGTTAATGTTTCTATTGTAAATGATGATAAAAATATAGTTAATAAAAATTAAAACTAAGATATTGTGATATGCACTTTCTTTTGACTTAATCAACTTTTATAACTGATACCAGCTCTTATTACATACATTGTTTCGACATGTTAAAAGATATTAAAGATTTTATTATTCTAATTTTAAAGTGCACAGTGCATTATGACCACTCATAATGGAATGTAGACCAAAACTTTTCATATTGTTTATCGATCTGAGCTAATCCATGTTGATGTAAAATGAAAACAAATAAAACATACGGCTTTAGTATATAAGGTAAGTTAAGTCTTCTGACAGTTCAACAGGTTTTTAAAACTTTCTGTAGTTCGTTTTTATTTACACGGAAAATTTTTATAGTATTTTAAAAAACTTAGACGATTTCCCTTTTTAATTTTCTAAGTGAGTGAAAATGACATGCCAAAAGTCGTCAACATTTCAGCCCACAGTATTTCTGTATTTGAAAAATATTTCAGAACAAAGCATCACCTAATAGTGAAGAAACAATATTTTTGCAATCAACAGTATTTTCTCAATTTCTATATTTTCTTTTCGTGGATATTAACAAAGTGAAAATTTACCCGGAGCAAATGATACTCAAATGTCAACAAATTATAATTAAAATGTAAAATTGAATCTCGTTTTTAATGAAAAGAATTTTCCGTGGCTTTTGATATAGGACTTTTTGTTTAACTGTTTTGAAGAAACAAGATAATAATTTAAAGACAATTATTTGGAGATAGATTAAATAGGTAGAATTTAAATACAAGTAGGTGTAAACGTAAGAACGTGTAAAATATATTAACCTTCCTGGTTTTTATTCGTGTTTTCATTCTTCTTCGAATTTTCATTCTTGATAAGTGGCCTAAAATTGTCGCCAAATGTGGTGTTTCCTTGGCCCACCAAATTCCTGAATTCTTGTATCTGTAGAAATCATATAAAAAAGAAATTAAATTACAACTAATTCGTGTAAAATAATTTAATGTAGAAATCAATAAGAAAATGATGATGAATTTCGAATAAGCATTAAAAATACTAATTAAGGATAATGCCAAGCAAAGGAGATATCTGCTAAAGTCACTAACCGAAGGAGAAGAATTTAAAGTAAAAGACCAATCTTACACTCTTTTCACATTTTTCAATTTATTACGCTTTTGAGAGTTAAGAAAGGAAGGCTATAGATGTACAGCGCGATTAAGGAGGACATAATAAGTTTTCTCTTCTACATCCTACATCTAACAAAAAAATGAGTTTCATTCTTCATGATTTAATTAATAAAGATCTATATTAGTAGAGACGCATAATATTGTCTTATTTTCTTCTTTAAGAATAGTTGATTTTAGCTTTTCTTTCCAAAATAAAGCTGATGACGTTTAACTTAATCGCCCTGAATGCCAATGGACCAAAGACGTAGTCACATGATTGATCCAGTAAGTGGTGTTATGCTTACGATTTGAAAAGGGGCTTATTTTACAAATCATGGGGTAATTCAATATTGTTAAAGGTATTCTTCAAACCAATTATTGTCACTTGAAAAAAGTTCCTTGTTTTTTAAGTATATGCCAAAAGCCGTCAACATTTCAGGCCACATTTATTTCTGTATTTGAAAAATATTTCAGAAGAAAACATCGCCTAATAAAGAAGAAACAATATTTATGCAATCAACAGTATTCTCTCAATTTTTCAACTTAAATCATGTTTGGTTTGTTTTGTTTTTTTTGTTCAAATTACATCTGCGAAAATATCTATTTAAGAAAAGAGAATATTTACTGTAATTTCCTACTAAATGCAAGTATAGCCAAGGTTCAATCTACGAAAAAAACAGTTATATGAATTTATTCCTAACGATTTGCCAAGATGGAGGAATTTCAATATACAATTACCAAATTATTCATAAGACAGGTATTTTTTATTGATTCCAATACTAATTGTGCAAGTGACAATTTCTTAAAGTATATAAAATTAATTTTCAAAATTTCCACCGTCCACAATAATGCACTTTGCATTTGGTACTGTTCAAATAGACAGTGGCCTCTAATAGACAGTGTCGCTTTACTAAATTCGAGGACAGAACAATTTTGCATATCTTAATTGAAACTACTTTTACATTTAAATAGCTAACTTGGAAACCGTTGATAACAGGACACATCTTCGTATAAGATTTTATTTTTAGAATGACCTCCCAGATCGTGATCTTTCCTCTTGGGAAATCCATGTAGAGTAGTTGCATAAAAGTAGTTAAATTATTTAATATTTGAAATTAACTACTTATGAAATACAGCATTTATCAAACACTGTTATTAAAAGATTTTAAGAATGCTTACCGCTTCCTCAGAAATGAAAGTCATCTTCTCCAATACATTCCAAAGGACGATTTCAGAGCAGGGAGGAGTAGTTAGAGAACCGAAATAACGAAATACATCATCACTCCACGAGCTTTCCGGGAACAGTTGCTGCAACTCAATTGATATAGTAGTTGTTTTCTTTGGCATTCTTATTTTTTGTAAAGATTTAGCAATGGCTGCCATACCTGGCGTACTTTCGCCAAATGGTTCTAATCGACCTCTCTATAAGATTAGATATCAATATAATTTTCACATTATTTAGTACATAACTAGTTGAGTGGTGTTGTTTATTGTTAATTTAATTTAATTTAGTATTTTTAAAAATCCTTTATTTTTTGATAATATGAAAGTTAGTAATCAAGGTTTTTTTAAATTTTAAAATTAGTCAACACACAAAATTAAAATTGAAATTATATACAATTAAAAATTTCAAACTAGTTTGTACCTGTTAATAGAGGAAAATCTGTTAACAGGCAGAAACTTGCTTGAAACGTTTTAATTGTATATAATTTTAATAGTGAGTGTTGGCTAATTTTGATCCTTAATTTTAATTTCAAAATATTAGACTTTTTTTTTAATTTAATAACAATCAAAACAAGAAATGCATTCACTGTTTTTAATAAAAAAAGTGTTGGAGCTGATCTGAAAACGATTTTATTGTATAGTTCCCTTATTTTTAACAGTTATATTAACTGTTCCCTTATTTTTAACAATATACTAAGTAGCTGAAAATTTTACTAAAATTTCCCTTTTCTATATCTTGTTGATTTTGTTTTATTGGAATAACAGCTTTTAGAAAAGTCGTATCTTTTTATGCAAGTTTCGCACTCCTCAGTCCATATCTTGTCAAGTAAATGAACAGAAGATCAATTTCATTCAACTAATATATACGTTATTCTTATACCATAGTCTCTTAATTGTTTGATTAAATTGGACAATAAACAATTTGCCTCTGAAGTGAAAATAGCAAATCTATACTGATTTCAAGTTGCTGATCTTTCCCAGATGGTTTCTGTGAATCCATTCACAAATCTGTCATCAAGGTGATTGAAAAGAGAAAGCTAAAACAAAGCTAGAACAAAGCTAAAACAACAGCCACAACCGACACAACACTATCTGTTCAAGCCCTTATGAACAGATGCACAAGAACATTAAAATGGTAGAAGTATTGAAGTATGAACATATATCGATCCATTATCAATGCTTACGGATGAACGTCATATTCGAGAAGCTAAGAGCACGTTAGAATGTACACCACGGCGGTGCCACTTTTGCTAGACTTTGTAACCTTCTTTCTTAATAGTTGTGCATTTCTCAGTGAGGGGAACTGTGAGGGGATTTCTAAAACATTTTGTGGCAAAATCACATTCAAGGTAAAAGATGCAAATGTTAACTTAAATTTTTGATTACGTGTAATGAACTTAGCATCAAGTCGTCAGTCAGTGTATCTCGAGGAAAGCAAGCCTTAAGGAGATTGTTTATAGCAGAAACAGCCCTTCTTCCACAGAGCGTAACATTGACAAATAATGAAAATTTGCAAGCAGTTAAGTTCAGGAAGTTCATTAATCAGAGTTGTATCCCGAAAACACTCTGATCATCATTGATCATAAAAACATGATGTATTATTTCAATCTTATCTGCAGCAGATACTCCTCAGGCTCTGACTCTGGTCAGCTATAATTAATAGTAAAAAGAAAAGTTTAAAATTGACTTAATTCAGGATATACTCTTAGCAAGCTGGGCCACATCAACTGGGATATACGAGAAATGATAGAAGATTCTACAAAGTTTGTTGCTGAAAAGTTTGTTACATCATTTGGATGGTATACAGATGTAGAAGAAAAAGAGCTAGTTACAATTGCATTACAAAGAAACACTTGAATTGCACCACTGTACATTTTGTCATTAAGAACTGGTATGAAACATATTTGAAGCATATATATTCCTCATCTATAAAATCAACCGTTAAACCTTTCCCATAGATCAATGTATGGTTTGCTGTTTGCCATCCGGACTGTCAGAAAAAACTACTTAGTTTCGTTAGCTGTCACGGCAACAAAACCAAATTCGTAACTTATATTTAATGACGTTGAAGAGGGAAAAAAATCATGTTAATAAATGCAATCTTTTTATTTCTTTGTGATATTTTGTAGAAAGTATTTTTTTTTTAATAATTTTGGCTTACGGCAACTGTCAGTTTCTGCATTTTACGTAATGAAACAACTAGGATTTATGGATTATCATTTTACTTATTCCCAATTTTTTTATTGTTAAGAAAACTATGAAAGAAATCCTTACCTTTAGCTGTTGTTGATAAAAAGACGATATGAAAAATTAAAAAAAAAATAAAATATATATATCTATATATAATCAAGTAAAATTGTTAATAATTCTTAATAATTAACCTGTGAAGTTTCAAAATTAAATACACATTTTAATTTCTAGAAGCCTCCACTGCTTTTATAAAGAAATCTTATATGGCCATAAATAAAATAAATATAGTTCGTAAAATAGGTTTCAGTAATAAAAGAACTAATATAAAATAAGATCTTACATAATATTGTAAGTAATATAATCAGAAAATTCAAACAAGAGAAGTTTAGCAATTCAAGTATCAATAAATTACAACAGAAAGAACTCAATAATTTAATAGCACAATGTAATGACACAATCATCACAGAAGCCGATAAAGGAGGTACAGCTGTGTTGTTGAATAAGGAAGATTTCATAAAAATGGGAGAACAGTTTTTATAATATTGGTAAAGCCTGCGTTGTCATTAATAAACTTAAGAAAAAAGCCTTAAAGATCTTCAAAAAGTCATCAAAAAAAGTAATAATTAACGCTTGTATGATAAAGAAATTACGGACCACATGATTAACGTAAATAGATTTCTTTCCAGGATGAAAGCGCTCCCCAAAATTCATAAGTACAAAGAACAGGGTTTATTCAAAGGAAGGCTTGTAGTACCAAAGCTATTACGATCCTTTCTAAGGATATAAATCAAGAATTAAAATCCTTACAATATAGATCTCGTTTCAGTATTTATAAACAGATATCGTCTGTTACAATACTTGCACAACAACAGATATGAGTATAATACTTAAATGGTTTCACTTGAAGTTGTCAACCTATATACCTCATCACCCCTGAGCTTATAGAACAAGCCATTAATTATATAGCTAACCAGGATCCAGGTATACAAATAGGAAAATACTCTAAATTTAACATATCCAATATCATTGAAAAAAATTCGTATCATGTTCAAGATGCAGAGATTTGTGTTTAATAACAAGGTATATACCCAAACATCAGGTATATTTATGGGACTTCCTTCTTCAGCAACAATCGCAAATTATGTCATGGAATACACAGAGGACGTAGTATTTAAGAAAGACATCATTGCTAATAGTGTTATAATTATATATTATAACCTCGTTAAGTCCTCAAGGGACCAAACTTTTTTGACAACTTAAGCGGAGTGACGACTTAGGTGGAGTGGGAATTTTTGAAAAACAAACAAAAAAACACTGAAATACAGTATTTTCATGAATTGCTTTAGGATTCGGTGAGAAAAATAAGATTTTGAGAAATCAATACCTGCAAATGAATGACTGGAAAATAAAAAAAAAAACACTTTTTATAGTTACCACATTTTAATCGTTTTAAAAGAAAGGCAATGTCGTGTCTTTGAACCGGCAACAATTGCCAGCCAGCAATTGCTGCCGCCGAAATCTTCAATGTTGAACTCCGTAGAAATTTCCATGGCTTTTTCTTTGAGAATCACGGCAGAAATCGGCACATTTTGCGATCTGGCATGTTTTAGCATTGAACTAAAATCTCCTCGAACTCGTCAAATTTCGATTTCCTCGTTCTCTTTCTTTTGTCTTTGCAGTCAGCTTCTTCAATTACTTAGTTTCGATGAAAGAATATCGTTTAATATAGGCCTGGGAATATGATGGTCTTTGGCAAAAGCTTTTTTCAAAAAGTGCAATTAAGTCTTTTTTTTCTTTAAAAGATAACGAGGCAAGGTTTCGTTTTCCTGGCATGTTAAAAACGTAATCGAACCACGAAATTGCAAGAGAAAAAATAGCCCTTATAGCGGGGCTTACTCGCTATGAAATGAAGTCCCACTCAGGAGCGGTCTACACTCGACAGAGTCACAGCGAGATGTGTGCTTTGAATGATTAGCAGCGAGATTCCAAGAACCCAAATCCTCCGAAGGGGTAGGAAAGGAATGAAGAGACAGGCATGGTCGAAAATTCCCCATAAAGGCTTTGCTTTCTTAAAGTGAAGGGGCGGGGCTCAAAACACAACACGATGGCGTGCTAAATGGAGAAGAAAGATGCTTTTGGCTATTTTTGAGGGAGACGAGTTATCCGGAGCAGAATTAAATTTGGTGACGGCTAAAGGAGGGTTATTTTACATTATTGTGTATGAGACCTTGTCGGGACCAAAGGAAAACGACGACTTAAACGGAGTGAGGACTTATCCGGATGACGACTTAACGAGGTTTTACTGTATGTGTCGCTACGTTGATGATTCCTTCCTGGCTAGCAAACACGATAGCATCCAACAGGTTATCCAAGAAATTAAACTCCATCAGCAAACACATACAATATATTAAAGAAGAAAAGACTAATGGCACCATTCCTTTTCTGGGCATTAGAATCAGCAAAGACAATAATAAATACCACACAACGGTACAAAGAAAAAATACAATTGCTCACATCACTATCAATTATGACAGTGCGGTTCCCGATATGTACAAAAGGAATGCCTTACACATGGCCATCCTAAGAGCGTATGATGTATGTTCAACAAAAATCTGCCTTAGAACATGAAATTAAAACTATTCAAACGATCTTCAAAATGAATCGTTTCCCAATAGAGTATATAAACAAACAAATAAGAAGATCTACAAAATTTATAGAAGAAAAACGAAAAGCCGTAAGTAACAACAACACCAATAAAAATGTTATTCAGGATATCAAATATTTAATAATCTCCATGCTTTATCATGATCCTTTGCTTCAAAAACTAAAATCTATTTTATCCCAGCATAAAATAAGAATAGCAAGTAAATTCAAATTAGAGGTACATAGAGCCATTTATGGAATTAAATAGCAAAACAACAATTGTAAGGGTCTTTACATAGGAGAATCGAAAAGAATGTTACAAAACGACTCAAGGAACATGAATATGCTGTAAAAAAGGCTAATATGCAATATGCCACAGCTGAACATTGTACAAAGACAGGCCATAGCATTGATACCAGAAATCCCATCATACACGGAATGCATCAAGACGCATATCGTAGAAAAGTTTATGAATCCTTGATTACAAAAAACAAAAAAAAGTTACAACCAAGACATCTCGATCATCAATGCAGTGCAATATGTTATTTTTTGACACTTGTGACTGTTATTTACATGGAATATCAAATTATTGTAAACCTTTTATTATTTAATGGGGATAAACGGATAAGCACGAATTTCCCTTAAATATTAAACTGTAAGTGCTAATTAAAAATTACTGTAAAGAAGATAGAATAGAATCAAAATAATCATAAAGAGTTAGTAAACTTAAAATCACTTTAACGTGTGCTTAAAACGTTCATATAAAAAGGCCATCAAAAAAAAACACTAACCTAACAATCACACGTTAAAGTGATTTTAATAAGTTAGTAAACTTGTAGTTAAAGTAAAGAAAAAAATTGAATTTCAATATTCAATGCATTAAAAATAAATGAATATAAAAGCTGCAATGAGTGCATTCAAAAATGAGTACAGCTTATTTTGCAACTTGTGATTTTCCCGAGGACCGTAAAGTGTAAGAATGTGGGAGTGAATAAAGTTGGTGCCATTATTTTTTCAAGTCCATAATTAAAACGAAGGAAATGTAATGAATAATTGGATTCTATAGATAGTTGTACACATTAAATAGGGCTGAACACGAAATTCCAAGAATGACTGCTAAAAATACCTTTATTATATTTTACCTTTATTATTTAGGAAACCCATAATTTTCTCATTTTAGAGATTTAATGTTTGTTTCATTCTTCTCAATAGCATAAAAGATTATATTTTTTAATAATGAAATAAGTATTCAAATTCTTTCAACATTGAAGTTGCAGTGATTCGCCGTAATCCCCAATTATAAATGAAATATCAGTGAATGCGATGTGTTCATTAAAATTTAAATTACTCGTTTATTTGCACAACTTGAAAATGTAATTCTATAAAACGTTGGCTCGAACTGGATTACTGCTGTACAATGTAAAACATTAATAAATGATAATTATGAATAATTACAAAATAAGTTATCTGTGTAAAAAAATGTTATAATTTAAAAAATACGAAGTTAAAAAATATTCAACAATCTAATATTTAAACAGCAACAATTAATTTTTGAATTACATTAAACTGCTACTTTTTTGCAACCAATAGTAATAATATCTAAATAATAATTTCTATTTCAATATTTTTTTTTAAATCATTGAAGTCGGATTATTTTCTGGATACTTTAAACTTTTAAATATTAAAATTAAAAGATACAGGCAATTAAAAAAAAACTACTTACGGGCAACTGTCGACGATGATGTTCAGTACATTGAGAAAAAAGAATTAAAATAATTATAAATCAAATTTTAAACATTATGTAATGACAATAAAAGTTTTTCTTTAACCATTACTAATATTTTTCAAGCAAAAGTTTCGTATTTTATAAAGAAGGAATGCTTTACAATTCATTCTGGCTGTATTTTTTTTTTGACGGAACGCAACGGTACGCAGTACCGGTACCATTTCTTTGCATTTTCGTTAAGTTTTGCGATTTCTTGATGGAAAACAAAATGTGTTTTAAACATGCCGATAGATGGAACCGATTTAGAGAAGACATCGGAGGATATGGTAAATGTTGGAAATTACAATAACAATAATAATAATGACTTTGTGATGAGTACCGTCAGCTTTCTAACTTCAAAAAGCGCTGGTTATAACCAAGAGTGAATAGCTGGCATTCAAATCTCTATTACTTCACTTGATAACAATGAAATTTGTTCTTAAACTGAACAGTTTGTTAATACTGATACAGCTTGTTATCTTAATCGCTTCTGTATTTAGCGTGTGAATACTGCTTTACTTTTAATCTTGTAATTCTTTTCCTTTAAACTGTTCAATTTCAAGCAAATTGCAGCAAGGATCCATATGAGGCAACAACTGTTTTTTATTTACAAAGCATACAGTTTCTTTAATATAAAAAACAAACTTGAAAATTAAAATAGATTCTCAAACAACAACCATCTAATGCTAAAAATACAACAATTAAGTAAAATAAACTAAAAAACAGTTGGTGTAATATCTGTCAATAAAATAAAATAAAATCTTGTAGCAGAAGAGAGTGATAAGAAATAGCGTGGTGAGTAAATGGATAATATGACTAGAAATGAATACGTAGACATATAACGAAGATAGAATAAAGATAGGAAATGCAAAAACTTAGCAAAATGAAAATTTTCAGATTTTTAATTCTTATGAAATAAACATATTTTTAAAAAGCGAGAAATCAAAGGCAGCACCTGAATAAATTGAAATTGCCTCTCCTGTTCGATTATAGGAAAGGAGTTAGAACGGCCATTTAGTCCTTCAAAGGAGTCTTCAGCCCAATCCCGCCTTCCCCGATAAAAGAACCAGAGAGGCAAGTATCATAAGTGAGGGTTACCGTCACATCTGCCAGTGACCTCTCAAAAGCAAGGTTTTTGGTGGTGCTGAGTTGGCACCTCAATTAATTTCTTGTCTTTCTTGATTTGAGAGGTCACTGGCAGATGTGACGGTGACCCTCACATATAATACTTGCTTCTCTGGTTCTTTTATCGGGGAACGCGGGGTTGGGCTGAAGAGTCCAATGAAGGACGAAACGGCCGTTCCCAACTCCTTCCTTATAATCGAACAAGACAGGCAATTTAAATTTATTCAGGTGCTGCCTTTGATTTCTCGCTTTTTAAGCATTTTTCACAGCACGTAAAATGATTTGATTAAACATATTTTTGTTTACAGTTAAAGTTTAGATGTATTTTAGTGTGTTAAAATTCAATATATAACTTACGACATAATTCAGCACATTGTTTTGTCATTTAAATGATTGACGATTACAAAAAGATAATCCAACAATATCTAATAAATATAATAATGTCAAGAAATCGACTTTCAATTATTTCGGCTTCTCAACTATAAAGAATTACGATTTAAACACCCTCAAATGAATCTAATAGGAATAAAGCAAATATATAAATCTATAGAATTTCCAATATCTGCTTAATTGAAACAAAACGAAAGTAAAATAGATCATAAAAGAAGAGGAATTTATTCTAAACGTTATCTTTGTTAAAACCTATAGAAAAAATGACTTATGTCTTTGCAAAGACAGATATTGAAAGGAAGCTACAGAAAAACTGATAAATGTCGAAATGACAATGCAAACCATTTCTTTCTCTAAAACATGTCTTCAAATAATTCATTTCAGCAATTCGATTTGGCTACGAATACACTATTAAAGATCAATAGATACCCAAGGAAAACAAACCAATGATTCATTGGAACTATTTACAAAAATTAATGGTTAGTGAACTTGCAGTTTAGTTAGTTAGGAACAAAATTTGAAATTCAGTGGTCAATCAATTAACGAATACATGAGGTTAAAATAAAGGAATGACTAATTTTAGAATAAAACTTATGTTTCAACTTAAGACCTACGTAATTTCTTAGGACAACAAGATATAGTAGAAAGGGATTTGATAAAGAGATTTGGTTGAAATTGAGGCCACCACACTTTCAAATATAGAACAAAATTTATAAGCTTAACTAAACAAACTACAGTTAAGTTTATAAATTTTGTTCTGTATTTGAAAGTGTGGTGGCCTCAATTTCATTCGATTTATTTAGAAGACACACACGTTAAAAATACTATTATTATAAAGAGATTTGATAAAGGGATTTGATAATTTGATGAAGCTTGGCGGCCTTACTTTTAAAAGTCCTTAACAAGAAAGAAGAATGTGTAATAAATAATTGAATTCCTTGACTAGTTGTAGATATTAAACTTCAGGTAAGGCTAAAGAAAACTCTGTAGATGTTGAGGAACAGAATATTGCAAAGACTATCTATTAAAAAATATGATGCCCTCTTTTAAAAAAACCGTAATGTTCTTATCTCAGGAACTTCATTTTAATTCTTCATGTTTACCAGTAACAGCAAACACAGCACAAATATCTACCGCTATCTAATTATGTAAAAATCAGACATTTCAAGCATGTAATTCTTCATAAAAATGATTTCTATAACAAAATTGCTGAAAGTATCTATTTTATAAAATTTAGCATCCATAAAAATTAACTTAGTGTTCAAAGTAACAATAACAGCAACGATATCAACGATAAAACTATCACTTATAAATAACTGAAACTTTTGGGTTTTTTTTTCCATTGATATTCGCAATGACAAAGACTATGGCAACACTTGTATTTAAAGTAAATGTTTTACGAAAAAAAATTGTTGCTTGTTGGTGAATGTAATTTTATTTCAGTAAAGAAATAAATTAAAGTAACAGATACAATTTCTTTTATATCTTATTATTTGGGAAAAAGGAAATCGCTTACGATATAGGATATGCTAACGATGGCCAAAGCATCTTTCTCTCCTGACTCTAATGCCATCTGATAACCTCCTTTATAAGATGATTTATAGTGCACCAATTGCACCTACAAAAAAAAAAAAAGTAAAAATGATTATCGAATAGTTAGCCATTCCGGCACAGCCTTGTCTTCAAGTCGACGGCCTTCCACGAAGCAGATGTGTTATAACCTGAGTTAGAATCACGGAGCCACCATTGATGTTTGAAAAATTTCCTTTCCTGTGTTTGTCTACTTCTACATCTTTCCTTTCAGTTTGAAGTCGTTTCATAAGGGATTTGTGAGGATGGCTTGGGAAACATCCCAGTATCTATTTCAGTACATGGCAGTAGATATTAAACTGCTCAGTGTAGGAATGGGCGTATGAGCAGACTTACGTAGTCCTTATCTAATATGCGGAGTTGCGTGAAAAATCCGTATTTGTTTATGGCTAGTGTTTTGGGCTAGTGTTTGTGCAACTTATTAATAATAATTACTGATGAAAAACCAATTTCTCGTAGTTTATTGGTTATGCTTTAATATAGAAACTAGTCTAACAAAGGTTCCGATATTCGTATGTTACGATCTTTGTAGAATTTTGCGTAAGTCAACGCTCTCAAACCGTGGCCGTCGTGGGTATTTTCGGAACAGCGCCACGGGATAAAACAAATGCTAACAGCAAATCTTTGTATTTTTAATAGATGACTATAGTTCAATATAAACAGTTCATTACAAATTAAACAAAATATTAATAAAACGTAGAATTTATTTTAGAAATCGTAGATAATGGTTTTGCGATCATTTCGGCGAGAAACCAGCCGACAACATCACCGATTCGCCTCCAGTTTCTTTACTTTTTTTTTTACAAATCTCTTAAAGCAATCTTACCTTTCTTACATGTGTTTCGTAATATCTACACTTCGATGAATAAATGCTTTTTGATCTTCATTCACAAATAAAAAAATTAAATGAATCGAGCGACAAAATAGTGTCAATTCTTCTTTAAGCAACTCTCATGTTTCATGACTGGCTGCCTGAAAATGATTGATCCCGCCATTCTGAAGCGACAACGTGATTGGTCTGCTGCTGATTCCGCTACAGCTGATTTTTTAACGGCTTTGAACTTAGGCGGTAGCAGCATTCGGCGGACTTTGACGTTACAAACTGACGTTGAAGTGCGGTGAAGTCTACTCTTCCGTGGTTAACGTGCACCAGGAATAAGTCGGTACACAGCGTTGATGTTAACAAAAGCATGTACACCTTAACTGTCGCAGGAGAAGCCAATGACGTGAAGATTGGGCTGTACTCAAAACGGCTGCAATAGAAGCTAAAATATTAGATGTATTGAATATCTAAGCTCAAAATAGAATTTTAGTTTTTTGTACCTCCATTGCACTAAATATTTGAAATTTCATTTCATGGTATGTCATATGTTCAACTCCAGTTTTAGTTCCGCTACTCCAATGAAAATGTATTTCTTGGAAGATATATTCACTTTCCAATCCTTCAGGTTTAATCGATGGAATTATTTTGCTGTTGGGACTTAGTCTAAATATCACTAAAACAAAAATAAAGAAATTTGATTCGTTATTTTTTTTATCAACAATTTTCATTAATACTTCACAAAATTTTATTTACAAACATAGTAGTATCGCTTAATTTCACATGAATTTCTTAAATTCGTGGGATTTTACATTTAGGCCTTAATTTAAAAATTTTCAATAAGGTTTTATTTAATCCTCTTGCAATGATCGACGGATTCACATTGCTCTTGGAATTTAAGGAAGTAAATATGACTAAAATACGAAAGTAAACAATTCCCAATTATTATTGATTTATTATTATTATTCAATGTTTTCCACTTACTAATGTATTAAATATTTGTTCGTTTATCTTAGTTTACTTACAGATAGCTAGGCAATAAATCCCACAAAATATAGATTCGAATTTGAAATCAAACCTACCTTCTCCAACCAACATTCACTTGAAAACTGAGACTAAGAAAACTGTCGAGTAATGCAATTGTAATACTCAAAGAAATGGTTTAAATTAAAGCATTACGGAGATAACTTCAGAAAAGTTTCAAAAGCATTGCATCAAATGCGTTTTCACAAATAGTTAAAACAATTAGGTAGCTTCTATAATTAACTTCTTGTAGTTAATGTTATAAGAAAAGGATGACAGGATGACTGAATTTTTAAAATCCAAAGTATGGTCAATCTCCATAACATGCTCCACCGTTAAATATTTACAGGCAGCCGGTCAACAAGCTATGGTCCCAGCATGCACTCGCCATTCGCAATAACGACTGTAATTATTAAGTATTATTAATTTATTAAATGTTAATAGGAACTATACTTTTCAGAAAGCCGAAGAATGGCTAAACTTTCAGCTTTCTAAATTAATCAATTTGGACTTCCATGATTATAGACAATAGTTAGATATGGGTCTTTGTTAAATATAGATACATTACTTCAAATATAAATTTTTTCAGGTTGAGGGCAGCCTCCATTCAATTTGTTTTTCAAAACCTTTCGCTTTTCTATTGCTTATGCAGAAATGTATAAAATCAAAATATATCAGACAAAAAAGAATCACTCAATAAAATAACACAAGATCGGTAACAATGAATTGTTAGAAATGGTAACTAATAAAAGTTTGCTAATAAATTTTAACAGTAATAAAATGAAATGTTAAAAAAAATCTTCAATTAGAATAAGTCAAATTAGAGAGAAACTCTTTAAAATCTTTCAGAAATTAGAAAATAAAAAGAAGTAAAAACCAAAATTAATCACTTCCAACAGAAAAACCAAATGAAGAACAACCAGTTTTGTAAAGTGAAACTTTTTGAAGGACTAAATAAAATTAAGGTATAAGTACTTTAAAAATGGTCCTGGGGGGGGGGGACAAATGGTCCTGCAGCGGGGGGGCGCGGCCATCAAAGGTACCCGGGCTAAGGGACCAGCTGATTTTTTTCCGTTTTGTTTTGGTTGTTAATTTGGAGATTCTGTTTTTTTTTTATTGTTGATTTGGAGATTCCGTTTTGCGGCACTTGGAGTATACTTGAGGTAGCCCTAACCTTACAAAAGTTTGACCACCCCTGCTACATAAGTATGAAATCGTGTGGTATTTTCGCGATATTTTTGGCTAAGAATTTATGATTTTGCTCATAACATGGGGGGAGGGGGAAGGGAAAGGCCTGGTATTGCATTTGGTACCTGGGCCCGGAATTTGATGTGGAGGACCTGGGTCTTAGCAAAAAAAAAAGTAAATTGTGTACAGTGAAAAATGATTGCTAGTTCAATGATTGATACTATTTTAATGTTTATGGCTCATGCATTGCAATTTTTTTTTATTCTTAAATTAAAAATTGTTAGCAATTCTAAGTTTGAATTTGTGACTGTTAATTTTTTAATCTTGAATAATGAAATAAAATTATTGATACAAATCTAAACTATGGGGTGATATAGTTAATTTACTGAATAAAACATTGAAATAATAGTTTTACCTGTTTTACCATTGTTTATACCAATTAGTGTAATCTTCTTTTTAAAGAATCTAAACAACGTATCGTTAAATTGTATTGTCTCCGAATTATTTTTATTAAGCACAATAGGGGATTGCCTCGTCCCATTGCAGCAAACACTGCTTACATTACACCAAGCCCCAGTTTCCGGACCTAGGAAAAAATTAAAATTAATATTTAGTATCTTTCGATGAGATCAAAAGTTTATTAAGTGAAATTCTATAGCATCTACAGAATTTAAAAAGCAGCCACATAATAATTTACTCTTAACAAAAGTAAATAGTAAAGAAAAGAATTAACATGTGTAACATTTATTTCTTAAAAAATTCTGGCCAACACATAGTCAGTGGTTTAAAGAAATTCTGTAATGATTACAATATTTTACACTAAGGGTTCGTTCTGTCCGAACGAAACATTGTATTTATTTAACATGCAAATAAATACAAGAAAAACAGGAGATTAAGCAGCCAAATGAGAGGAATTCATGATTCCCGCTTATTCCCCTGACATGGCACCCTCTGATTATCATATTTTTGGAACTATGAAGGAGGAACTTGGTGGACGCAAATTTAAA
>JAFIDM010008419.1:39257705-39269959 GCA_023159025.1 Thereuonema tuberculata | reverse complement strand
TCGTCATCTGCGGAATCAATTCCTACAAAAAGAATATTTTTTTAAATGGAATTTTTTTATAAATTAATTGATCCTATTACTGCAGTGTTTATTTTTCATGAAATTACGTAGTAGCTGAAAAAAAAATAGTATTTTTGAGTCCCTCATTGTTAACCTTTTCTAAGTATTTAGTGATATGAAGAAAAGATTTGTTTATTTTGTGATTGGTTTTCACTGATTAAAGTTTATTGCTCTGGTTGGCTATCAGAAACTGCCCAGTTTTATTCTTAGCGAAAGGTCTTCAGAAATCTCAAATTTAGAGTAAACAACTCTTACTAACAAAAATCGAAGAATCCACTCAGAGACAATTAACGAAAAGAGAGACATAATAGTAAAATATGTAACATATAACTTAACGTGTCATCTAAAGTGATCTACGATGAAATTCGTGTGGCTTCCACCCACAGATTCTAGTGTACTACATCCATATCAGAATTAAATCCCAATTGTATGCTTCTTGACGTATAATCAACGTAAAATAGCTTTAAAAATTTTTATATTAGAAACATTTATTTATTTTTAACTATTGTTGCTTAATGTCGGTGACTATAAATAATTCTTTTAATAATAACTCTTTAAAACTCCATTACATTAATCATGGCGATATTTGTGCCTCACCGGCTTCACTTTGTCAGGCCTTTTTTTTTTTTTAAGAAGAGATAAATTTCTCTTTCCCACTTTCTAATCAATAATAAAATACAATTCCAAAAACGTGAAATATCTCAACAAACAAAAACATGAAATTATTCATGTTCACCTCTCAAGTCCAAATCGTTGTTCAATTACAATAATCCAAATGTTCACTCTTCAAATTTTAAAAACTTCTTTTTAATAAAATTTCTTCTTTATTATATTATTTTTTTTTTAAAAAAAGGCTTGACAAAGTGAATCCTGTGAGGCACACGAAATATCGCCATGATTGATGTAATGGAGTTTTAACGAAGTTATTAATAAAAGAATTATTTATAATGGCTTAAGAAGAGTTTATTCATTTGTCTGTGACTATAATTTATGGAGTTTCCACATAATCATCTTTGCTTCAAATTTGAAGGAAGACAGAATTTCCTTTATCTGTATCTGTAAATTCAGTTTTGTTATTCATGAATTGAAAAACTTTAAATTTTGTATTTTATGATAGCTGTTATATTTTTCTACTTTAATACTTAAAATTAAGTTTGTTATTTAAAGTAGGATGCCGAAAAAAATAGCTGATGATAATTTTAGTTTTTTATCTTTTTCTCCAGAATCCCATTCGTCATTAATGGAATCAATTTTTGTAAAAAAAAAGGATATTTTCTGGAATTATCTTTAAGGATCTAGAATTTATTTTCTTTTATTTTAAATATGGAGGATTTATTCCGCATAAATTGAATGGCTTTGATTCAAGTCGTATGAAATGGATCTGTATCATTCAATCTGTTATTAATACAATGCAGTTGCATCAATGGAATATGAAGCACTAATGCTAAGAAAACAAAGTAATTTTGGGTAGCATATGTTTTTGATCCTTGTGAATGCAAAGTCAGCTATTCAATAACTCAGTAACATTGCACTGTACATAGCATAACAAAGGAACAATATCAAATATAATTGGAACATTGGCCTTGATCTTTCTCATCATGTGGTCTATAAACATAAGTTAATTGGAGAATGCTTCATTTAATCAACTAAAACCACATATAAGGTACCAAATGGTTTGGATAGTCATCTCGGACTTCCGATCTCGTCATTACAAAAAGGTCGTACGATTTTGTAAACGTCTAAAGCCACATAAGATCGAGTAGACTTCGTTCAGTTTTATAAGAAAAAAAAATCAGCAAAGGCAATTACACATTGCTGTTGTGTGCATCTGCGCGTCACCAGAGTCCACATCAAAGCCAAGATAAATGTTATTACTAGTTTTTCTACATTTCACTTTTTGAAATAATACTCAACGTAAAGGAGCAGTTCAGTCGAATGATTCAATGGCAATTCGATTATTTAGAAATCTCGTATTGCATTTATATCCGTCATACCATATAAATTTGTTAAAGTTATTGCTATCTTGAAATTCATTCATTCAAAGCATCCCTTTCCAATTATCAATTTGTTGCACATATAAATGCTGAAACAGGTTAAAACGTGTATCCAAATTTGCCAAACATCAATTTTATTTTAATTTTAATTCTTTTCACATTTACAGTGAAGCTCGGCTATAACACGGTTGTTTATATCGCGAATTCGGATATAACGCGATTTGGTCATGGACCTCTTCTATTTTGGGAAAGGTGTATAATTGTAAAATTGCAAAATTTGTCATATCTTCGCCCAATAAGTACGAAAATCGATTGATTTTAGAGAACTGGTCGCGATTTGCTACTTACAATTAATACTTACTGGGTAATACCGCTAATCCCTTTATATTTTTCAACTAGAGGAAGCGGTTGTCGACTGATTACAATTTTAAACTTGCGTTCACACACACTCTATGGACCGCCATGTTGCCGTTCACACGCCCGTTGCTGAGAAGATGAGACCGCGCCGCAAAGGACAAAGAGTCCGGCCCTAATTACGATCTATCTAAAAAACATGGTGAATTTCTTATACAAAATCAGTTCCCTTCAGTTCACTCTCAGTCTGACAACAGTACAGTTTCTGATAGACGTTCACATTTAACTACAATTTTTTTCGACCTGAATAAGGCATCCAAACGCAAGAATCATACAGTTTCTTTCAAGTTGGAAACCATTTCGCGCATACGAAATGGAGAACAGCAGACCAAAGTTCCAATTTATTTATTAATACTATATAAAATTCTCTCACATCCTCTGAATGATGTAGGTAATCGCGAAATGACCATTTTAAATCGATTTGGGCGATAATAGAGTTCGGGTATACGACATTTAACACCGCGAAGTAAAAAAAGCTCGGGCAGATCGCGATCTTCGAGATCTTGGATCCGAAAGATCGCGATATAACCCAGTTTCACTGTATTAGCTCATTTCTTGTGGTTCGGTTGTTATTTTATTTTTAAACCAGCATCCTTTCCGCATGATAACAATTTTATTTTCTTGCTATTAAATCCAATCAACCGTCTTATAAATCTGTGATTTTGAGATTAAACTTATGGAAGGTTTTTTTTTTGTCATATTTAAAAATTTCAAGTAAGAACACTATCAACCAATCCAATTTTTTCAAATCAAAACTTACAACAATTTCTTTTACAGTATTAAAACTCACCATTAATGTTTTGGATAACGATTATATTAACTATCAGCACAAGCATCAGCTTCATGTTGGTGCCTCCGTGGCAGGTGAAGCCAGATCTGATGGCTGTAACAAACGCTTTAACTTTTTATAGCTTAGAAACCAAACATGCGTTATCGTTTCTTTCTGGAATTTGAGCAATGATGTATTTTCATTTGCTTTGTTGTCTTGAGTACGCACGAAACTATTGTAAAAGCATAATTTATTCGGGATTAGAACTGTTGACTGTACTTAAATCATCAACTTTTTAAAGAACAGGAACTTATTGACATTTCTTTTTACTGCCATTTTAGTATTCCTCTATTTCGATTGACTCTGCACGAAATGATTTTTTAGTCCGTAATTTACAGAACCCAGCAGAAGCTTGCCACAACAACAATATTTATAGCTCTAGGAAGCTGGCTAATGTCAGTGAATTTCGATGAATTTGTGAATATTTCCAGTAGATTTCATTTTCGAAGCATAATAATTGCTGCATATTTATTCTTTGTGATATTAATCATTTTATAAGCATTATTATAAGTGCAGTATCTTATATATTGTCAGGCTTATAAGACAAGGTCAGTGTGTGAATGTGTCCTGGCCTAATAAATAAGAGTTTGATAGATAGTCTTGAAAATTGGCAAGGATATTTATGGAAAAATGATAAAATAATTTTATTATTTCTATTTCTATGTTGAAAACCTACGTGATCAAAGAAAAGCCATGAAATTTTCTATTCCTTTCATTGTAAAATATAGTACTTCAAATTTGAGTCGTAGTCTATATATTCTGTCTCTGAAAAAAACAGAAAACTGTCCTCCATCAATAATCTTATAAAGAAATTCTTGACTTCATTCTTCTTCTACCGTTCAGTGCATAATGTACGTTAAAAGAATAACATTGACCAGTCAGATCAAGTAACAATTAGATCGCATAGTATATATGAATGTTAAGCATATAAGAGAGCAAAAATATAACAATAATATCGATCATCAATAAAAGTCATCAAGCCGGAGCTTTTGTTGAGCTTTAAAAATATGTAGATTAAATCAAAGTTCAATGTGTAATTTACATTGTACTGCTGTTTCAGAAAATCTGAAGGAGATTTTTTTAACGACATTACTTGTATTTATACGATTAGAATAATATTTCTGATGTTTTGTAAAAAGAGAATTCTAAACGAGTTCCATGTCATAATAATTATTGTTTATTATTTTTAATAAAAAGATTTGATTTACTTTCAAGCGAATTATTAATAACAGAAAAAGAGTGATAAGTTGGATATATAGGCCACAAGCAACACTGCCTTTTGCTCGCCAAAAACAGGAAGCAATGATTTAAGGTTGAGTAAAATAAAGAGTACAGTAATAAAGTAAAGATAGTCAAAACAAATCAAAATAGCAGTAATAGAAAAAGGGAAAATATCAAAACAGGAAAAGGAAAATGCACTGATTAGATAATAAAACATGACATAAAAGCTTTATGACATCAATTGCTACTGTCGAACATAAAAAGCTCCCAAAAATTTCTAAAGAATTTTGTCTTTATACGTATTTACTGTAAGTTGAAAATAAACCCAGTACGGAATTAGATGCGATTTCCACATTCTACGGAATTGTCAGTGAGTTTTCTTGTTATGAATCTAATAAAAGCCATCCTTTTATTTAATTTCAAAATAAATCACAGAAAAAATTACATCAATTTGCCTTTTTCTACCATATTTTCTCTTTCTCTTCGAAATTCCATCTACGTCACTTTGTGAAAAAATAATTACATACTGATATGAAAAAGGATGTATATAAAAAGATGTGAAAAAGTTCTTCACCTTTTATATACCATGTGGCCTAATTGAAGAGGTGTTTACAGCCCAATTATCAAAAACATATTGGGCCGAACTCCACCAAATTTGGTGTAAACACTATTTAGACCATGAGGTTTGTTTTGTAAAGAAAAAAAAATAGTTCAAAATTTCATTACCAAGGGAAAAAAAGTGGTGGTGGAAGCACGGAAGTATGTAGATTACAATACTCTGAAGACATTGATTGAAGGATATAAAAAGATGAAAACGACAGCATGTGTTAGGTCAGACTGATGTGCTATGGCTGCGCGATGCTGCTTTGTAGTGGAACCTTCGCTTTGCTAAATGTACGTGATCGTGCTTTGCTGGTGAAACTTTACTACGAAAATCACTACACTGCTTCTGTCGCACTTCTGGAATACGGTTGAAGAATTTAGGAAAAGCCAATGACAATCACAAATTTGAGAAAGATGATTTTGCTGCTTGAAAATATAGGATCGTTCCAAGTATTACCAGGACGAGGACGCAAACCTGTATCAAACCAATAACTTGAAAGAGTTGGAACTGCTGCACTGGAACCGAACGATGCACTAGAACTCGACCTGCAGCGTACTGGCATATCCAGCCACTTGATATGCCGTATCCAATGGTGTGGAAAATTACGCGTAAACTGCTGAAAATGTTCCCGTATAAGATCATTCATATTCTACAACTCCTTCGTGATGATTCGGACGCGCGTCTGAACTGTTCTTTGATTTTCCTAACTCGAATGGAAGCCCAGGATGGTCTTGGAACATCCTATGGATGTTCATCTTAATGGAAATGTAAACACAGAATTGCCGCATTTGGGTGTTGCAGAATCCTCATATGTCTCAGCAGGTTCCTTTACATCCATCGAAAGTCACAGTATGGTGCGGCTTTTCTGCTTCGTTCATCACCGGTTCGTACTTTTTTGAAAAAATAATACCTAACGGTCCAGTGACTTGCTTCTGTGAGTTATCAACGAATGCTGTTTGATTTTGTTATATCACAATAACGTGGATGCCTCAAATCCATATTTTTCATATTTTTACAGGATGTAGCACCCCCTCACAATAGATTGGGTGTAGAATAGTCTTATGGCAACATTTCACAGAAGACAAATTAGTGAGTGTTTCCTACAAGTTGGCCAGTAGGTTGCCTGATCTCACTCCCTGTGACTTTTGGTTGCAGGGATATTTGAAAAGCTTGGCATCCCAAGGAGGCGTAAATAATTTAGTAATGTTAAAGGACCCAATAATGCTGAACGTGAGGCAAATCACTGGAGGTATGTTATTGTAGGAAATGCTGGTCACAAAATGCAGTTATTGGAACAGTTGCAAGAAAACATATCAAATCAAATTTGTAAATCATTGCCAAATAAAATTTACTACTGATAGCAAACTTTATTATTACGACCAATTTTCTCTATACAAGTAGCTTCCTCCACCATTTTTAGCGACCCATTTGGGAGCTATTCTGATAACTACCAAAATCGGTAGTTATTGCATTTGTCCTGCCGTCCGTATCTGTCGTCTCCTAACAACTCGAGATTTCATCATCTTGTTCAGAAGCCCAAACAACTTAGGGAAGGGTATTTTTAGAGGCCAACGCCCACCCATGTTTGAGATATTTGGTATTGTTTTCATTGGATTTCCGCTATTACCTTAAATGTCAGAAATGCAACGCATACCAGTTGTCAGCTGTAGCGTGATCGTAAGTTTTCGGAGTCATATGCTGAATGTTGTCGGTTCGAATCCGTGTATCTGCTGTTTTCTTTAATTTTTTTTTCTCTTCTCTTAATCTTTTTTCTTTATAACTTGAAAAAATATTGATGAATCTTCTTGAAAACTGACATTCATATTATCGGAAAAAAGATGAGATAATTTTTCAGTTTCTATTTCGGTAACCCATATGATCAAAGAGGAAGCATTATACTTATGGTCTTTTCTGTTCTTTATTTTAGCCTTAATTAAAAAAAAAAGAGTTCAAGCTTAAGTCGTAGACTATGCTTTATTAAAAAAAACTTTTTGTTCCATCAGTAGTCTTAAAAAAATTACTTGACCTCAACCTTCTTCTACTGTATAATGTACGCTGGAGATAAAGGCTTTGAAATCGCATTGACTAGTCAGGTTGAAAATGGCTAGTTAGCCCAAATATTACCACATGAATAAATCTTGGTCCATTTGAGGATGCTAGATAAACCCTAGATTTCGTCTGAGGAAAGATAAAACCTGGAAGCATCCACGACTTCCGCCTAGCAAGGAATCTGGATAACCCACTTTCCAGTGTTTATTCACTGCACCTCCAGACCAGTGGTTTGTGGCATCAATTGTCAGAGGGAACCAGCTATAAGGCGACTGTTATGGCACTATTTAACAATTCCACATAGAAAACAAATTATAAAAAGTAACACTGTTAAGTTCATTTTCGTTTCATGGGTTCAAAATTTTTCTAATTTCTTAAACCCACTGCAGATTATGATTCGCAGTTACTGTATACACATTTTTAAGACATTTAGCAGCATAACTAATTAGTATATAATATTGAAATGTTGAAGTTTTTAGATTTCTTTATTTAAGATTTGGAAAAAAGTCACTGAGAGTTTCTGATATACGGAAAATTAGTATTACAGAGATTTTTATTGTTTATAACATGTTTCCATTACAGATATCAATTATTTATAATAAAAAAGATAACTGAATTAGAAAAATAAGAAAGATAATTGAATGTTTCAAGATTTTTCTGTATTTCTGTTACATCTAAGTCAATTCGAAAAGCGTGGTCTTCCTTTCGGATTCAATGGCCGCGATACAAGCAATTGTCTCTCCGGACTCACAAGAAAATGATCTTGTTGCTGAATATGAGGAGCGTCTTCTCCGTTTGCAAGCTCTTATCCATCTGCAATGGATACCTGGCCATTGTGCCAGGCAATGAACAGGCTGACAAACTTGCCAAAGAGGGATGCTCTATGCACCAACCATTGCTCCCTGAAGATGAATCGTCCAATATTTTTTGTTAAAATTTTGTAAAAATTTAATAAAATATTTTATTTTATTATTTTTTATTATAGCTTGAAACGTATTTTAAAGAATTATAATTTTTTTTTTTAAATATTATAAATTCAGTCCTACTAGGTTGTAAGCCTGTGTTGTAGGTGCTGAGAGTTATAATGTATTATTTACAAAAATGGTCCTATATACTTAATGTTAACATAATATTCAATTAAGTGTTCAAACAAAACAATAATTATATTTCAAAAAGATTTAAGGTAAAAATTTAAGATAAAGATAGAAGCTGATATCATATTAGTACAAAATAAATGTAATGAATAATTATAATTTTTTTTTGTCTCTTCAAATTAGTCGACCCTTATGATTTTTCCAAATATTATATCTCTATATATTATTTTTTTTAAGATAGATATTTTTTCAATTTTTTTCATTTCTGTTGAAAATTGATCAAATATTTTATTAATTAGTCTGTTTTTAATTCTTAGTCCGAAGTTATTTTTTGGATTATCAAAGACTTGTAATTATAATTATTATTTTTAGCAAATTTAAGTAAATTTGCATTAAGAGTATTGATGACGTCAGCGATCATTTGGTGATAAAATCAGCTGACCGACTTCGCTCGGGAAAGTCGAATGGAGAAATCAGAACTGTTCTTGAGAGATGCCCAGGCAGTTCAGATGAGACGTCAGAACAGTCATCATGACAAAAGTAAGAAGTAAGAACGGTCAGAACAGAGTCTTTTCGCCGAAGTCTATGCTCTATAGTTGAAGTCCGAAGTCTGGATACAAGAGTAAAACTCGCGAAGCTTGGCAGAAGAGAAGGCTCAAAATTAAGATTTACAGACAAAGTTCCAGAAGAACGTAGCGGACAAGACATTAATAGTGCATCTCCGAAAAGAAGTAAGAAATATTACGTTAGGAAGCAAAGGGCGAGAATAGTTACAGAAGAATCCTGCATTTCAGAAGTCAGAAATCAACGGAAGAATTAACGAAGAAAGCTAACGGGAATACCCGGATGGTAGAAGCCCGAACTCGGCCAGATACACGAAGACCGACTCCTAAGGAGGACAGAATAGTTAATCTGAAAGAAAGGTATTTCCCCGCAATTAGTAAATTAAGAAGAAAGACTTTATTCGAAAGATTAGAGAAATAGGAATTATCAGAATAATTCTATTTCAACTGACGGGAAAATTGAAGTAATCCTGTTAGCGGTAGCAGATGATAAGAAATATTACGTCAAACAGTGCACGCATTGAATGCTGGGAGGAGAAGAGAACCCGCCACATTCAAAGCCAAATGATTAGGCAATCACGAGATTCGAGAAGACATCTTGGAGAAACCCCAATACTACGAAGTGAACAGGAAGGATTGTTCTAGAGACAACGAAGTTATACACAGGTGAATAAAGCCATTCGACGTAGCCATTCTACAGGATTATAATCGAGGTTGAAAAGCCATTAGACGAATTTTATAAGTAGACCTTACAATAGACGTTAGATCGCGGTGCTAGATGTATTTACCACCCATCTTTTACATTACATTACAACTGTTAATTATTATTTTTCCTTCTGTTGCAGTCAAAGTTCTTATATGACATCATACATCCCTCTTCCTCCAATTTTCAACTCTTCTGCAGTGCTGTGATTGAGGAAACCAAATTCAAAGTTCAACTACGTAAATAAAAATAAAGTGAATCATATCGATGTTCACTGATTGTTCAAAATAAGAACAAAACATTCAGGACGCTACAAATCCACAGCTAAAACTTAGTTACAAATCTTTGAATTCGAAAATAATTTTTTGGGTGCATTACACAAAGTGACCATCTTGCAAAGTCCTTCGTGAAACAAAATACTAAATATACTTCTTTAAAAATTTCAATAAATTTACATGGTATTTTAGTAACACTCTTTTCCTATTATATTTCTTTGTTTACCATTTCAGAATTAAACTAGCTGTACAGATGAATTCTTGTTGGGATACATGCACTCTTTGACAAAAAAAAATCGACGTAAAAATAATCGAATAGGAATGAAACTTCACATGCAAAACCTTTCGACAGAATATGCAAATGATCTAAAATTCGCACCCAATGAATGAACAGCCGGAGGTAGAGCGCATCGGAACTGTGCGTCGTAGTGTATATAAAGAGCTTTCAGGAACAAAACTTCCAGTAGATAGTGATTGCATCTTCCTATCTACTTTTAAACAATTCTTATTCTACAAATTATCATTTACTAGTGGACCCGTGCGAATAATTCGCAACAAAAAACCACCTTTGAGAAATAATAAACAAATCCAACAGCTTGTGTGCATGTTAGTTAAACACATTGTCAATAGATGGCGTCTTCTCAAGTTTTATAAAAAAGTTGACCCGTGCGAATAATTCGCATGGTATCTTGATCAGTCACCGAATGGTAATGTGGAAATAAATAAATGAACAGATTGTCAATAGATTGCCTTCTACATTTTTACAAAAAATATTTTTAAAATAAATTTTTTTAACGAAAACATTAATTTTAAACAATCTGTTTATTTTTCATCATTAGCGGTGAACGTAATCTTGAAAATATCTCAATCATTGATTTCGATGAAGTATTAAGGGAAATAAAAAAAAACACCTTTGAGAAATAATATATAGCTAAGTCCACACTTGGAAACATTTTCAGGAAACATTGTTTGGAAATTGTTTGCAAACATGTTTTTTTTGTTTCCTTTTTGTTTTTGAAGATGTTTCGGAATTGTTTGCAAATTGTTTGTAAACAGTTTGCAAACAATTTGAAAACAACTCGGAAACACTTTACAAACAAATTCGTGTTTTTTTGAGAAAAAAACAGTGTTTCTTGTTTTCCATTTCAAATGGAAAACAAAAAACAATGTTTCTTGTTTCCCATTGGAAATTGAGAAACACGAAACAAAGTTTCCATGTCTGGACGTGTTTGCAAACACAGTCTGTAAAACATTTCCCTTCCCTGGACAGTAGCAATTCTTCCTTGGCTGTATGTGTTGTGTCAACATCTCTGCTCATTTCTCCTTTATTTTTATCTATGGGTCATTCCACGTCAAATCACCCGATGAGTGGAACCACACCATCACAGATTTTTATGAAAATTTATTTGCATATAAAGAGTCGTAAGATAAGACATTCTGCAAAATATGGGATTTTTTAGGTCAAATATTTGCCGAGATATGAATTTTTGAAGTTTTTTTTTCTTTGCCACGCCCCTTTTTTTGACGTATTTTCTTGAATATCTCATCTCCTAATCAATCAAATGCAACCAAATTTGTTTTCCCCATGTATTTTTTTATTCTGAATCCAAAAATTTCAAAGAAATTAGTATAGGACTAATAGTTTTGTAGTAATAGACAGCATGTAAGCATTTAGGAAAAAATTTAAATGGCCATGTGGGACAAGTTTGAAAATATGGGTTTTACCTGGGTTATTACCTGTTATAAGTGAGATTTATTGCTTACAAATACACGGGGAAAACAAATTTGGTTCCATTAGGAGATGAGATATTCAAGAAAATACGTCAAAAAAGGGGTCGTGGCACAAAAAAAAAAAATTCAAAAATTCATATCTCGGCAAATATTTGATCTATTTTACAGAATGTCTTATCTTATGACTCTTCATATGCAAATAAATTTTCATAAAAATCTATGATGGTGTGGTGAACTCATCGGGTGATTTGACGTGGAAAGACCCCTATTCTTTTTTTTTATTATTGAATCCGTTTTCTTATATTGAAATGTGGACGCAGGAGAAGACCCTGCAGCTCATTGAGGAGTTTCAGTCTCGTAGAATACTTTGGGACATTACTTACTCGGAGCACAAAAATAGGATTAAGAAGCACGATGCTTTGAAGGAAATCGCCGAAATATTTTCTCTCAAAACGTTGAAGGCTCTCCATGTCTAGTTTCGTAGGGAGATATAAGCTATTAATACGTTCTCCTCGGCAAACATCTCTACCTCGACTGGCAGGTCTGTACGCAAAACATTGAAAAACAATGTTGTAGAAACATGTTTTTAAAAACATGTTTCCAATGTTTTCAAACGATTTGGAAACTGTTTTCAAACAGTTTGCAAACTGTTGGGAAACAAAGGAAACTGTTTGCAAACAATTTCCAGAAACATGTTTCCAAGTGTGGACTTAGCTA
>JAFIDM010008419.1:39202603-39244561 GCA_023159025.1 Thereuonema tuberculata | reverse complement strand
CTGGTGGGATATTTTGGAACTATGAAGCCCCGCCTATCCTCAAGTGGTCCATTTACCCCATTAGAAATAACGAAAGAGAATTAATCCGTTCCCAGCCCCTAAAAAAATATCCATTTTCGCTAAACTTAAACATAAAATACACATGATTTAAGATATAAAAAAACACAATTAAAGGTTCTAATGAATAAATTAACACATGAAAATAATAAATGATAAATAAATGAAAATAATAAATAAAATACATAAATACTGTCTAACAAAATGAAAATTGCATTTAGTGTATCCTAGTGTGGAGTGATGATATCTTTTATGTGATTGTTGGAGAGGATGAGAAAAGTTAGTGTTTGGAAGGAAGTCACCTTCCAAATACTTGTACTTGTGGTGTTCTTTCTATCTTCTGTCTCTTAGCGCATTTGAAGGTTTTGGTTCACTTTCCCTCTTTTCTACGTTTCCAATGTAGCCTGGTTTTCGCGACGTTTCTGGATGTTCCTAAAGTAGGCCCTCACATTGTCATTGAACAAGTTAATGCTCCCACTCACCACTGCCATATTAGGGTGCCACGTTTCAACAACGGCCTGAATTTATTTTGTTGTTCATTGTATCCCAGCACTAATATAATATTCATCAGCAAACAATTCACACATACCACATCTGTTAGTCTACCTAAAACTGCATCTACTGGATAACTGTGGCATGGAAATTATTTAATCTTAAACAAAAACAAAATATCACATTCTGTTCAGGACAAAGAGATAGACTTCATCTTTGATAGGCAACATAATCTAAAACAGGAACATTAGATAAAAGAATTTCTCATCTAAAGCAACAGCTGAGTTTCACATTATATTATTTTATAATATTTTATAATATTTGAATGAGACATACGTTTTATAGGTAGTCCGGTCGCGGTCAGACGTGACTGAGAAGTTGACCTTAAGTCACGTGACATCCGTTGACCCACGTAGATAAAAATAAAAAGTAGCCATCCTTAATATTTTACCTAACATTTGACACCTTATTTGTATTTCTGTGTCAGATGGTTTCGGAGGAGTAGTGGCCAGAAAAGTCTAATGTTTTATGATATATATATATTTGGATTTTAAATATTTGATTTTAAATACAATCAAATACTTGGATTTTAAAATTAAGAGAATTTAATTATACATAATGACATCAATAAATGTGACGGTTTGTATTTATAAATCGCTACACTTGTTCTTCTCGAAACTTGCTAACAATAAAACACTCACTAACCGCATATAGTATTGCTAGTATAGCTAAGGCATCCGTTTCATTGGAGTCTACTGCTTCATCATATCCATTAAATTTTGACTTATAATGCACCAGTTGGACCTATAGTAATAGAAACAAGCATTGTTATCAATAAAGAAACGTTATAGTTTAAAATGCACAATAACTTAAATTTCAAATCACGTGTAGGAGCCAACATTCAATACGAAAACGGCTGACTGCAATGTTCCAAATTTAAAAGAAATTGCTTTTTTATTGTGTTCCCAATATGATAAAACACTTGACTTGACCATTTTATTGCTGAAAATGATCCACATTTTCACGCTGTACATTAGTCTCCCCAATTTCTTTTACCTCATACGAGGTTCTGTATTAGTTACATTACCCCTGATCGCCTTTATTACGGTCATGAAACATGTATATTCTACCTGCCAAAGGGATTTACGATATGTTGCCGTTTCTGATTCTGCGGCTTTGATTATCCCCTAGTGACTGTCACGTCCTTTTCCGTAAATTCTGACTATGTTCATTGTTTTTCTCATGCCTGCTTTAGGTAAATGAAACTCGATTTCAAATTAAAAGCCTTCCCTTGGTTACATGCGGGAGTACTTACTTAGTGATGGGAGACAATTTAATGCGGCTCTATTAAGTTTCTGAAGCGTAGACAGAAATAAAAAGATTATTGCTAGAATAGAGATGCGAAGAGGAGTTGAACTTGTTTATTACTAATTCAAATTAAAAAAAACCTTTTCATTCTACTACTCTCCTTCAATATTTATTCTTCAGATTAAGTTATATACTAGTGTTTTTGTTTTATTTTGGCTTTGTTGTTTTATAATTTTTATATAATATTTTGACTCACAATATTAAAATAAAAAAATTGCCAGTCTTCCTCACGAATATGGCATTTCCATTTCCTCTCTCTCGCTCATTAGATCAGTATCTTTGAAATATCTTAGCAAGAAGGCAACGAAATCAAACGTTTCAAAACATGACTATTGGCAAAATAAAGGTCACGGGAGTTGTTGATTTTTTTTTTTTTTTGTACAATTATTCTCAAATTCTTCCTGACCAACGTTCAAGGCACTTAATCACAAATTTTACTCGGAATAAAAAAATCTTTCATCCTATCAATTATTATTTACGTATTTTCGTAAAGTTGATGCTAATATAAAGTAATCAATGATCTCTATTAGAACAATCCAGTACAGATAGTAATCCAGATATTTGAGATTCCCAATTGCCTAAAAAGGGTTGCTAGTATTTTGTATGGATGGGGATTAAGACGCTTTCTGTTTATAAATTAAAAGGACAATGGGAAAAAATTCTTATTACGCCGGAATTATTTGTATTGCCTAGATAACTGTGCTGCAGTTATTTACTGAATTTTGAACTTTATAGTAACCATAATAAGAGGAGCTACACATCAACATTTGTTAGGCAACTTACTTATAGGCTAGATACTTGTAGGCTCATACACAATACCAAGCAATAAAATGACATTTACTATTACGCAATTGTTATTAGACAAATTGTTTCTTCAATAAAAATAATATGAATTAAATTTAACTTATTACAATAAGGGAAGGGCGCCAGCATCGTGAACAGTAACAGATGAGTGTAAAATGAGCTCCTGGATTTTCTGATTAAGTAGGGTCTTTACTATAAATTCGTAAATTTCTACAAAAGAAAGAGACTAGAAAGTATCAAGATGTGAATAATTAAAAGAAAAGACCAAAAAACTGAAAGAAATTAAAAAAAAAAAAAGATGTCTATCTTACTCCCAAGTTCGGAGAGAGGAGGGGTAAGTAACAAATAGGACTCTTAAATCGAAGGTGTTATAAGAACGGAAGAATTGTGAGGATAAAAGGAAGAAGTAAAAGAAAGTTAAGAAGAAGAAGAACGGGATCTATAGATGAATGGGAAGCAGAAAAAAAGAGGGAAAATCGAGAAATGGAAAGGTCCGAACTGGTAAGGAATGACTCATTTCAAAGTGGAGGTGCAGTTGGCAGGTCACCCCAAGCCAAAGAAATAGAGAAGAGGATAAGGAAATCATAAAAACAGGAAAAGAAAGTCAAACTATGAACACTGAAGACAAAATGAAATCAATGATGAGAGAGATACTTACAAAGGTACACGGAATTGAAGTAGACGAGGCAACTTTATTCTGGAGAATAAGCAAAAAAACTAAATGCCATGGCCTTCGAAGAAAGAAAACAGGAGAATTTAGCCTTGGTGAAGTATGACAAGCTGATTGTAAATGGAAAATATGTAGATACAAAAGATAAGATAGACTGGTATGAAATATATAAGTTAAAGCAGGAGGCGATTAGGAGACTTCAAAGAGGTAAAACAGGGGAAGACACAAGTAGGAAGTGACTAAAAAATAGAGAAACCTAATAAAAGACAGGAAGCAGATAAACAAAACAAAATAAGGGAGAATTAAATGAAATCACAATTTTGGCATAGAATATAGCAGGTAAAACAGAGATGGAAAGTGAAGATTGGGAGGAAATTATTAGTAAAGATATAATAGCGTTTACAGAGGTATGGATGGAAAAAAAGTAGAAAGATATATAAAGGTGTTACCAGATACACACAAATGGGTTTATTCAGAGGAAAAGAAAAAAAATAACAGAGGAAGAGCAAGTGGAGGAATAATAGTTGGCTGGAATAAAAAACTAAATTGCAAACAAGAATTACAAGGAAATGAAAAAGATATAGTGAAATTGGAGCTAAAAAAATGGCAGTGAAATGATAATGTTGTACTTTGTCTATATTAATATATTCGTAGTAAATTTGTTAAAAAAAATAGAAGCAAGTATATATGAAGAACATAAAAAGAAGTGAAAATATAATCATAATAGGAGATATGAACGCAAGGAATAAACAAGAACAGGGTGTGGGTTACCAAGGAGAAAGGGAATGGAAGTATAAAAGGAAATCAATAGACTGTGTAATAAACACAGAGGGGAGAAATTTGTTAGACTTTATTAAAATGTATAATATGAATTGTAAATGGCACCACAAAAGGTAACCAAATGGGAGAGTTCACCTTCAGAAACGAAAAGGGAGTGTCAGTCATAGATCGAGTCATAGATTTCGAATACAGAATTTTGTAACAGTATTAGGCCTATAGACTTTGTAGTACAAGAAATTGAAGGATCAGACCACTTCCCGGTAGAATTAAGAGTTAAAAAAGAGGGAGGGGAGAGTAATAAGGGTAGGGAAAAAAGGAGAAAGAAAACATTAAAAAAATGATATTGCATTATGGAATGAGGAAACAAAAAAAATATACAGGAATAATTGTCAAAAAGGCGTGGAAGTATTGAAATTCAAAGATCAAATGGAAGAGTATAAAGAATTGATGAAGATTATGGATAGAAGTAAAATAACAAAAACAGTATAGGCAGGGGAGTTAGTTGAAAAAAAAATAGTTAAAAGGGGAGGTCGGTAAAGCAAGAAAAGAATTGAAAAAGGAAAATGAAGAGATTAAGAGAATCATATATATAGAGAAAGTTAAAAATTATAAGAAAAAAAGGATTTGAAAAAAAAAAAGAAATTCGGAAGAAAAACAATAGACGAAATAAAGAAATGTAAATATGAAAATGAAATTTGGGAGGTTTTAAAAAAGGAAGGAAGAAGAGAGCAGGTATGAGAGAAAATATATAAATTTGAAAAGGAGGAATGAGAAAATTATTTCTTAAATCTGTTATAAGGGAAAAGAGGGAGATGATGTATAGAGGGGGAAAGAAAGGAGGAAGAAGAGAGTAACCTTCAAACTTGGAATAAAGAATTTAAAATTAATGAATTAGAACAAGCAATTAAGAAAATAAAGAATAAAAGTCGCCAAGAAAAGATAAAATCTCAAATGAAATGATCAAAAATGTAAATAGCGAGATATATAATAGATTCCTAAAATAAATGAAATATTTTTTGGCAAAGTCAAACTATCCCGGCGGAGTGGAAGGAAGCATTTATAGTATCAATTTTTAAAAAAGGGGAAAGAAATAAATTGAAGAATTGTAGAGGAATTATATTGTTGAATAGTTTTTTCAAAGTTTATGCTTACATGATACAAAATAGATTAAAAGAATGGGCAGAACAAAATAATATATTATCAGAAAATCAGGCAGGGTTTAAAAAGAAAGGAATACCTCCATTTCCCCTTTGTGTCTGGGACCGATGAATGCATGTTCAGAACCCAAAGTCCAGTCCTTTCCCCAGTGGAATTGGATTGAGTGAAATTTATACATCTGGTCCATATCCGCTCCTCCAATAATGGGTTGTACACTGCTGTCATTTAGCATAAATACAACTGAAGAAGAAAAGTAAATTCATTCATGAGAGATAAGCAAAATTTATAGTCTTACAAAACTATCTCCTTAAAAACGTTGGTAGCCTACGAAATATAAACAAATTATTAAGTTTTCCATCAAATTCAAATAGAATGATTCTTCTTTAACTGAAGCTGAGTTTGAGCTTCACTCTATATCTAAACAACATATGCACCTACAGTCAATATAAGAATAAGGATTTACTCAACTTTTAAATAACTGACACCCGATTAACTACGAATTTTGAAGCAAAACTTTTAACTTTAATTAAAACTGTTACAAAACTAATGTCTGTTAATTCTGTAATTAGATATTAAAACAAAGTGTAAAATACATTCGAGATGTGATCTCATCATCAGATGTATATAAAATGAAACATATTAAAATATAAGTTGAAAAAACGGCCATAAACCTTATTTTTATGACCTGAAATGAACAATACAAGGAATATTATTAATACTAGAATTACATAAATTGTTAAACAATGATACAAAGTAAGCAGCATAATTATTTTATGTCATAATCTAAAGCATTTTGAATAGACTTCTACATTGTAATATTTATGTGATCTATTAATGAGTGACTCATGGAATTTTCTGAGATAAGATTCATGGTCTATTGTGTAAATAATTGGATTGTTAGTAAGTATAGTATGCCCCGTTTTTTGGCTGTGGTCAGCGGTTAGATACTGTGAATTACGCTGTTGTACAGCCCTTTTGTTTTGTTTCATGTGTAGGGGAAAGTTGGACAAAATGGCGACGGCGAGTCAACGGGGACATTCAAATTCTCCTTGATTAATGCTACTATCGGCGAGAAACCATCGTGCTACTGTTACTGGATGCCATAGCAATAGTTTGAGTTGAGCAGTGAAGGTTGGATGACGCTTGCTTGAGTTTTAGTGTGATTTTTAGTTTGGAAGTGAAAAGTTTTCAATTTTTGCAAACTTCTCATCTATTAATCAGTATTTTGGCATGACCGTTAATCTGCTGAGTCGTTTATGTGACGAGAAAAGCGATTTTTTGTAATATAGTTCACGGTCGGGTCAAATGGGGACACTGGTGGTTCAAAATGGGGATGAAAATCGAATGTTGGAACGCTGAGGAAGATGCCCAAACATTTATTTGTGATTACTGTGCTTAGGCCAGTTTAATGATCAATTACAATATTCCTAATGTTATTTAATGTCATTAAATAAGTATAAACAAACAAAGTTTTATATTAACACAAAATTTTACATTCTTTCTTAAGGGAACCCCATTTTATCCGCCCGGTTGTCCAAAATGGGGTATTACGCAATAAAACACTTAGAATTAAAATACACATGTAAAAAAGGAAGTTGTTTACTTTTCTGCACCATTTTATTATAGCTATAGGACCTAAGTAAATGACTAATGGTTTATAATATTGTTTTATTTGCTAGATTCGTTAAATTAAAGTTAAAGAAGATGTGTCCCCATTTTGGACAACTTTCCCCTATTAGAACCTGTCGTTTGGTCTCTCCCATGTATATGCAACCGTCCTCGCCATCTTTATGCTTAATTCCATAAACCACCCCCATCATATCAAGACTATCTGTTATGGTTTTTGTACCTGCAAGTATGTTACCCAATGTATTATGAGACATGTAATGTGAAGTTTATTATATTTTAGTTTATGAAGAATTTGTGTGCATGGTCCTTATTTCTATTTATTCCACACATTATGAATGAAAATTTTAATTACTTCCCAAATTTAAATATTAACTTTAAAATACTACTTTGACTGAAACCCTTTTAAATAAAAACTGTTTGCTATTCTTTAGTTTTTCGCTCTGAGATTCTGATGTTGTTTAATGACTTAGTGAATGTTAGTGATTCTAATTTATTCTTCACTTCTTTTAAGATCGCGAGTAACAGATCAGTTAATTGTCAATTTTGAATTTATCATAAATTAAATTCTAAAAGTAATTAGAATTTACACATTTCTCACTAAAAGCGTTTTCTTAAGAATTAACTTTCCCTCTTTTTATTAGTGACCCATTTGGGAGCTGTTGTGATAAGACCAAAATCGGTAGCTGTTGCGTTTGTCCTGTCCGACCGTCTGTGTCTGTTCACCCCAACACCTCCCGAACGGAAGGTCGGATAGACAAACGGATTTCACCATCGTGTTCAGTGGCCCCAACACAGTAGGAGTGATGTATTTTCAGGGGCCTACTTTCCCCCCCCCCCCTTGTTCGAGATATTTGGCATTGGATTTCTGCTATTTGCTTAATTGTCAGAAATGCAAACATTTCATTTCAGTTGTCAGCTGTGGCGTAATCGGTGAGTTTTCGGAGTAATATGAGCAATGTTGTCGATTCGAATCCGTGTATCCCACTGTCTTTATAATTTTTATTTTCCTCTTAATCTTTTTTTTTCTCAACGTCCGTGTGTTTTTTGGTTTGCTTTGTTTTGTTTTTTCTTGTTTTTCTAACTTTTTGTCGTTAATGTATTTCCTTTTTTTATTATTATTTTAAAATTTTATTATTATTATGTATTGACTTTAAATTTAGGCTTTAGAACAAAATTATATTCACTCGTTTCGAATTCATAGGAGTCTTTTCAAATATATTTTAATTCCATTATTTGGAATATTAACTTGATAAATATTATACTAATTACTTGATTTTGTTTTTCCCCGACTGTTTATATGAAAGTATCAATATATTTCTTATTTTAAGATTAAAACAGAAGTACCTAATCCAATTCGTACTTAAATATATTTTGTTTTTGTGACTTGAAAGTGACGAAATCTAGATTATTCCATAAAGTTTGCAAAGAGATTACGATGGTTTGGCAATTTCAAACATTGAGGAATTTCATGATTTTTTTTTCTAATATTTTTCAACTTATATTATTAGATTTTTTTTTAAGCAACCTAATTAATTATCTTATTGAATTAATTTAGGCGATTTATATTTTATTTGTCTTATTATGAAATATTTCCAATTGTAAGGAATATGTGAAAAAAATGTATTCTTCGGAATGAATATATTCTGATTATCTTCTAGAGATAATTTATGTTTTATTAATTTGTAATATTAGCTGGGAAATTTAACTTCTTGTTTAACTTTAATTCAGTATACTTGAAACAAATTTTGTTATTTTCAACTGATTTCTAGTTAGTTTCCTTCTTCTGAATCATAATATAATATCTCGAGCCTTTTCTAAAAATTAAAGGGGTAACAGATGATTGTTAATGTAACCTAACTACACGTAAACCAAACATTGTAAAGAATAATCTTAATTACATTTCCTTTACCTGTTTTACCGTTGTTTAGGCCAATTAGTTCAATTTCCTTATCGTAATCATTCAATTTAAAAGTATCTAAATCAAACGAATAGAACATTCCACGCCTCAGAGTGAAAGGGGACTGCCTTTCTCCTTCACAACATATTTTGCTTGCTTCGCACCAAGCATCAGTTGCTGGACCTTAAAAGAACAAACAAATTTACTACCTTAAATAAATTTATACTTTATAGCTTTTTCAAAAGCCATCAGGCGGAATCTGTGAAGACATTATGTTAAGTAGGAGCCAAAATTGTTAATAGTTATATTGGAATTAAACGTATTTTAAAGTGCGTGGAGTAAACATGAAATTTGCGTATTAAACAAAGACATATAAATAAGAAATGAAGCTGCGCTAGAAAGAGTGGGTGAAGAAAGAATAATGCTGAAACTGATCAGGAAGAGAAAAAGAAACTGGTTGGGTCACTGGCTGAGAAGAAACTCCCTAATGAAGGATGCACTGGAAGGAATGGTGAACGGTAAAAAAGTTCGAGGCAGAAGAAGATTTAAGATGATCTACAACATTATGGTAAATGGATCTTATGTGGAGACCAAGAGGAAGGCAGAAAATAGGAAAGATTGGAGAATGCTGGGTTTGCAGTGAAGGACCTGCCCTTGGCAGAGAACTATGTATATATGTATATACATAATGCAGATTAAAAAGTTTTATATTACAGCCGGTTTCGAATGTGTCAAGTATTATATTTTTCTGGATATGGCGGAAATCCTGAGGTCCCTCTATATATAGTAGCCTTCCGTGTGATGTCAAGAGTGGTTAATGGCAGCATCAGCAAATATCGAAAACGTCATGGGCAGCAAGATCCAGCAATCACCAATCAGCTCCGAAATATTATGAGCTCAATGATCTATTTTATTCTTTAATAGAAAAAAAAATGGGTAGGGGGAGGAAGTAAGAAGGAATTTACAGCTATGAAATTACTTCCTTGTTAAACATCGCGAATAAGAATTTTGATCACTGTTAGGACAATTATTTCACAGACACGAAATCATAGCAAGTGTCATGAATTAATTTTTTTTGTGATCAATCTTTATGGTTGTCTTCAGAGGTAAGTTAAAAGGATATTCAGTTTTTTTCAATGTTGAGTATTCCATTACACAGGTAACAAACTTAAAGAGATTTATAGTTCTTTTTAGATCTTAGATTTAAAGAAAAAAAAAGGATGAAGAAAAGATGGAAAAGGAAAGAAATATGTTGCAAAAAATCCGCTGTGGTTAAGATAAAATGTATTGCAATATGATTTTTACAGAGAGACAACATCATGCAATTTATCAAGGCAATGTCCTTCGACATTTTTCCTTCGATTGGAGAGGTAGAATTATCTCGTATATAAAATATGTAGATGATATTGTTCTTGTCGCTGATGAATTCATACATAAGGGCATGCACGATATCATTAATCTGATTCACCCTCATATACTTGAAATTGACCACGAAAATAATTACTGTATTCTTTTCCAGGATGTGTTAATCACAAGGAATGATGGAATGACAACTATAACATTGATTAGGAAGCCCACGTACGCAGACATAATCATCCATTTCAATTGATTACTAAAATCTTATTCTAGTTCTTCTTCTAAGATTAACAACATTAAAATGATGATTGTAAGGGCTTTCCGGATTGGGCGTCGGAATGTTTATTCCATAACGAAATTAAGAATATTAATGACATTCTATTAAGTAACGATTATCCACTGGATTTTATTAACAACTGGATCACGAACACCCTACGTAGAGTATATCATAATGAGAACTACAAGTAACAATAAAACTAGAATTACTGCGGCATTTCTTGGATTTCTTGCTCAGGATGTTCAGAACCTTTCTAGAATTTTCGGGGAAGTCAATATAAAAATTTCAGTTAAGCAAAGTAATGCTTTCAAGAGAATTGTTCCCACAACGATCATAATAAGGATCTCGCACACAAAGTTAAGTTGGTTACGGAATTAAATGTAAGGATTACAAGTGTGTGTACATTTGAGAAACAAAAGCAACCTCTGAAATACAGCATGCATGAGCACGAAAGAGCCATCCGGAAAGGTGACGTCAATCATCTTACAGCTGAACGTGCCCACTCTACAGGACATTCTGCTGATTTAGCAACCCCATGATTCTGGATTTTGAAACCAATACGTTTGCTCGAAGATATAACAAAGCAATATATATTTTAGAATGAAACCCTTTCTGTACAAACCATATTGCAATACGGTTTATCTTAGAACCATAGTGGAATTTATGCAAAATATAATTTCTTTTTTTTCCTTCTTTCTTTGATCCTTTTCTTTTACTGTTAATCTTAGATCCAAAAAGAACTATAAATCTCTCTCAGCTTGTTACCTGTATAATAATATACTCAACACTGCGAAAAAATTGACTTTCCTTGTACATTCTTTGTGAAGATAACCATTAGGATTAATCCTCAAAAAAATAAAAATAAAAAAAATAAAATCATTGCTGTGATTTGTTAATTTCTATTACAGAATGAAAAGGAACACAGAGCCTCTGACGTTGTTCGACGTTTCCTGATTATCTCATTAGACATCTTTGATTTCATACGAAAGGCTACTATAAAGAAATGGACTTCAGGATTTGAGCCATATCCAGAACAAGAATGTACTACTTGACACATTCGAAACTTAATAATAAACGTATCGGAATTTCCGAATACTGAAATTTATACTGGAATTCCCGAATTACAAAATGAGTTGTCAGTTTTATTCATTCTCCTTAACTAAGTGCTTTAAGTGAAACATAGGAGTTACTGATGAGCTTACGATGTGATCCTAAATATCTGAAATCAATCTAAAACTGTCTTCAAAACTTCAAAACTGAGCTGAAACATAATTGTCTCATAAATAATTACTGTACCGCAACAGGCCATGAAGGTCCAGTGGTGTGCGAGAGGTTTAGGCTTCCAGCTATTCTCGACCAATGGGACTAGCCCGATGCTCGCTCACGTTTTAAGTTCCGAGTGAAAAACTCGTACCGCTTTGACAGAGGGGTGGGTGAACCGTCAGGACAGTCTGGAGGAGAAATAACAGTGGAAAATTCCAAGACCACCGCTGGGAATTGAACCCGGGTTCTTTCAGTCCGCATTCCTGCGATTAAATCACTGAGCTACAAAAGCTACCATAAACATATACACACATCTCTCAATTCATATTCAACAATTGAAAATTAGTAAATTGTATTAAATTTTGTACATCCATATACTAAACGAGGATTTGTCATTTCACCAGTGTAAAGCCAGGTCTACATCATCATCAATGGTGTTTTTATTAAAATTAGTCAATATACTCTTAGTTTATATAATCGTCTGTACTTCGAAAAAAATACCTTCCTGAATCTGTCTATATTTCATCCTTTTTTGCAAAAGACTGAATCCGGACAATTTGAAGTTAAATAATAGACAGGTTTTAGAAGAGAATTTTTCGAATGAAGATTATGATGTAAATATTTTAATATTAAAAAAATATTTTAATGAAGATACTCAGTTTTATCAAATATTTGTAATATAAAGTATAGAAATTTATTTCACATAATTCTAAAATTTAAGAATATTAATTTGGTTTCATTCTCTTAACTTGGAAACAGCTATTTACTGTCTGAGAGCAATTAAATTCACAAACATAATCCTGACAGCCTAGATATGTTTCAAGATTTAAAATAGCATGTGAATATAAAAAATAAAATGTAAAATGTAAATATAAAATATATGTAAAATTAATATTTAGTTTTCAAATCAAAGAATATCTAATAATAATCATAGTTTCTTACCTTTTTCTTTGTAATCCCATTCATCATCCTTGAATGAGGTTACTAGAAAAAAAATATATATATTTATATGTTAAACAATAGAAAGGAAGAATTGATGTGTTTATTGCTCGGTATTATATAAATACGATCAATATCAAAACAAATAGTCATTAGAATATATTGTTTGTTTATAAATGTCAACTTTCTATTTATTCAAATTCACAATTGTTCGTAGGAAATTTTAATATATTTCACATAAACTTATTCTATCAGCTCGTTCTATCATTACAAGCCAAAAATAAGAAGAATGATTGATAGGCAACTCTGATATCAAATCTATTTAAAATACGAAGAAAAAACTGTAGGAGATGTTTTAGAATATTTTTGTATTTACTGTATTTCAAACTAGGTTGTCAGTAACATTCTGATCTCACTTACTGTTTTCTTAAGAATATGTGCATATTTACTGAAACTTTGATCCATTAGAATTTAATGCTTCAGAATTACAATTTAAAGCTATAGAATTGCAAGTTATCTGTCTATATCGTTGTAAAGTATCAACTTATTAAAATAATCCTTTCAAATTTAGTTCCTCTCACATGACTATGATCATTCAATTTCAAAGTTACGTTGAAATTGTGATCTTTCCCAACTTTAAACTGGACAATGCAGAAATAAGATTTATAAGAAGAAGCATTTATTATTACAAAAATATACTTCACTTAATTCAATGTTTTCTGTAATATACATGCAATTAATCTACACAGATTTGAATTTTTGTATTATATGTTTTGTCACAAATTCTACGTTATAATTTAAAGCGTAAAGTAAAATATTACATTTTCTTACTCTTATTTTTTTTTAACAAGCTGTTTTATTGGAATTTACCAGACACTATGCGTAATTCCTTTTTCATAAAATTTAGAAATTTCATCCGAAAAAATAACTAAAGTAAAATCTCACCACGAGTTTCCTGAAAAACAGCTGCGAAAGTTAGGAAAAGACCAATGCTGACTGCTAGCTTCATCTTCTTGTTCTTGTTAAACACAAAACAGTTGAATTCAACAACAGCTTTTATAACAGCTAGTAGGTGCTGTTTCAATAGTATTTTGATTGCGTTGTCACATGCTTTCAGCTTTCATCATTCTTTCTATATCACTTGATCGAATCAACTTATTAAAATAACCGTTTCATATTTCTTCCTTCTCACATGACTGCGATTAAGGTAACATGAGTTAACTTGAAATTGTAATCTTTCCCTACTTTAAACTGAACAATGCAGAAATAAGATCTATGAGAAGAAGTAGTTATTATTACAAAAATGTACTTAACCTATTTTTCCATTTTTAGTGCTTTAGGTGTAATGTATGAAATTAATCTACACAGATTTGCTTTTTTGAATGATGTGTTCTAGTGTTATTTGTACGTTACAATATACAGCCTTAAGTGAAATATTAAATTCTCTTACTCCTAATTCTTTTAACCAGTTATTTTATAGGAATTTACCAGACAATACGCGTAATTCCTTTTTCATAAAATTTCGAATTTTCATTAGATAAAATAACTAAAGTAAAATCTTACCACGAGTTTCCTGAAAAACAGCTGTGAAAGTTAGGAAGAGACCAATGCTGACTGCTAGCTTCATCTTCCTGTTCTTGTTAAACACAAAACAGTTGACTTCAACAACATCTTTTATAACAGCTAGTAGGTGCTAATTCAATAGTATTTTGATTCCGTTATCACATGCTTTCCGCTTTCATGTATTTCCATTGATTAATTCTTCCTCAATCCATATAAAGCCAAAATAAGTTTTATTACTACAATTTATTGAAGCTACAACTCAAGTTTCAACAACAGTAATGTTAACAATTCTAACTAATGTAGTTATGTCATTCATGTGAATTTCTAACTATTTTATCATTAACTTATTACTCGAAGTCGTATTTATAATGAAAATCGATTGATTTGTATTATTGTATCTATCTACCATCTTTTCATTTTACCCTGATAAATTGTGGTAAATCAGTAAAAAAACAATAGGTAAAACAGGTTTTTTATTCATTTGGTTTCGTAAATTAACATTTGTAAACACCAATATCCAAAAGGAATTACCCTCCAACTAAAATCAATTTTTGTTGTTTCAAGGTGCACATCAAGTGGAAACTTCGTGTGCGAAATGTCCATCCACAACGGGTCTCTAGTATTGCCATCATAGCCAAGCTCTAGAATTTGGTTCCCCATTACTTTCCTCAGGAAATCATTAAGGAATTACTCCAGAATGGATAGAAAGATGAAAAAACAGACAATACAGAAAAGGAAATTACATCCATTCGACGCCTGGATGCGAACCCAGGTTCCGACCCATTTGTCTCATGGCAGGCCACCGCCTAGACTATGCCGGAAATATTCACTATTTTATTTAATTTTAAAAATGTTAAAATATTAAAAGGATGATTCAATTTATTTACAAAGTATTCCAATTATTATCTTTCATAATATTCTTCTAAATATTGAAATATTTAGAAGAGTCCACAGAATTCGTTTAGTGATGAAGCAATAGCCAACTGAATAACCAATGACTGATATTTTTATTAGAAATTGATCTTTTACTTTTTGAGATTATTTTGATGCAAATGATTATTAACCAAATCGACATTAATATTCATCAGATGTTACTTGAATATATCTTTATAGAAGATTATGAACATCCAAAAATGGTATTTTTTTCTTGGAATTAAAGATTTGCAAATGAGTAAAATCACAACAGAGATATCAATGAAGTAATTGTCGGGGAGAAGATCGATACGATTCAGATATTTGGAAACATATGTTTTAGAAACTGAGATTATAGAAACATAAGTAAACTATCAACTATATTTATAGCCACAGATCTTGGCTTTTATCATATCACATTAAATTCGTATACAAGGACAAGAAAAATGATAAGAAAGTCGATTTAAACATCATTTCTGCCTATGTTTCTACTGCGACACAGTTCTCATAAGTTGTTATAATATGTACTTATACAAAATAACATCTTCGTGGCTTTTCAAGACCACGCAAGATTGACCTTTTGTTCAAGTTTCAAAGTTTTTTTACCGGAGCACATTTTGAAGCACTTTTTTGTAGTTGGAAGCAATTTTGATTTCATTGCTGTAAGTATTTTGAAGTGATTGATTGAACAGTTTTCTTAGTATTAAAACACAAACTATAATTATTTGTAATAAAAAGTGTTACAGGTTTTTATATAGGATTTACCCTCCTTATACCTTACGCTATTTAATATTATTATTCATTATACTGATAATACAAGAGTTATTATTTTCACATAATACGTTTGTTCTCTACAAAATTTTATTATAAATTCTGTTAATTCTTCTTTAAAAATAACCTTTGTTATTTTCAGGCATAAATCGGTAAAGACATGGACTTCCTGGAACTGAATAATAAAACTTCAACAAAGAAAATCAGGTTGGATGAATTTTATTGCAAATTACAAAAGAAACAGGAACAAATAAATAAGAATTCTAAAGAAAGATGTATATCATATTTTATAGTACTCAAAAACATCGTTATGTAGGTTTTTATTTATTTTTTTATTTATAATTTCCGCAGTAATAATAGAATCAAAAGTTTATACCTCTACGTCCAATTGCACGAACATCAATCCTATCCCCATTAGATTTATTGATATAATTTATAGAAGTGATAAAAAGTTTTAACGAATGACTGACAATGGCGGCGTGGTATCGAACAGGCTGAAGCCGTTCAGGTTTTTTTATCTTTTTAATTATAAATATTTTTATTAACTAGATATATGTGTCCTGAATGATTTTTTTTTAATCTTTCAATTTATAGAAGTAAAAACAAGATCATGGGATAGGAAATAAAAATGTCATAAGAGAAAAAATAGAAAAATTTAAAAATAAATGAAAAAAGAACAAATAGGAAATAAGAAAGAAAAGAGTACAGATAGTGCACTGTAGACTACTTTCACGCCTTTAGCTATCATCGAGCAAAGCTGTTTAATCCGTATAATGTCCTGTAGATCCTAATTTTAAATTGTTGATAATTTTTGAAAAAAAAAATATATCCAGGGTGTTCCAGAAGATAATATGAGTCAGTCCTTTTAAGAAAAAAACGTTTATATGAACATGTATCTTGTTCTGAACGGTTAAGACAGACCTGTGTTACAGTACAGTATTAGTTAGTACTTAGAGTATTTGATCAGTAAGGGAACCCGAGACAGGACAGGGTAACGGGCGGAATGAGATGGTCTGTTTATTTCTTCTTTAAGATGATGATATTAACGGAAACCAGGCAAATCACATCAATCGATCACTAGAACATTCCAGGTGATTCATTTCCTGTTATTTGTTGGTTGTGCTTGAATACAGCACTATTGTCCAGTTTCTGAGTTACTTAATTAATTATCTTTTTATTATAATGATAACTCAGAGTGACATAAAATAAAAGTAGATTTTTAATGATTTCCTCTTAATTTGTAAACAAAAAAGTTAGTAGAAGTGAAGTTAAAATAGAAGTGAGTGAAGTGACTGAAATCTGTGGTTATATTTTAAGGCGATTGTTCTTTGAATGGTATGTAATCACCGTGCAATTGGAATTTTTTAAGTGACATTCTTTTGCCACATTAAATATAGTTTTTCTTCTACTGATTTACCAAACACAGAATTTTTTTTCTAATATAATGGAATGCTGAATAGGTTAATATACAAATATTGAGTGTAAACCTAAAATATCAAAACGCTATATTCGTCATTTTAGAATAATTTAGTTCAGTTAAACTTACAGTTGTCAGTTGTTAGAATGTTCTTTAAGAAAAGATAAACTGACTTGTTTTTGAGAATCAGCAACACCTTACAATATCATAAATAGTGAATGGTTGAAACCAAGTGTTCACTAAGTGACATCTCATTACTTGGTTTGAAAACGGTTTTTATTTAAATACCGGATCGATTAAAAATACATGAGGTGTTTGGAGAGCGATAAGTAAAAAACTATTGGGACCAAAAAAATGCCAAATTTGATGTATATACTATTCAGACCGTGGGATTACGATTTCACAGAAAAAAATGTTAGGTCCGAATTTCGCCGCCAAGAGAAAACTGTCGTGTACACTGACAGCCGCGTGTACAATGACAGATAACAGACGTTAGCAAGTACGAGGATATAAGCCTCAACATGAGCTCCATCGCGCATCGGTCAGTTTGATATGCTTGACGGTGCTGTGTACGTTACTACACGCAATGCTGTGTTTTCGTGATCGTGCGTTGCTCGTAAAGTTTATTACCGAAATAACAGTAATGCATCTATTGAATAACTATAGTTATTCCGAACAGCGAAGGGCCTACGGAAAGGTCGCAGGACTATTACCAATTTGCGAAACATGATCTCACGTTTTGAAAATACCGGATCTTTACAAGTGCAACCAGAACGCGGACGCAAACTGGTAACAAATAAAGAAGTTGAAGCTGTTGAAACGTCCGTAGTGGAAGCGAATGCTACACACGGATCCAGGAGTGCTTGGGCAATATCAAGGCAACTCGATATGCCATATTCAACTGTATAGAAATGCAAGCACAAAGTGCTGAAGTTTTACCATTACAGGATTAGTCAAGTTCAACCCATTATTCTAGGGGATGCGAAACGCATCCTGCATTTCTCTCACCTCTTCCTAGCTCGGATGGAAGAGGAGAATGCATGGAACATTCTGTGGTGTTTATGAGGCGCATTTTTATCTCAGCGGCACACAACTGTCGGATTTGGGCTGTTGAGAACCATCATGCTATTCAGCAGATGCCGTTGTCTCCATTGAAGGTCACAGTGTTGTGTGGATTAACCGATCCTTCATAATTGGTCCGCACGTTTTCGAAAAACTACAGCCTACAGGATCAGTGACATGTTCTGTCACTGCAGTGCAATATAAACAGATGCTGCGAAATTTCGTTATTTCAGAACTTCAACAGCATAAATGTCTTGACGCGATTATGTTCATGCAGGATGGAGAGCATCCTCACATATGATTGACAGTGCAGGAAGTCCTACGTCAGCATTTCACCGACGACGACGACATAATTAGTCGAGCATTTTCGAAAACGTGTCCGCACATTCGTCTGATCCCACGCCATGTCACTTTTGGTTGTAGAGTTACGTTGATAGTTTGGCAACATTGAAGGAGCGAATACTGTGAGTAGAACCGAATCACGTGACACATACACCTGGAGATTTGCCGCGGTCCACAGTAGAATCTACGATCCATAGAATGAAATACAGTAGTTTTTGAAATACATGCACATACGACGCTTCACATTTGTCTATTAAAAGAACATACACTAATGAAACGCAACGTGTTTCTATTCATTTGTGAATGGTAAACACTTGTAAAAACAGTTCGGGTGCAACTTTAAACGATCCATCTAACGTCCGTGCTGCTCCAGTGGCTTAAATTTTGTTCAAACATTATACGATTGGGATCATTCGCACTAGAGTCCCTTAGCGAAAAAAATTGCGTTCCTTGTAGTGGTTTTTAGTGGTAGAGGAACAGCAATATTTGCAACAGTTGTAGGATTCGGATACGGCAGTTGTGTCTGCTTTCAAATACTCTACGTTGGATTCCTCTTTGAGATGCAGTGAATGTTGGTAAATATACAGATGCTTGTAGTGATATCCCACTGGTGCAATTTTGAATTAGTTGTCTAGGTTTTTCGACGTTTGTTGTTGCTCGACTTTTTCATTTCCTATACGCATCTGATTTTGTTCGGGGTTCGGTGCATGGCTGTGTTCTGTAATAATTCTTTTATTGTTATCTAGCATCTTCAGACTTTCTCTACAGGTTGGTACAAGGCATCTTCATGACGCAATTCCATCGGCGTTCTCTCTTGCCTTTCGATAATCATTACCATCTTTTAACAATACCTTTCTGTGATTCTATTTTCTCCATAGTTTAAAAACACACAGAACGCAATTGAAACGACACAGTCTTAACAGGACAAAATGCAGTTAAGAACTAATCGCATATAACGCGTTTCTTCATTTTATAAGGAACTCTCAAAGAATAAGGAAAAGCAAAAAAAAAGAAATTCGAAATATTTCTAGGGAAAAAAAAGACTATGTGAAGACCTGGTGGAGAGCTGTATTACAATTACAGTTCATTTTTCCCTAATTGTTTTGTTGATAGTCATATTCAATGGCTAAGGTCCCATCACTTCTATTCGTTTTTATGTCTGTTTATTGAAGATGAGATGCGCCCAGCTCTTCCAGCCCTCTGGCAATACGTCTTCGTCAGTTTTCTCTAAAATTATTTCATTGTCAGGCTGTACGGTACAATAGAATGTTTTCATTTTGTGGAGTCTTGTTTCTTTTCTTTTTTTTAAGTTCGTTGTTTACTTTGTTCAACTTTTCTCTTTTTTTATATGCAGGGTGGTCCAAACGGTGGCGTACAAAAATTTTTTTTAGATTCCTGACACATGGGGGTACAAGGAAATACCCCATGTGTGCAATGGTTTTTTGTGTAGTTTTCGAGTTATGAGTAGTTTTGTATATTTTGTGAATTTTCGATGGAACCACCGTCAAACTGATGTAAGTTGCAAAATATGGAAAATTTTGTGAATATTTTTGTCGTAGCATACTCCGCATAATGTGTACTGTCACATAGAAAATACCCAGCGTCCTACCAATAAGGGAAGGTTTACAAATTTCAATCCAAACTGAATAATGTAGGGTAGAGTGAGACAGAGTGCAAGTTTGAACATCAAAAAAAATTAAAAACAACGTTCCATGACCTCGAAGGAAGTGGAAAAAATTCGCGGAACCCTAAGCTTCCTAGATCATAAAAAATAAATTGTGCTTAGTAGGCATGTTGTAGCCTAAATAAAACGTATAATTTATGTTATGATATGATACCGTTATTATCGATAACTAATAATTATGGTGGGTAATTCAAGGAGCAGTATTCCTAATTACGAAAACAAATACAAATGTTAGACGAAACGGTATTTTACAATAAATGTTCGAAATGTCCCCCTCCCGCTTCGTATATATTATAGTCGGCAACGCCTTACAAAGTTTTGTTGCAAAAACCTGCATTTTTCTGATTCGTATTTCGGCCTGCCGTAATTGTTCTCGCAGCTCTGCTTCAGTGTCGGTTTCGCGCGCATACATCATCTCTTTGTAATGTCCCCAAAGGAAAAAATCAATTGGGTTGAAATCTGGTAAACGTGCAGGCCAAGGAACAGCCACGCCCAATCCATCGTCCTGGGAATGTTTGATTAAGGTGCGGTCGTACCTCTCTGGCATAACGGCAAGGAGCATCATCATTTTGAAAAAGCATGTTCCGTCGTATGACTAAGTTGACATCTTCCAATAAGTCATGTAAGTTATTTTGTACAAAGGCTAAATATTGGGCTCCGTTTAACCTAGTAGGCAATTCGAAAGATCCTATAAGTTCCCCGTTGACAATTCCCGACCACAAATTGATACTGTAGCGTGTTTGAAAATTAGCTGACCTTACCATGTTTGGATTTTTTTCAACGGCCCAACTGTGAGAATTGTGCATATTAAAGACTCCGGTTCTGTCAAATCGCGATTCGTCTGTCCACAGGATGGTATTGAAAAAATCAGGATCCAGCGCAGTTTTGTGCAACATTGTTTTACAGAAATTCACTCGTCTTGCATAATCTACAGGTTATAGTTGCTGCAAGCGTTGCATACGAAATGCATGGTATCCTTCTGGAAAAACACAAAAAAATAAAAATTGTAATGCAAGACCTCGCTGAGATACAGGGTTTTTCAGTTTCAAGAAATAATGGTTTATGCTCGTCAGATGTAATATTAAAATTAATCGATCGCTTACCGTTCATCTGGCATGCAACACGCATTGATATGATGGCGTAAATAGGAATGTACATACAACATCCAAGTAACCCACCTGACTTCAGTATCCTTATAACTGAGGTTCGGGGTACTCCAGTCTTTCTGGTGATTGCTCTGGTGCTAGTACTGGGATCGCTTTCCACCTGTTCCAAGACTTCATCCCGAACATCTCGATCTTCTCTGGCTTCTCCTTCCTGAGTTTTCCTAGGGCCAGGAACTGGGGCCGCGCGGTTGGCGATGTCGCTAAGACACTGGCCTCTCACCTCTGACTACCGAGGTTCGGTTCTCATGTGGGTTTCGTTGATGGTGGCGACCCGCGCTGGGCAGGTTTTCCCGGGGTTCTCCCGTTTCCCCTGCATTTCTCACACCATCCTTTCTCAGTATTTCTCTCCGTCTGTCCTTATTTCCGTGGGATAGCACAATAGATCTTTGAGGTCGCGGTGCTCGGCTGTCAAGCCACTCACCACATTACATTACATTACATTACGGCCAGGAACTCGTCCGCCCATCAGCGTATTGTGTGTATTAATGAACACTATGCCTATTATTCACCAGATTTAAACCCAATTGATTTTTTCCATTGGGGATATTACAAAGAGATGGTGTATGCGCGCGAAACCGACACCGAAGCAGAGCTGCGAGAACAATTACGGTACGGAGGCCGGGGATTTTTCCCCGCTTCATTCTCCTCCAAACGGGTCCTAGGGCCTACCAAGCCCTCTGTCGAATGAGTACCAGATTTCTTTCCGGGGAGTGAAAGGCAGGCGGGCGTCGGGCTGACCATCCGACCTCAACGTAGTCCCGTTGGTACGAAACGCCGGAGCCTTACCTTCCACGACCCCAAGGACCTGCAAGGCCTGTTGTGGGGCCCCTTTATATAATTCTGTTAACGTTATATGTTATTAATTAAAAAGTTATATTATAAACACATATTGATTGTTTTTAAATTTCTATTAATATTTTTCTTTCGTGTTTATTTAAGTAAATTCAATTTACAATACCGTAATCAATTAATAAACCTATGTATGCTTTATATGGAGGGTTGAACCACGTTTATAAGGACGAATTTTCTGATAAGAAAAGTCTAAGAAAAGCCGCGATTTCACCATCTGTTTTGTTGTGATCTATTTGTCTGCCCTTCATTCGATTAATGGTCCTATATCGTAGTTTCCATTGGAGGAGGTCGCGCTGCAGTGTAGCTTGTTGCACTCCTTCTGACTAGCTTTCCTGAAACGAGCCTCAGTTCGAGGTCGTCGGTTTGCTTACGCCCGTTTTAACAGATGAAAGCCGCAGTAGTCCATAGAGAAAGTGTCAGATGATTTCACTGGGATCGAACTGAACGGAATTAATCGAATCGGATATTGTTGTTCAGGCGGTATGACTCGACGCTTTGTTCTGATGGATCCATACTTCAGAAGACGCAGTACCGTAAGTGCACGAATATCACTGAGGTACAATAGTTGTAAGATGTTTTCCTGATAATGCGTAGCATTAATCTTTGCCTTTCCATCAATTTTTCGCAACGGCAACTTCCCCCGATAACTGTAATCAGTCACGATCATGAAGCCCTTTGAAAACTTTTCCTTATATTGATAGAACCATTCTGACGACCTTTAGCATCACGATGACGATAAAAAATTCCACGTGGTTTGTTACAGTCGTTGAGATAAACCCATCCTTCGTTAAACGTAACAACATACTTCCATTTTTCGCCAGAAAATGCTCTTCATACAATTTTCGACTGTTTGTCTTATGTTCAGCGATGTGTTGAGGCAATATCCTCTGAACATTTGCTTTCTAGTGCTGCTTTAGATGCAGGTCCCTATGAATTATGTGTGTTATGGTTGTTTACTCCTGTTCGTTGCGCAAGACTTCTACGGGTGCAGGGGTTTTCTTTCATAATGTTTTGTGTAACCTTACAGACAACAGCTGGAGTGGCAGCTCTTTGTGGATGTGGTTTGCGGCCCTCGGATTTCTTCCTCAGTTAACTAACATCCTTCAAACGTGACTCAGCAATAATTCGACAAATAACGGACTTAAAATAATTTTTATCGAAATTCTCCCTCCTTTGAACTTTCTTCTCATAACTATGTTTACTATAAAACATAGTTTTGTCAGTTTAGGTCTTATGGATCCTTGGGGTAATATTCAGGGCAATCTTTAGTCTCAAAAAATAATGAACATCATCAACATTAACTTCTATTTATTTATTATTACTTGTTTTATTTTCATTAATGAAATAAAGAATTTGTACCTACTATTACTTATTTACGTACAATTTAATGGCTGCGATTCTTTACTTTTTATTATTATCTTGACCCACTCTCACGCCTACATAAGTATTTGATTTATTTATTTACCTTGAAATTGTTAAGAATGAAAAATTATACTGAAAATGAAATTTCTTGCAATGATTTCTTATTATAAATTAATTTAAAAAATATATAGTTTACATATTAAAATTTAAGTTATTTTTAATTACTAGAAAAATCTCAAAGTCCTAATTCAATCAAAAATAAATAGAAATTACATCACTGACATACAATCTAGAATTCCTTTTATTAATAATAAATAAAATTTTATTTTCAAATATCATATCCACTTTAAAATAATAAAAGACATTTATTTCAGAATGAACAAATTGAATTGCTTTAAAGTCTGCAGTAATATTACCAATTCAGTAATTATACAATTCTTCTGAATTACGGTATTGTAATATTGTATTATTATTTCCATTTTAATGTGAATTTACTTTTAAACAATTCTTATTCTCCAAATTCTCATTTATCAAGGCTATGAGGACGGCACTTTTCTGCCTAAGAACTACTCTTGGATTTGCTAATCTTATATCTCTTTACTGAGCATTAAGACGGAAAGTACTGTCTTTAGGTTGGTTAACCAAAGCAAATGGCTCCTTGTCTCTTCAAATCATTCCAATATTTGGAGGACATGCCGCATTTGTGTCCGATTTTTTCCCTTTGGGACGATTATGTTTAGACATGTTACCATGATAATAATTTGATACATTATCCTTTTTCCTGGTAATGAAGAACAGATAGTTAGAGAACTTGAATGGATAGAACTCTTTTTCTGCCTAGAGCATCGCCTGGTTTACAGTTGGCTCCAAGATCAGAATAGGATTGGTATTTGTGGGCTGAATGAACGTTATGTATATGATGTAAGTTATTGGCACACCATCATTTAAAGACATCTTTTGTAATTATTCTTTTTTATACAAATAGCGAGCACATCTTCTGAAGAACTTACTGTCCACATTTTCCTTCATTACGAGCCTAGAACTCCCCAGAGCCAGTAGTACTATTTTTATTTTATCAACAATGTTAAAGTTAGATAATTTGCAATGTGAACAAAAATTAATTTCCGTAACCAAAGCTTTTATTTGCAGTTTTTTATATATTATTGATGAAATTATAATACAAACAATAATAATAATACAAAGCATGTGGGTACTTTTATATAATGTTGAAGTAAAATGTATTAAAATGTATATTAGCTTTGTGATATATGTTAAATTTCTTTACTACAGCAGGAATGAATCAGAGAAACGTAATATCTCAGTCATTTCCGCGATAGTGAAGGAATTACAGTAAATAAAAACGCATATTAACTTAATTCATGTTAACATAATTTGTGTTACAAAAATATATATAAATATACACGCAACTATAAAATTATAAAAAAAAACATATTTACATAAAAATGGAGCCTTTCGAACCTACCCAGAGGTTCATCATCATGCACGTCAATTTCTTATAAAGTTCTGCTTAAATAGAGTCAAGAAAAGGAAAAAAAAAAACAATGAAAAACAATATTTAAATTAATTTGCAAATTCGTAGTCCATACGAGAACAGTTATCCAATCAAAACAAAAGTGGCTGACAGGTATTGCCCTCTGGTTGCTAACTGTAAATTAACAGAAATAAACAAGAAGAGAAACAAAATTTTTTTGTATAATATTATAATAACTTACAAAATCTTATTTATACATTCAAATTTCGTTTTTTTTTATCAATTTTATCTCTAATAGCCTTTTTTTGTGTTCTTGCAAATCTTTTGAAATTATTATTATACAAATAATGATGAATGTTACTATTTGGAATAAATGTATTACACGAATCTAAAGTTTTGATAAACAAGGATTCAATGGCTTCTCTTCCTTGTTTCTTATTCCATTGATCAATCACGATATAACTCTCAAATTTTCCTATATGTCCTTCTTTATACATATGATTAGCTATGAAAGAACCATTAGTTTTTCCAGTCTTAATACAGCTGCGGTGCTGACTAAATCTTTTTTTCAGAGTCTGACCGCTATTACCAATATGAAAACAATCATGTTTATAGCAGGGAACTAAGTAGATGCCTTTTTTCTCAATTTCATCTCTCTTTATTTTATTATGATCAATTGGATAAGACAGCTTATTATCTAGACGGTATCCTAAGTTAATATCAGTATCACAGAAAAATTTTGTAAGCTGTTTATGCAGTGAAGGATGAAACGGAAATGCTGCCCAAACAAGACCATTTTTTTTCTTTTTTAGGAGTAGGATTATAGATGTTTTGAATACATTTTGACATAGTGTTTTTAATAAAATGGCTCGGATAACCACGTTCAAGAAAAAGTTTTTTAATTCTCTGCAGATGTTTATCAAAACACTCTTCATTGGAACTAAGCTTAAAAGCTTTATTAACTTTCATACTAACAAGGTTTATTTTTGCTGACAATGGAATAGATGAGGGAAATAAAGTGATATTATTACCTGCAGTAGGTTTCGAATATGGCTCAGTGGAAATCGATTTATTATCCATCCTGATCAACACATCCAAAAAAGGTAAATAGCCATCTTTCTGTTTTTCTAAAGTGAATTGTATGTCTTTCTCTATGGCATTAAATTGGTCTAATATAATTTCTTCAGAATTAGATCCAGCAATAATAAAGATATCATCAACATACCTTTGAAAAAAGGATGTTGAATTGTCAAACAGAGTAAAGAAAGAATATTCCACATATTGCATGGAAATTTCTGCAAGAATTATAGAAGAAGGGAGCCCCATAAATAATCCAGAATGCTGTAAAACAATACGACCATTACCTATGAAAAATTGATTAGCAAATAAAAACTCAATAAGGCAAATTATTTCATGTTTCTCATTAGAATTTTGATCTCCAAAATGAAATTCTATCACTTTCAAAAGAAATAAAAAAATTAACCGACGTGAAGAGATCTTTAACATCAATCGAGAAAAAAGTACTATTCTCTTCTAAATTTAAATTCCTTAAATTATCACACAGTTCTTCTCGTTTTTTACTGAACCTATTAAGCTAATTTTAAATTGCTGCAATCTTTCAGCTACCATTTTAGATACTCGTGAAAGTAAGGACTTAGAACAGTTAATAATCGGTCTCGTAGCAAATCTTCCATCTTGATTGTTTGGCTTATGTACCTTAGACATTACCCTCATTTTCGGAAAGCTATAATCTTCAGATAAAATTTCCTCAGCAAAATTTAACTTCATTTTTATCGCCAATTCCCGTACGTTTTTCTTCATTTCTTTTTTAATTTGATCCATATCACATTTTATTATTTTGTAAACTTTATCATTCATAATATGACAATCTATCATTTGTATATAATCTAAGCTATTTAAGACTACAGTTTTTCCGCCTTTGTCGGATGCAACTATAGTAATGTCTGAATTTTTCCGTAAGCTCTTATAAGCCGATATTTCTGCGTTAGTGTCAGTAATTATCACTATTACTTAATTAGAATTCTCATATTGATTAGTAGCTTATGGAAGTACTATAACAATTTCAATTATTGTTACTAATTTTTTATTGACTCAGAAACGTAATTAATGTATAGTGTAGGAATAACAGAGTGAAGCTTTTCCTGCTTACACTTGTTTATTTTAGGACTTTAGTTCTCGATTACACCGAAAGAGTTTCTCAAAGTGAAGGATAACATTTTCAAGTATAACCCTTACGATGCTGTACGTAACTGTTGTTGCCCGGATGTTGTTGAGGAGGTGCCTTTGCACAGAGAGAGAATTACAGTGTGTTATGTGGTTTCTGGGCAATCCATGAGAAGGCATTAATTCATTCAGAAAAATGGAAGAACTGTAACTGTGAATCAGAAACATTACAGGCAGTTGTGGTATTCTTTCCTCGCCGATCTCCGAACCTTCTATAGGGCCCTACAGTAGGGCCAAACAGAATGAAGGCACCTGCTCTAGCGTGTAGACAGTTACTGCATGAAATTTTTCCTGACTGGGTCATCTCAAAGTTTTACCAAACTTCCATATTCTTCCCATTTCGCCGATCGTACTCCAACTGATGCATATATTTGGGAAATAACGAAATAGTGTATACTAACCCACCGAACTATTGATAATACAGACGAGAGGGTTACACATTACCATACGATGACACAGCCCTTATTCAGGTATACGGCAGAACATTTACAGGAACGGGTATGAAATGGGTGTCCACCGAAACGGCAAACAGTTAGAAAATATTGTACACACATTTATAGATAATGCTATGTTTGCGTATTCGTACACTACGCAACTAATATTTAATTATTATTTATTGCTCCAATACCTAGTTTCTTATTTCACTAGTGTTATTCTGCCCAATACTATATGTAAAAACACAGTCTGCTGATATGTTTTATCATGTTAATTGTAAGAAATAACAAGCAACAGTCAAATTCTTATATCGTCCAGGATTTTTGTTTTCTATCTTTCTTTCTTTTTTCTTATTTTTGTCAGATAAACAATTCTTTGTTTGTTTCTTTGCTTCCGTGAAGATAAATTAAAATGCTTGTAAATATTGCAGCAGTTATTTTTATTTACCTATCACTTTTTTTTCAGAAATAAATTTTGCACTTCATTCTTATACAGTAAATCTTAGTAGTAGAAAATTCAGACAAATGCGAATTCTCGTAATTTAAATTGTGTAGAAATTTCGAAGTTCCATTACATTAAAGTCAATTTTTTTCCATAAGCAAGATAATCCATTCGAAATCCAGTATAAATGATCTCAATTTTTTTAATAATCTCAAGAGAATTCTTAGGTTGATCGCGAAATTTTTCTATAATAATTCAATATTTTTAATTCTATAGTAAATTATAATACCGATATTAGGTTACATGAGGTATCTCACTGAGAGTCATGGTGGCCCATTGGGACGCTGGAAGTAACGTTTCAGTGACCAGGACTGAGATGAGATCGGATGGTCAGCCCTAAATACCGATCTTAGTTGTATATATATATTCTACTTACATTAAAAAAAATATAGAAATATGTTTCAATTATCAAACAAATCAATGTTAATAATGTAATGAATTGGAAAGCTCAGAAATTTAGTTAAAAAAAAAAACAACAGGAATTTATTTTTGAATAATAAACTTTATTAAAGCAGTTAATAAATAAGATATAATGTCACACAAAGTCCTTAGAATTTTAGACATTCCAAAATATAGATAGAGTGATATTGGTTTTAGCTAAGAAAAAAAATATATATTTTTAAGACAAATTGTGCAATACAGGTTTCACAAAACCTTTAACAGTGACTTTGATGTTCATCTAAACTGAATTTGAAATACGTATCCATGCATTCGAATCCAAAATTATTATCTAATCAAATATTAGTTTTAGTGGATCCATCTCTGAAAAAGGTTTTGCAAAATTAGACCTTATAGTTTTCCAAGTGCAGTGTATTTTGCCTGTGCTGAAAAGTAAAAGTAGTTAATCAGAAGAAGAATGTATGTTGTTTTCGGCTTCTTCTTCTTCCATTGCCTTTTGAAAATTATTTATTTATTTATTTATTATTTTATTTTTTAAATTTCGTTGCATTTTCATTGTAAGCTGAAGAAGAAGAGACGATTTCTCTTTGAAAATTTCGTTTTAATAAATGTTTATATATGTTTTATTACATTTATTTATATTGAGTACGTTAATATTTAGCTGGTTTCCAACTTCCCTTTCTCGCTCCTTTTTTTATTTTTATTAATTTCACAAGGTCTTTCTTTGGATTAAGAGGTCTAAAATTATTGCTGAGTTCAGTAGAATCCTCTCCTTCCAGTTTCCGGAAGACGTTCAACTATAAATTATACAAAAAAAAAATAATTAAATATTAGACTATTTTTTCAGTTCATTTTCTAATGTAACAAATATTTTCTGAAATAAGACAATTATAGTGAAATCAAAAAGTGTCAAATAATCTAAATTAAATTGATTTTCTATAACCTTTAACTTTAGGATCTAATTTATTTCATCCTTATGAAAAAAATCAATTATGAAAGCATATTGTTACACTTGATAACTAATATTGCTATTATTACTAAATAGAAAAAATAATGTTGTATCTCGTAAACTATCACCAATTAGGAAGTTGTCTTTGCATAGCTTCCTCTATGATCGTTTCAAAGGTTTAATAAAAATTGTTTCGATTTATCTTTATCGAAATGCTTCCATCTATCAATTCCGTTTATTCCTAATGTGTTTGGTTTTCACAACTAGGTCGAGGTGTATTGTCTGCTTCTGTAGCAAGGAGCTGCTGGAGTGATGTGGAGACACGTTATTTAACGTGTCTCCATTTCAACTCAACTCCATTTCAACTCAACTCCAACTCAACTCCAACTCCATTTCACAAAACCCCACCACAATCCATCATTCCTACACAGCCGTTGCATTAGTGTTCTCCATTTGCATGTGTTCAGGCAACTGGTCTACTGGGTTCCAATCACAAGCCTCCAAACATAAATTATTCGTAATTCAAACAAAATAGAGCAGAAGTATTGAGATAACAATAAGGCAGAATAGAGTAAGTTTTCTTCCATGGTTCCTTAAAACCGGTACCTGCATATCTGTATGTTAATTTGTAATTGAACTGTCACCGAATGTTGAGTGGGTCAAATAAGGCCCTGTTAAGGACTGATTCACTGATAATTGATTGTTAAGCCCCGCGAACACCATGCAATTTTTCAGCTACTTAGTCGTCCGATTTTGACGTCACGAGTTGATATAGACAGTCTTGAGTCCGTTTTTATGCAACTTGGCTGCAATTTTTATCATCCGACTCGAGTTGTTCGTACACCTGCAACTCGAAAAGTTGCATCAAAGTCGCTGGGAATTACCCAATCACAAGGCAGCGTTGGAACATGTCAATCGTGACGTCATGCCCATGGAAGATTTGGCGTTCAAAATGATATTCGCCGATTCGATTCGAAAACAACCGCGTAAACAATTGTAGCTTGTATACGAAATTCTTCGCAACAAATTGATTGTGAGTATTCTTTAGAGTGAAGATAACCAAATTCTGTTGAATTGTGACTCAAAGACCTAAAGTTGTATGTGAGTTAAGACAACGTTTTCCAATTATATGGCAACTTTATTTAGAGTTTGTCCTTGAGCTTTATTCATAAATATCGCATAAGAAGGTCTGATCGGAAATTATTTTCTTGTGAAAGTGAATGGAAGTAGATTACCGCATGGTTCCATAGACATCCTATGGATGAAAACAAAATCTCCTTTGTGAGTTCTGTTATAATTTCGGTTTCTATGAGATCATTATCGAATGAACAGCATTTAAGTTGAGTTCCATTGCAGTATGCAAACTTGGGATTGATGTTTCGCAACAATATTATTGGAGATCCAATCTTCAATGACAAACGATGTTGAGGAATTTCGCTGAGATTCAATGCGTTCAGACACTTGGGCATATGGAGATGTTCGTGTGATGGATTATCAGAAGTGTAAATTTTATTCGCACTTGTATTGTATGCTCTGTAGTCTTTCCTTGTATTCTTAGACTTATCATTCGATTGATGTTATCGACACTCTCGTTCATCTCGTTTATCCAATTCCAATTGATACTTTTCAGTGGTTTTTTAAAGTTACAAATACTGATTTCTCAGTATTCTACCTAATGACGTACTGCGTCTTTCTTTTTTGACTTTCTTTTTAATTACAATTGTGACTTTTCAGTCAAAGTCAGTTCAGTTTTGACAGATATGTCAAAAAAGCAATATGAAGAGAGTTGTAGTTCCCATGGCCTAATGGGTAAGAAGTCTGACTTCGGATCAGAAGGTTGCAGGTTCGATTCCTGTTGCGGATGTTTCATTGAAAAAATTCTTTCTGTTTTTCATTCTCACAGAAAACTGCGCCGGACAGACAGACACACAGACAGACAGACAGAGAAATAAAAGATTTTAGTAATATAGATTATGTATTTATTGTTAATAACTTCGGTCGTTTAACAAAAAGGAAATTGGCCTTATTGGGACAGGCCTTATTGGCCTTATTATCAGGAGTTTTAAACAAGGCCAGCTCGAAATTTTTTAATTCTGGAGCAAGTCAAAGGTGACATCTTAAATGATTATCTTTTCTTAAAGAAAACAAAGGAAACATTAAAGCAAATATCCATACTGAAGAACTATGCTTTTTAGTGCATTGTTAAGTTTAACAAAAAAAAATCATCTATCAATGAAGATCAATAAACAGGAAAACATAACAATAATCGAATTGTTCTTGGCAATGTTTGATTAGCCGCGAGATAATAATACCTGGGCCATCCTTTCAGAAGCTACCACAGGCTACGAAAACAGTGAAAGAAGAACCTAAAAGGGAAAAAATGTCTAAGATGTCTAGATTAAGACTTTTATTTTTTTTAAAATTATACTATAATAAAGGATATATAAATTCTCAAATAACTTCTTTAAATAACATAATTTAATAAAAAAAATCTCCTACAATAAACTATTGTTATTCTGATAATTCACAAATAACAGAATTAACCAAGTTTTCGTGAATTACTGCCATTTCTCAAGATTTTCTTAAGAAAACGTTTATCTCTTATGGATTGAAAGTAAAAAAAAATAAAATATTTTTTTTATTTTTGCTTTAGAAATAATTTCTAAACTTTTTTCAGTTGAAAATAAAATTAATAAAAGTGAAATAATAAAAGTTTGGAGTCGACGCCACGATACCGATGCAAATTTATGCAAATGAGATGATTATAAAAGTGGCGGAGGATCTCAGTGCAGTGTTAGAGCGAGAACCGGTACTGTTTGTCTAGCATAACTTGAGCCTTAGCCACGCCTCTTCAAACGAAGAATACATTTCACAATAGGGGTGAGGGTTGTAAAAGAAAAATTTGGGAAAAAAAAACAAGCTTAGGAAATTTTTTTTTAAATATTTACTATTAAAGAAAAAAATTATTTATAAAATAATTATGAATAACATTTATAATTTGAGAATATTGAGTATATTTAACTATATTGCCAATGGTCTTAATTTGTATATTTGTAAATGTTCTGAGGATCTTTACGGGATTGTTTTTAAACAAGCTTTTTTTTTTTTTTTTTTTTTTTTTTTGATTGATGATTACATTTATTTCTGGCAAAAAGTCAAGAATTAGTGTTTGTAATTTCGTTAAAAACAGTTACGATCTTTCATTATTAAAAATTTAAATCATCACCTGCAATATTGTTGTTTATTCTAACAATTTTATTTTGGTGTTTTGATTGACTATTATTATTACAAACAATATTATATTATTTTAGTTTTGTTTTCATTTCCATTATATCAAAACTTGCATTGTAATTCATGCAGTTATTATTATTATTGTCAATCTAATTCTATTTTTAATCTTTTAGTACAAGTGCCAATGTTCTTAATTTGGATATTTGTAAATGTTCTGTGGAACTTTACGGAATTGTTTTTAAACAAGTTTTGCTTTTTTTTTAACTGTCAGCAATTAATTGTTAAATAAAACATTATTACCATGAAGTGTATATATTTATTACTTACATTAATTAATATAATTTATATATAATTACGATTTTTCATAATTTAAATGAATAAGAAACAGTATAAATATAACAGTTCTTAAACAGCAAATCAGTTTTATATATCGTTACAGTTAAAATATAACCTAGTTATTATTATATGTAGGAAATATAGATATATAATGTCGTATTTTATATCATCAATTCCTCTGTTATAACCAAGAAACAAAATCTGTGCATTTCCCCTGAAAATGGAAAACTATCACACTGACCCCTCAAATCACTTCTTGAACTCTTCGCCTACCACGTGACATAGGCGTGGCCAAGGCTCAACTGATCGTGGACAAACAGTAAAGCCATTCGATTCGTGTTGCCAGCCGGACTCGACCATTTCCCGAAAAGGAGCCACGATGTGAAGAATGGGGATGTCGAAGAAAACTTATGAAGACGGCTAATGAAAGGCGAAAATTCAGATGGGGCTGTACATCGAAAGCTAATGCAGTGAAACGGTTGAAGTGTAAAGTTTACCTGAAGTGTACTAAACGTAACCGAAGAGAAGAAATTATTTTCCGAAACCGCCTACCTGAAAATTAGTTGGATTGGACGAGTCCTTCTATAACGAACTATTCTGGGACTAAATCCTGCGAATCAAAGCCAGCCGAAAAGTTTTAAGGAAGACAATCAACGTACCAGTGGTGGAAAATATCTCCCGTGCTGCGAGAAATGGATTAATTATATTCGACGGAATTAAACCTATCAGTGCTTCGATAAAAAGAAGATTCCGGTCACCTTAATAACATTTTTGACGGCTTAACCGGAGTGACGACTTAGGCGGAGTGGGAATTTTTGAAAAAAAAACCCCAAAAACACTGAAATACAGTATTTTCATGAATTGCTGTAGGATTCGATGAGAAAATCAAGATTTTCAGAAATCAATGCATGCAAATGAATGAATGGAAAAAAAAAACACTTTTTATAGTTATCACATTTTAATCGTTTTAAAAGAAAGGCAATGTCTGTCTTTGAAACGTTCCAGCCAACCATTGCTGCGGCCGAAATCTTCAATGTTCAACTCCTTAGCAATTTCCATTGCTTTTTCTTTGAGAATCACGGCAGAAATAGATATATTTTGCGATCTGGAATGTTTTAGCCATCGAACTAAAACCTCCTCGATCTCGTTAAACTTCGATTTCCTCATTCTCCTTCTTTTGTCTTTGCAGTCAGCTTCTTCAATTACTTGTTTCGATGAAAGAATATCGTTTAATGTAGTCTTGGGAATATCGTGTTCTTTGGCAAAAGCTGTTTTCGAAACATTTGATTTTTCAAAAAATGCAATTAAGTCTTTTTTTTCTTTAAAAGATAACGAGGTAACTTTTCGTTTCCCTGGCATGTTAAAAACGTAACTGAACCAAGAAATTGCAAGAGGAGTAAGCCCTTAGAGCAGAGCTTACTCGGTATGATATGAAGTCACACTCAGAAGCGGTCAAGAAAAACGTCTACATTCGAGAGAGTCGCAGCGAGAAGTGTGATTTGAATGATAGGCAGCGAGATTCCAAGAACCCGAAGGGATAGGAAAGGAATGAAGTGACAGGCATGGTCGAAAATTTCCCGTAAAAGCTTGGCTTTCTGAAAGTGAAGGTCCGGGGCTGAAAAGACAATACGATGGCATGCAAAATGGAGAAGAAAGATGCTTTTCGACATTTTTGACGGTGACGAGTTATCCTGAGTAGAATTAAATTTAGTGACGGGTAAAGGAGGGTTATTTTACATTATTGTGTATGAGACCTTGTCGGGACCAAAGGAAAACGACGACTTAAACGGAGTGACGACTTATCCGGGTGACGATTTAATGAAGTTTTACTGTATTTATACACAAATCTATATTACTAAAATCTTTTATTTCTCTGTCTGTATGTCTGTCTGTCCGGCGCAATTTTCTGTGAGAATGGAAAATATAAATAATTTTTACAATGAAACATCCGCGACAGGAATCGAACCTGCAACCTTCTGATCCGAAGTCAGATGTCTTATCCATTAGGCCTTGGGGACTACAACTCTTTTCATATTGTTTTTTTACTTATCTGTCCTTCCCCTTCCCCCACCAATAAGGAATGTATTCAACCTTTTTTTTGAATCTCAAGATTGTTTATTTATTTCCCATCCGTCAGTTTATTTGCAATTCGAATATGACAATTAGAACTATAATTGCCGAAACATTGCAATATTTTAAATACTCTTACTTAACCCAATTCTATGTGATATTGAAAAATAAGCGCGTGTACACTACAGATGTTGGAATAAAGAAAGCAGAGTCAAGAAAGAAAGAAGCACTATTTCTATTAGGTAGAATACTGTAAATGCTTATAAAGAGTCTTTTCATGTAACCAGATAACATTGTTAATGTATCTGTAACTTTCTATCTATCTATTATAAATTAAATTTGACTCGTTTTAGTTGAAAATTCCAGTTTTTTTTTTCTTTTTTCCTTGTAATCCGAGTTTTTTGTAATCCGAGGCACCATCAGCCCCAATTTCCTCGGATTATCGAGACTCTACTGTATTTATTATTCAAAAACCATCACTGTAAAGTATTAATTGAAATATGAAAAAGAGTCAAAAAAGAAACAAGCATTATTTCTATTAGGTAGAATACTGCTCAGAAGTTAGACGTCTTAGCCATTAGACCACGAGGACTACATTCTAATTATAAAAAAATAAAAATATATCATAGATATATGATTTACACGCTGGTTCTAAAAGCAGTCGTGGATTGAGAGAATATAGACAACAAAAATTAAAAAAAAAAACTTCTAAAAAATTTTTAGTTTTAGTTTCCTTAATGTAATTTGTGTGTGTGTATGTTTTTTTTTTAATAAATAAAAAGTTGTTTTCCGTTACGTAAGCGAGGCTTCCGGAGCGAAGCGACGGTTAGCCGACTAGTTTCATAAAAAATAAAGATAAAACGCAGTATTTATATTATCTGAAGTTCCGTTTTATGTATGGAATTAATTATTTTGAAACCTTATAAGGTTTGTTGAGGCCAATACACTATCATAAAAATAGACGTAATTTAAAATTAGAATTTAAGAAACGCCAGACACGGTTTCGTCCCGTACTACTACGTACTCAATGTCTATTTTTAAGTGAGTGTGTGGGAGTTTTTCAGTGACTTTTTTAAATCTACGAGCACACGTAAAAATTTAATTTCTTTGGAACTGTCACAAATGTTTTATGCGGCTTTTTAGAAACATCTATAAGTTAAATAGTTCTTAACTTCTTTGCTAATTTCTTAATAGAAATAATACGTACTGATATCCGACCAGCACTAATGAATATATACCTAAAGCTCATAATTTACAATTGGAATTTAATGTTAAATTATTTAATCTTTATAATTTCAGTTTCTTGAGATGTTCAGCAAAACATCCATTTTTTTTTGTTAACATATTTTCAAAGTATTACGTTGTAAGTCTTCAAAATTATTTACATTTAAAAGGAATTTTTACAATTTATAATTAAAATCCATCAAAGTAGTAACATTTCAAAAGCACTTACTTATTTTTCTGTAAATTTCTCTATCTTACCTGATCTTCTGGTATTCTAGTCATGACTGCGAATATGTACCAACGGACGATTTCATAGCAGGGTGGAGCAGTCAGAGATCCCATGTACCCGCGGAAGTCTTTTGCTATTTCTTGTGAGGGTTCTGGAACATATGGGATATAGGGAATCTTTGTTGCAGCGTAGAGATCTTGTAGCTTGATAGCGACAGTGGTTGTTTGTCCTGGTTTTATAATGTTTGGTAAAGAATTTACTATAGACGTCATTGCTGTACTTGGATTATCTGTTAAGTGCCGACTCACATCAAACTCCTGTGTCTGTAAATGAAATGCAAATACAGTGTTTATTTTTCAGGCTTTATTTTTTACATTATACGGAAGTGAATTGAAGCAATAAGCAGTTTTGTCTTATTCTAATTACTTGCAATGTCAGTCATATAAACTATTCGAATACAAATCTGAAAGTAAACTTAACTGTTCAGTGATAATAAGCCCTCTAACCCGGTCCTACAGCTGCCTAATCTAAATCTTTGTATCAAAATTGCAGAAATTTTGAGATATATTAATTTGGATTTTACAAAGGGCAGACAAAAGATAATACTTTCTAATTTGGATTACCTTTCATTTGTCAAATCTTCGGCGAAAAACATAACGTTGCTTTTATCTTTCAAGTTCTTCCTCTCAATTCCATACATTGGGAAATTTCTGTTGACAGAAGACAATAAAAATAAAGCAAGGTGCAATTGAATTTCTAGTGTACACATCATATCCCGATTCGTATTCTTCAAAGAATGATTCTTCTTGTATTCTTCTTTATAGATTGTTTAGAGTTTTTTTTTTTATGTTCTGTTTTATGTAGTTCCACGTCGTAATTGAAAAAAAATCACAGCTGGAATTTCGAATTTATATCTGAGGTTTATTAAAGATGAAACATAAAGCAAACTTTTTGATTTGACGTTAAATTATATTACAGCAATTAAGAAGTTTTAAAAACCACATGCTTAATTTTAATACTTTTTTTTCACAATGATTCGTTATTACTTTTGCCATTATTTTATAAATATATTCTAAATATTTATAGTGGGACCACGATAACTTGGCGATTCGAAAAATTCCGGAGCCCCATGACATCAGCACTAGCTCCTTTCAGAAATTTCGAAAAATATTACAGTGTAGCTCTATACCAAAAAATATATATATATATTTTTAATGCTGTTTAAAGGAAATGCTATACTATTAGATATTGGTAGACTGTTATCTCACCACTCTGAGGCTACATTTTGAGCAAAGTTAATAAAAAGAGCCCTGTGCTTTGACTCGCTTTTGTTTGTGATTGGCTGAAAAATAGAAACGCACTTTTTACTTTAGTATTTTTTTTTACTAAATTCTTAAAAAACATATTTTTTACTTTAGTAGTTATATAGTTACGGGAGGGTGGGGCCCGAACTGTACCCGGCCTCATGGATAGGCCTTTGGCGGTCCACAAACTGTTCGGGGTGGGCCCCTGCCGACTGTACTTCTCCTAGGGGGTAGCTCAGGAATTTTCCTTTTGCATTTTATATTTGTTTATTAAGAACTTGATTTTTTTTCTTTCTTTTAATAATTATTTATTTATTCTTTTATTCTTTATTTTTTTTATAGTATGTTACTTTTATGTTATGTGGGAGACCAAAAATCTGCCATGTAGATACTGGTCTCCATGTTTGCTCGTTATTCTTAAGTTACATAGTTTAATAAATATCAAAAATACTAAAAAACGATACTAACCATTTCGTCTATCTGTTGTTAACAGATTACATGGAAAGAAAAATAAAAAAAAGAATTTTAAACAGTGACCCTAAAATAAATGATGGTGTGACATTATAAAGCTGACAAGTAAATTGAATAAATTTAGTAAACTTAAACATTTAATGCAACGACACTTTCGAACATTGAATATCATCATAAAAGTTTTAAGGCTTCGAAATAAATTACAATATACAACCGCAACCAAGAAATGTACGAATAGAGAAATAGTCAATGCAAATAATTTGAGTTTTCAATTACCTTCATTAAATGGTAGATATTTTGTGATACTAGGGTCATGGTAAGAAACATGAGAGGGGAAACCAATCGCAAAAGTGAAAGTGAGTTGCATTAAATTACTTAAATTTGTTTACTAAATTTGTTCAGTCGAATTAAATTTATCGTAATCATCACCAGAAATTTACTGAAGGTCTTACAAAACTGACAGATATCTAAAAAAAATCTATTTATCTTGTATAATCTGATTAGAAAAACTATTTGTCTGTAGGAAAGAAAAACTATTTGTCTGTAAGAAAGCTGGTCTGTACTAAATTATGATTAAATCATTTAGTATTATATAAGTACAAACCTTTTGCTTTAGATTCAATAACAATCTTTTGTGTTATCTTATCTATACTGTTAAAAGAAAAGTAGATTTTTTCTGGCCCATTCTTCTTCTAAACAATAAGACACAGATTTGTATTTACAAATAAGGTGGCTAAGTGTAGTATTGAGGATGCTCACATTTTCATTTTTGTCTATGTGGGTCAACCGGAAGTCACGCATGTTACGATCAAACATGAGGTCTCCGAGACGTGCTCGCGGGTTCTGAGAAAGAGTTCCTGGTTATTGATGATGAGAAAATTGTTTCAGAATCCAAGATACGTCATCATAAGTTTTCTAGAGTATTATTTTAATAAGCATTAATTTTGTGTTTGATATTGGCTATATTGAAAAAATTTACAAAATTTTAATAAAATCTAAAATTTAAATTTCAGTTCTTGTTTTGTTACAATGTTATAAGTTGATATCAGCATCTACATGATTATTCTTTCACTGTTGCAATCGTCTTCAAGAAAATATTAACTATTTTTTTTTTATTTGTATTTTTTTTTTGCAAACATTACTAAACAGCAAGATATTAGAAAATAATAATTATAAGATTTCAAAAAAGAATAAATGAAAACGTAAGACCTTTCAAAAAAAATTCTTTATCTAACCAGTAACCATACTGATCACGGATGGATTGACTTTCATTCATTAGTACTCATCCAGCAGAATGGAAGCTTTTATCTTGCGAGAGACGCAGAAATTTAAAAGGCAACATAATCTAAAACATGAACACTAGATAAAAGAATATCTCATCTAAAGCAACAGCTGAGTTTCACATTTATCGAAGAATATTATTTTATAATATTTTATAATATTTGAATGAGACAAACGTTTTATAGATAGTCCGGTCGCGGTCAAAGGTGTCGTGACTGAGAAGTTGACCTTAAGTCACGTGACATCCGTTGACCCACGTAGATAAAAAATAAAAAGTAGCCATCCTTAATATTTTACCTAACATTTGACACCTTATTTGTATTTCTGTGTCTGATGGTTTCGGAGGAGTAGTGGCCAGAAAAGTCTAATGTTTTATGATATATATATATATATATATATATATATATATATATCATGAAATGTATTTACAATCAAATATTTGGATTGAGAGAATTTAATTATACATAATGACATCAATAAATGTGACGGTTTGCATTTATAAATCGCTACACTTGTTCTTCTCGAAACTTGCTAACAATAAAACACTCACTAACCGCATATAGTATTGCTAGTATGGCTAAGGCATCCGTTTCATTGGAGTCTACTGCTTCATCATATCCATTAAATTTTGACTTATAATGCACCAGTTGGACCTATAGTAATAGAAACAAGCATTGTTATCAATAAAGAAACGTTATAATTTAAAATGCACAATAACTTAAATTTAATATCACGTGTATGAGCCAACATTCAATACGAAAACGGCTGACTGCAATGTTCCAAATTGAAAAGAAATTGCTTTGTTATGTTCCCAATATGATAAAACACTCTAACTTGACCATTTTATTGATGAAAATGATCTACATCTTCACACTGTACATTAGTCTCCCCAATATTTTTTTATCTCATACGAGGTTCTGTATTAGTTACATTAGCTCTGATCGTCTTTATTACGGTCATGAAACATGTATATCCTACCTGCCAAAGTGACTTAAGTTACGTTGCAGTTTCTGATTCTGCGGCTTTGAATATCCCTTAGCGGCTGTCACGTCCTTTTGCGTAAATTCTCACTAGGTTCATTGTTTTTCTCATTCATGAATTAGGTAAAATACGAAGTTTCAAATAAAAACTCGATTTCGAATTGGAAGCCTTCCCTTGGTTATATGAGGGAGTACTTACTTAGTGATGGGAGACAATGTAATGTGATTCTATTAAGTTTCTTAGTTTCTGAAGAGTAGACAGCAATTAAAAGATTATTGCTAGAATAGAGATGCGAAGAGGAATAGAACATGAAAAAGCTTTTCATTCTACTACTCTCCTTCAATATTTACTCTTCAGATTAAGTTATATACTAGTATTTTTGTTTTATTTTGGCTTTGTTTGTTTTTTTCCTTCCGATTCTCGTTCCGCTATCGATCCGAGCTGTTATTTTCAGGATGGTAGGAATATAATTTTATATTTACCCTTAATTATTTATTTATTCCCTCATTTTTGAATTTTGTTTATTTTTGTTTCACGTGCCACTGTTAATTCTTTATATAAATCTTGCCACAAACTTCTTTAACTAATGTTTATAATTTTTATATAATATTTTGACTAACAATATTAAAATAAAAAAATTGCAAGTCTTCCTCACGAATATGGCATTTCCATATCCTCTCTCTCGCTCATTAGATCAGTATCATAGCAAAACGGCAACAAAATCGAACGTTTCAAAACAAGACTATTGGCAAAATAAAGGTCACGGGAGTTGTTGATTTTTTGTTTTTTTTGTATAGTTGTTCTCAAATTTTTCCTGACCAACGTTTCAGGCACTTAATCACAAATTTTACTCAGAAAAAGAAACTCTTTCATCGTATCAATTATTATTTACATATTTTTTTAAATAGTATTAATTTTAACGTGTGTGCATTCGAAATTAACGGGATGAAATCGAGGCCACCACACTGTCAATTATAGAACAAACTTTAT
>JAFIDM010008419.1:39185094-39202203 GCA_023159025.1 Thereuonema tuberculata | reverse complement strand
ATAAAGTTTGTTCTATAATTGACAGTGTGGTGGCCTCGATTTCATCCATTAATATTTTTTTAAGGTTGATGCTAATATAAAGTAATCAATGATCTCTATTAAAACAATCCAGTACAGATAGTAATCCAGATATCTGAGATTCCCAATTGCCTAAAAAGGGCCGCTGGTATTTTGTATGAATACACACTTTCTCACACTTTCTGTTTATAAATTAGAAGGACAACGGGTAAAAATTGTTATTATGCCGGAATTATTTGTATTGCCTAGATATCTGTGATGCAGTTATTTACTGAATTTTGAACTTTATAGTAACCATAATAAAAAGAGCTAAACATCAACATTTGTTAGGCAACTTACTTATAGGCTAGATACTTGTAGGCTCATACGCAATTACCAAGCAATAAAATTACATTTACTATTACGCAATTGTTATTAGATATATTGTTTCTTCAATAAAAATAATATGAATTAAATTCAACTTATTACAATAGGGGAAGGGCGCCAGCATCGTGAACAGTAACAGACGTGTGGAAAATGAGCTCCTGGATTTTCTGAGTAAGTAGGGTCTTTATTATAAAGTCATAAATTTCTACAAAAGAAAGAGACTCGAGAAAGTATCTAAGATGGGAATAATTAAAAGAAAAGACCAAAAAACTGAAAGAAATTAAAAAAAAAGGTGTCTATCTTACCCCCGAGTTCGGAGATAGGAGGGGTAAGATAACAGATAGGAGTCATAAATCGAAGGTGTTATAAGAACGGAATAATTGTGAGGATAAAAAGAAGAAGTAAAAGAAAGTTAAGAAAAAGAAGGGGTTTATTCAGAGGCAAAGAAAAAGGAAAAAAAAATAACAGAGGAAGAGTAAGTGGAGGGATAATAGTTTGCTGGAATAAAAAACTAAATTGCAAACAAGAATTAGAAGGAAATGAAAAAGATGAAAATATAGTGAAAGTAAAGCTAAAAAAATGCCAGTGAAATAATAATGTTGTACTTTGTCTATAATAAAATAGTCATAGTGAATTTGTTAAAAAAAATAGAAGCAAGTATGTATGAGAACATAAAAAGAAGTGAAAATATAATCATAATAGGAGATATGAAAGCAAGGACTAAACAAGAACAGGGTGTGAGTTACCAAGGAGAAAGGGAATGAAATGTATAAAAGGAAATCAAGAGACTGTGTAATAAACACAGAGAGAAGAAATTTGTTAGACTTTATTAATATGTATAATATGAATTGTAAATGGCACCACAAAAGGTAACCAAATGGGAGAGTTCACCTTCAGAAACGAAAAGGGAGAGTCAGTCATAGATCGAGTAATTGCGAATACAGAATTTTGTAACAGTATTATAGACGTTGTAGTACAAGAAATTGAAGGATCAGACCACTTCCCGATAGAATTAAGAGTTAAAAAAGATGGAGGGGAGAGTAATAAAGATAGGGAAAAGAAGAAAGAAAAACATAAAAAAATTGATATTACATTATGGAATGAGGAAACAAAAAAAATATACAGGGATAATTGTCAAAAAGGCTTGGAAATATTCAAATTCAAAGATCAAATGGAAGAGTATAAAGAATTGATGAAGATAATGAATAGAAGTAAAATAACGAAAACCCGTACAGGCAGGGGAGTTAGTTGAAAAAAAAAATAGTTTGATAAGGAGTGTAAGAAGTCGAAAGGGGAGGTCGGTAAAGCAAGAAAAGAATTGAAAAAAGAAAATGAAGAGATTAAGAGAATCATATATGTAGAGAAAGTTAAAAATTATAAGAAAAAAATATTTGAAGAAAAAAAGAAATTCGGAAGAAAAATAAAGACGAAATAAAGAAATGTAAATATGAAAATGAAATATGGCGGGTTTTAAAAAAGGAAGGACGAAAAGAGAAGGTAAGAGAGAAAATACATAAATTTGAAAAGGAGGAATGAGAAAATTATTTCTTAAATCTGTTAGAAGGGAAAAGAGGGAGATGATATATAGAGGGGGAAAGAAAGAAGGAAGAAGAGAGTAACCTTCAAACTTGGAATAAAGAATTTAAAATTAATGAATTAGAACAAGCAATTAAGAAAATAAAGAATAAAAGCCGCCAGGAAAAGATAAAATCAGAAATGAAATGATCAAAAATGTAAATAGCGAGATATATAATAGATTTCAAAAATGTATGAACTATTTTGGGCAAAGTCATACTATCACGGCGGAGTGAAACGAAGCAATTATATTATCAATTTTTAAAAAAGGGGAAAGAGATAAATTGAAGAATTGTAGAGGAATTACACTTTTGAATAGTTTTTTCAAACTTTATGCTTACATGATACAAAATAGATTAAAAGAATGGGCAGAACAAAATAATATATTATCAGAAAATCAGGCAGGGTTTAGAAAGAAATATTTTACCATTGATCAAATTTTCACTTTAAACGCAATTATTGTGAAACAATTAGCTTTAAAAAGAAAGGAATACCTCCATTTCTCCTTTGTATCTGGGACCGTACAATGCATGTTCAGAACCCAAAGTCCAGTTCTTTCCCCAGTGGAATTGGATTGAGTGAAATTTATACATCTTGTCCATATCCGCTCCTCCAATAATGGGTTGTACACTGCTGTCATTTAGCGTGAATACAACTGAAGAAGAAAAGTAAATTCATTTATAATTGATACCGGTAAGCAAAATTTAGAGTCTTACAAAACTATCTCCTTAAAAACGTTGGTAGGCTACGAAATATAAACAAATTATTAAGTTTTCCATCAAATTCAATAGAATGATTCTTCTTTAACTGATGCTGAGTTTGAGCTTCATTCTATATCTAAACAACATATACACATACAGTCAATATAAAAATAAAGATCTACTTAACTTTTAAATAAACTGATAACTGATTAACTACGACATTTTGAAGCAAAACTTTTAACTTAACTAAACTTTTAACTAAAGTTTTAACTCTGTTAATTCTGTAATTAGATATTAAAACAAAGTGTAAAATATTTATTCGAGGTGTGACCTCATCATCAGATGTATATAAAATAAAACATATCAAAACATAAGTTGAAAAAACGGTCATATACCTTATTTTTTGACCGGAAATCAACAATACAGGGAATATCATTAATACTAGAATTACATAAATTATTAAATAATGATAGAAGGTAAGCAGCATAATTATTTTATGTCATAATCTAAAGCATTTTGAATAGAGAGTTCTGCATTGTAAAATTTATGTGATCTAATAATGAGTGACTCATGGAATTTTCTGAGATAAGAATCGTGCTCTATTGCGTAAATAATTGGATTGTTAGTAAGTATAGTATGCCCCGTTTTTTGGCTGTGGTCAGCGTCAGGTACAGTGAATTACGCTGTTTTACAGCCCTTTCGTGTTCTTTCATACATATTAGGATCTGTCGTTTGGTCTTTCCCACGTATATGCAACCGTCCTCGCCATCTTTATACTTAATTCCATAAACCACCCCCATAATATCAAGACTATGTGTTATAGTTTTTGTATCTGGAAGTATGTTACCGAATGCATTACGAGACATGTAATATGAAGTTTATTATATCTTGGTTTATGGAGAATTTGTGTGCATGGTCCTTATTTCTAATTATTCCACACATTATGAATAAAAATTTTATTACTTCCCAAATTTTAATATTAACTTTAAAATAATACATTGACTGAAACCCTTTTAAATAAAAACTGTTTGCTTTTCTTTAGTTTTTCGGTCTGAGGTTGTTTAATTTTTTTAGATTCTGATTGTTTAATGAGTTAGTGAACGTTTGTGATTCTAATTTCCTCTTCACTTCTTTTAAGATCGCGAGTAACAGATCAGTTAATTGTCAATTTTGAATTTAACATAAATTAAACTCACTTACTTTTAGAATTTACACATTTCTCACGAAAAGCGTTTTCTTAAGAATTAACTTTCCCTCGTTTTTATTAGTGACCCATTTGGGAGCTATTGTGATAACTACCAAAATCGGTAGCTATTGCGTTTGTCCTGTCCGTCCGTGTCTGTTCACCCCAACTACTCCCGAACGGAAGATGGAATTGACAAACGGATTTCACCATCGTTTTCAGTGGCCCAAACACCGTAGTAATGATGTATTGTCAGAAATGCAAACATTTCATTTCAGTTGTCAGCTGTGGCGTAATCGGTCAGTTTTCGGACTAATATGATGAATGTTGTCGGTTGGAATCCGTGTATCCTACTGTCTTTATAATGTTTTTTTCCTCTTAATCTTTTTTTTTTCTCAACGTCCGTGTGTTTTTTGGTTTGTGTTGTTTTGTTTTTTCTTGTTTTCCTAACTTTTTTCCGTTAAAGTACTTCCTTTTTTTATTATTATTTTTAAATTTTGTTATTATTATGGGTCGCCTTTAAATTTATGCTGTACCATAAAGTTACATTCACTTGTTATGAATTCATAGGAGTTTTTATAAATATATTTTAATTCCGTTATTTAGAATATTGATAAATATTTTACTAATTATTGTTGTTTTTTCTTTTTCCCGGACTGTTAGTATAAAAGTACCAACATATTTCTTATTTTAAGATTCAAACAGAAATACTTAATCCAAATCATAGTTAAATATATTTTGTTTTTGTGACTTGAAAGTGAAGAAATCCAGAGAGATTACGATTGTTTGGCAATTTCATGGTTGTTTTTTTTTTTTATTTTTTTTTAGCTTACTGTATTATTAGATTGTTCTTTTTAAGCAACCTAATTAGTTATCTTATTTCCAGCTAGATGATTTATATTTTATTTGTCCGTATTATGGAATATTTCCAATTGTAAGGAATATGTGAAAAAAAGTATTCGGAATGAATATATTCTGATCATCTTCAAGACATAATTTATGCTTTGTTAATTTGTAATAATAGCTGAGAAAGTGAGCTTTCTATTTAACTTTAATTTAGTATACTTTAAACATTTTTTTTTTTATTTTCAACTGATTTCAAGTTAGTTTCCTTCTTTTAAATCATAATATAATATCTCGAGCCTTTTCTAAAAATAAAAGGGCAACAGATGATTGTTAATGTAATCTAACTAAACGTAAAACAAAACATTGTAAAGAATAATCTTAATTACATTTCCTTTACCTGTTTTACCGTTGTTTAAGCCAGTTAGTTCAATTTCCTTATCGTAATCAATCCATGTAAAATTATTTAAATCAAACGAAGTGTACATTTTGTAAGTCCACAGAGTGAATGGGGACTGCCTTTCTCCTTCACAACATTTTTTGCTTGCTTCGCACCAAGCACCAGTTGCTGGACCTTAAAAGAACAAACAAATTTACTACTTTCTATAAATTTATACTTTTTAGCTTTTTCAAAAGCCATCAGGCGGAATCTGTAATAATGAAATAATACTTAAACTAAACAGAGAAGACATTATGTTAAGTAAGAGCCAAAATTCCATTTGATTTCTGTACATAATGTTTTTAAGACAACCATTAAAAATAAACGACAACTCGTTCACATAAAAAGACAGCATTCAAACATTTTGAGAGATCTTACAGGCGTTAAAATAAAAAAGGTTTAAAAAAATATTCAATTAGAAGTAATGATATATTTTTTTCTACGTCAAATACAGCAGATGGTTCAATTCAAAGGTGCCATGTATAACACTTTCAAAGCAGCAAAAAGGCAAAGCTTCTTTTTAGATTCCTATTTTACTTATTGTAAATAAAAATAGTTACAAAAAATATTAATATTATCTTAACAGTTATACTGGAATTAAACGTATTTTAAAGTGCGTGGAGTAAACATGAAATTTGTGTATGAAACAAAGACACATAATGCAGATTAAAAAGACTTATATTACAGCCGATTTCGAATGTGTCAAGTATAATATTCTTCTTCTGGATATGGTGGAAATCCTGAGGTCACTCTTTTACAGTAGCCTTCCGTGTGACGTCAAAAGTGGTTAATGGCAGAATCAGCAAACATCGAACAACGTCATGAGCACCAAGAACCAGCAGTCAGCAATCGGCTCTGCAATATTATGATCTCCATAATCCATTTCATTCTTTAATAGAAAAAAAAAGGGTAGGGGAAGGAAGTAAGAAAGAAATTACAGGTATGAAATTACTTCCTTGTTAAACGGCGAATAAGAATTTTTCAGTATTTTGAATATAAGGAATTCTGATCCCTGTTAGGACAATTATTTCACAGACACGAAATCATAGCAAGTGTCATGATTATTTTTTTTTATGATCAATCTTAATGTCTTCAGAGCGAAGTCCAAAGGAAATTCGATTTTTTTCAATGTTGAGTATTCCATTACACGGGTAACAAACTTAAAGAGATTTATAGTTCTTATTGTATCTTAAGATGGAATCTTCCAAATAATATTATTAAAATAAATTTATTAAGATTATTTTAGTTAAATTAAATTAGCTTGAATCGAATTTTAAAAGTTATTTTATGTTTAGCTAATTTAAATTTAAATTTGCATATGAAATCGAGACTGTCGTCACAGGACGAAATGTATAAAATGAGCTGATCAGCCTCGATTGAAACAGAAGGGAACAGCAGTAGAGCTGTAAGAACTCTCGGTCGAAGATCCGAACGACAGCGGTTATGACACGGAATGACGTCAGAAGACAGACTCGAATATAGAGACTGGAAGTTTTCCTGCATGCCAGAAAGTATTTCCCCATAAGAGCGAAATTCTATTAGAAGATTGAGATTCCGCAAAGGATTTGAATCTCGAATAAGAAGAAGTACTTCAAGTAAGCAAATACGGGAAGAATTGGAATTTTCCGATTAACTGAAAGCAGTCGACGATTAAGAAGAAACGTCATTCAAGATGCACAACGCATGATGGGAAGAAGAGAGAAGCCCGCGAACGTTGAAAGTCACGTGAAAGGAGAATCAGATGATCCGAACTTAGGCTACCGAAGAAAGCTCCCGTGGATGCTGCGTGTGTCAAGACAGAATACGGAATCAATGAGGAAATCACCGGTATCAGAAGAATTCTACCAGAACTTCTACCAAGATGAAAAGCCATTATAATCTGCGAACTGTGAGTACGTTTACGATTCTCTTATGAAGTGGGAAGTGCCCCACTTCAGTTATTATTTGTGCAAGTTAAGGAATCGAGATAAACGTAGGAACTAATTCAACGGAAGAATTAATTGTTCGAGATTAATTAATTATTCAGAAGAAATAATTAATAATTATTTAAGTGAAATATTAGTGAATTCCCAGAAGTGAATTACTGTGATTCATATAGTGAATAGTGAATGCGTAAAAACATTACTACAGTGAAACCTCCTTTAACGGACACTCCGAATAGCGGACACCTCTAATTAGCGGACATTATTGCGGGTCCCAGTCCCTTAAAATAGGACATTCCATGTTATCCACTCCGAATAGCGGACACTCTGAATTGCGGACAGTTATTTTAACTGTAAAAGTTTTTTTTTTCGATTAATATTTCGACAAACGCATCATGGTTGTATTTACATCTGTGTCCCATACATTGATACATTGTTTCGGTATGTCCCGTACATTGATACATTGTATCGGTGTCCTATGATTCATTGCACGAATCTGAGCCCTATTTTTCACTGCAGTTTCTTTGTAAATATCAATCCCTCGTAAAGCTATCCTATAAACGTGTTGATTAAATTTAGTGCGAATTAAAATGGCGTCAAAAAGGAAGAGATTAGCACTGAAAGAAAAAATTGATGTTCTTGAAGTTGCTGAAAAAGAAAAGCTGAGTGTGCGTTGTCTTGCTGAACGTTTTAAAGTTGGAAAAACTCAGATAAGTGAACTTTTGAAGGACAAAGATGAGATTAGAAAAATGTGGATGGTGAATTCAAACAAAAATTCGAAGAATTTGAAGTTTCGTAAAACTGAAACAAGCAAAATCGACGAAATGGTGATAAAATGGTTCCGCTTTGCTCGTGCAAAGAACATTCCTATAAGCGGTGTTTTCCTTCAAGAAAAAGCCAGAGAAGTCGGTCAAACTTTGGGATTGGACATGTTTAAGGCATCAAATGGATGGCTATAAATTAATTTTCTATATACTGTAATTAATTGTATCATTATTTAAGTAAGACAAACGGATTAGTACTCATTTAAAAAGAAATATAGTAAATAATTTGCAATTGTTCATATTCTCTCTTACCGCAATGATAATTCTAGAAATTTAATTAAGATTGTATGTAATTTTTCAGTAAATAAAAAAAAGACAGTCCTCCCCAATAGCGGACACCTCCCAATAACGGACAAAACTTCTGGTCCCCTGACTGTCCGTTATTCGGAGGTAACACTGTATTAGATTTCCGTACATTCAAAATCAAGTGCGCCGTTATTGTAGTATTAATAAATCAACGGAAGTGATCTAAGATTAAAAGAAAAAAAAAAGGATGAAGAAAGACGGAAAAGGAAAGAAATACATTATGTTGCATAAAATCCGCTATGGTTCTAAAATATTTTTTATTTTAGAATTTTTATAAATTCCAATATGATTTTTACAGAGAGACAACGTTATGCAATTTATCAAGGCTATTTTTCACCTATAAATTTTCAGAATTTCACTGTCAGCTTTATAGATGGGATCAATGAATTTGTATGGGTCCGGCTAGCCCAGCCATTTTAGCTGAAATATTTGCCTTGCATTCAAAGCCCGGCCATATTTTTCCTTCAACATGGGGAGGTGGAATTATCCCTTATTTGAAATATGTAGATGATATTCTTCTTGTCGCTGACGAATTCATACATGAGGGCATACAAGATAACATTAATCTGATTCATCCTCATATACTTGAAATTGAGCACGAAAATAATCACTGCATTTGCGTTCCTGGACGTATTAATCACATGGAATGATGCAATGACAACTACAACAGTGTTTAAGAAGCCCGCGTACACAGACATAATCATCCATTTCAATTGATTACTAAAATTTATTCTACTAAGTCTTCTAAGATTAACATCATTAAAAAGATGATTGGGCTTTCCGGATTTGGCGTCGGAATGCTTATTCCATAATGAAATTAAGAAAATTAATGACATTCGATTAAGTAACGATTATCCACTGGATTTTATTAACAACGGGATCACGAACACCCTACGTAGAGAACTACAATAACAATAAAACAAGAATAACTGCGGCATTTCTTTCATTTCTTGAACAGGATGTTGTTTCAGAACCTTTCCCCTAGAATTTTAGGGGAAGGCAATATAAAAATTTCAGTTAAGCAAAGTAAGGCTTTCTTGAGAATTGTTTCCACACCGATAGTAATAAGGATCTCGCACACAAAGTTAAGTTGGGTTACGGAATTAAATGTAAGGATTACAAGTGTGTGTACATTGGAGAAACAAAAGTGACCTCTGAAATACAGCATGCGTGAGCAATATTTAGCAGCAATATTTAAATGAAAGTATCTGGACAAAGTAAAAGTTTCCGCCCATTCCACAATATTGTATGATTCAAAACCAAAAATACGTAAATAATCGTATTTTGAAAAGAAAGCGAGAAAAAAAAATGGTTGCTTTAAATATTTTGTCCTGAATAACTATTAGTTAATAATTTTGAAATTAATAGAACTCGCTGTATAATAACAGAGTTTAGTATTTTAAGTTTTTAATTGTCAGAAAAAAAATAATTTTTATTGAAAATATTTTAAGTAACACCTCAGTAAAACACTTTTATTAAAGGAAATGAAGTTAATGAAAAGGCCTGTATTTCTTCAATAACATTTTGGATTATTAGGCTTACGGCATCGGCGATCGGCGATGGTGAATTTTCTGTTTGAGTCTCCATATTTCAAACTATATTCAGTTTGAAAATATGGATTTTACCTGGGTTATTACTTGTTATAAGTGAGATTTACTGCTTACAGAGCTGCGACTAAAGCAAGGGATAACTTGAATTTACTAAATAAATATGCAGTGACAAATTTAATAATTGTTCGATATTTCATTTACGCGATTCGAAAAGAGTACCAACTTTGCGATTTTTTTCTAAGCTCAGCAGAAAAACACCATCTTGATTTTTTTTTATCAGTTACCTTAGACCTTTTTTAGACTTGGGTTAAAATCTCAAATTTTTAATAGTTGTCCCACAGGGCCATTTAAATTTTTTCCTAAATGCTTACATGCTGTCTATTACTACAAAACTATTAGTCCTAGACTAATTTCGTTGGAATTTTTGGATTCAGCATAAAAAAATACCTGGGGAAAACAAATTTGGTTCCATTTGATTGATTAGGAAATGAGATATTCAAGGAAATACGTCAAAAAAGGGGCGTGGCACCAAAAAAAAAAAAACTTCAAAAATTCATATCTCGGCAAATATTTGACCTAAAAATCCCAAATTTTGCAGAATGTCTTAACTTATGACTCTTTCTTTGCAAATAAATTTTCATAAAAATCTGTGATGGGGTGGTGAACTCATCGGTTGATTTAGCGTGTAATGACCCAAGCCCATTATTCTGGATTTTGAAACTAATATGTTTGCTCGAAGCAAACGAAACAATACATATTTTAGAATCAAAAACGTCATATAATGAAACCCTCTCTGTACAAACCATATTGTAATGAGGTTATCTTAGAACCATAGTAGACCTTCTGCAAAATATAATTTCTTTTCTTTTCCTTCTTTCCTTCATCCTTTTCGTTTTCTTTTAATTTTAGATTCAAAAAGAACTATAAATCTTTTTAAGTTTGTTACCCGTATAATATTATACTGAACGCTGTGAACTAAAGACTTTCCTTGTGTACCAGAAATCCGTATACACTAAACAATGGAAAATATTTATTCGCCGTTTAAAAAAAGAGATAATTTCATGTCTAAAATTTCCTTCTTTCTTCCTCCCCCCCCCCCCTTCTTTTTTCTATCACAGAATGAAAAGGATCACAAAGCCTCTGACGTTGTTCGACTTTTCTTGATTCTCTCATTAGATATCTTTGATTTCATACGGATGGCTACTATAAAGAAACGGACTTCAGGATTTGCGCCATATCCAGAACGAGTATGTAATACTTGACACATTCGAAACCTGTTGATTTTTAATATATTTTTAATTGTAGTTTAGTTTTTTTTAATCTGTATTATTTGTATTTATTTAATAATAAACGTATCGGAATTTCCTAGTACTGGAATTTATACTGGAATTCCCGAATTACAAAATGAGTTCCCAATTTTATTCATTCTCTTTAACTAAGTGCTTTAAGTGAAACATAATGAGTTTCTGATGAGCTTACGAAGTGATCATAAATATCTGAAATCAATCTAAAACTGTCTTCAAAACTTAATGAGCTGAAATGTAATTGTCTTATAAATAATTACTGTACCGCAACAGGCCATGGAGGTCCAGTGGTTTGCGAGAGGTTTAGGCTTCCAGCGATTCTCGACCAATGGGACTAGCCCGAAGTTCACCCACGTTTTAAGATCCGAGTAAAAAACTCGTAGCGCTTTGACAGAGGGTGGGTGAACCCTCAGGACAGTGTAGAGGATAAATAACAGTGAAAAAATCCACGATCTCCTCTGGGAATTGAACCCGGGGTCTTTCAGTCCGCAGTCCAGCAATTAAATCATTGGACTACAGGAGCCAGCATAAACAATTACACATCTCTCAATTCAACACTTGAAAATGAGTAAAGTGTATTAAATTTTGTACATCCATACACTAAACGAGGATTTGTTGTGTCACCAATGTAAATCCAGGCCTATATCATCAATATTGGTGATGTAAAATTGGTCAATATACTCTTAGTTTATATACATCTGTACTTCGAAAAATTACCTTCCTGTATCTTTCTGTATTTCATCATCTTTTGCAAAATTAGGGCAATTTGAAGTCAAATAATAGACAGATTATAGGAGGGAATTTTTCGAATGACGATTATGATGTATATATTTTAATATTAAGAAGATATTTTAATGAAGATACTATTAGTTTTATCAAATATTTGTACTGTAATATAAAATATAGAAATTTATTTCACATAATTATAAAATTTAAGAATATTATCTTAGTTTCATTCTCTTAACTTGGAAACAGATATTTACTGTCTGAGAGCAATTAAATTCACAAACATAATCCTGACAGCCTAGATATGTTTCAAAATTTAAAATAGCATGTGAATATAAAAAATAAAATGTAAAATTAATATTTAGTTTTCAAATTAAAGAATATCTAATAATAATCATAGTTTCTTACCTTTTTCTTTGTAGTCCCATTCATCATCCTTGAAAGAGGTTACTGGTAAAAAAATATATATTTTTGTATGTTAAACAGTAGAAAGCAAGTAAGTGATGTGTTTATTGCTCGGTATAGTATAAATACGATCAATATCAAAACACATCAGGATATTCATTAGAATATATTGTTTGTTTATAAATCTAAACACGCTCTTTATTCAAATTCACAATTGTTCGGAGGAAATTTTAATGTATTTTACATAAACTTATTCTATCAGCTCGTTCTATCATTACAAGCCTAAAATAAGAAGAATGATTGATAGGCAACTCTGATATCAAATCTATTTAAAATACGAAGAAAAAACTGTAGGAGATGTTTTAGAAAATTTATGTATTTACTGTATTTCAAACTAGGTAGTAAGTACCATTCTGATCTCACTTACTCACTGTTTTCTAAAGAATACGTATATATTTACTGAAACTGTGATCCATTAGAATTTAAAGCTATAGAATTGCAAGTTATCTTTCTATATTATTGTAAAGTATCAACTTATTAAAATAATTCTTTCAAATTTATTCCTTCTCACATGACTATGATCATTCAATTTCAAAGTTACGTTGAAATTGTGATCTTTCCCCACTTTAAACTGGACAAAGCAGAAATACGATTTATGAGAAGAAGCATTTATTATTACAAAAATGTACTTAACCTAATTTTTCTTACAAAAATGTACTTAACCTAATTCAATGTTATATATAACATGTATGCAATTAATCTACACAGATTTGCATTTTTGTATCATATGTTCTATTATAAATTCTATTTTATAATTTAAAGCCTAAAGTAAAATATTACATTTCCTTACTCTTATTTTTTTAACCAGCTGTTTTATTGGAATTTACCAGTTACTAATCATAATTCCTATTTTCATAAAATTTAGAAATTTCATCCTAAAAAATAATTAAAGTAAAATCTCACCCCGAGTTTCCTGTAAAACAGCTGCGAAAGTTAGGAAGAGACCAATGCTGACTGCTAGCTTCATCTTCTTGTTCTTGTTAAACACAAAACAGTTGAATTCAACTACAGCTTTTATAAGCAGCTAGTAGGTGCTGTTTCAATAGTATTTTGATTCCGTTGTCATTTGTATTCCGCTTTCAACATTCTTTCTATATCACTTGATCGAATCAACTTATTAAAATAACCGTTTCATATTTCACAAGACTGCGATTAGGGTAACATGAGTTACCTTGAAATTGTGATCTTTCCCTACTTTAAACTGAACAATACAGAAATAAGATCTATGAGAAGAAACAGTTATTATTACAGAAATGTACTTTTTTTTTTCATTTTAGTGTTTTAGATATAATATATGAAATTAATCAAAGCAGGATGTTTGCTTATTTGAATTATGTGTTCTAGTGTTATTTGTATGTTATGTATACAGCATAAAGAGAAATATTAAATTCTCTTACTCCAATTTCTTTTAACCAGTTATGTGATTGGAATTTACCAGACACTATGCATAATTCCTTTTTCATAAAATTTAGAAATTTCATTCTAAAAATAATTAAAGTAAAATCTCACCACGAGTTTCCTGAAAAACAGCTGTGAAAGTTAGGAAGAGACCAATGCTGACTGCTAGCTTCATCTTCTTGTTCTTGTTAAACATAAAACAGTTGAATTCAACAACAGCTTTTATAAGCAGCTAGTAGGTGTTGTTTCAATAGTATTTTGATTCCGTTGTCACATGCTTTCCGCTTTCATGTATTTTCATTGATTAATTCTTCCTCAATTCACATAAAGCCAAAATAAGTTTTATTACTGCAATTTATTGAAGCTACAACTCAAGTTTCAACAACAGTAATGTTAACAATTCTAAGTAATGTAGTTATATCCTTCATATGAATTTCTAACCATTTTATCATTAACTTATTACTCGAAGTCGTATTTACAATGAAACTAGATCTCATACACAGCTGAATATACATATAAGTAGGCATGTGAATGGCACCTCCAGAAAATAAAATAAATAAAATTCTTAGAGGCAGCCGGAGGGCAGCACAAGAATTTTATTTATTTTATTTTTAATATGTATTTTGTTTTTAGTTTAGTTTTTCTTGAGGTGACATTACCATGCCTACTTATATAAATAATTTTATTAACTTAATATGTGCGTCCTGAATGATGTTTTATCTTTCAATTTATAGAAGTAAAAACAAGATCATGAGATAGGAAATAAAAATGTCATCAGAGAAAAAAATCGAAAAATTTAAAAATAAATGAAAAAAGAACAAATAGAAAATAAGAAAGAAAAGAGTACAGATATTGCACTGTAGACTACTTTCACGCCTTTAGCTATCATCGAGCAAAGCTGTTTAATCCGTATAATGTCCTGTACATCCTAATTTAAATTGTTGATAATTTTTGAAAAAACTATATCCAGGGCGTTCCAGAAAGTCGTATTGTCGGTCTTTTTTTTAAAAAAAAAGTTTATATGAACATGAATCTTGTTCTGAACTGCTAAGACAGACCTGTGTTAAGAGTACAGTATTAGTTAGTACTGGAAGTTAGTATAAGAAAACTGAGTATTTGATCAGTAAGGGAACCCGAGACAGGACAGGGTAACGGGCGGAATGGGGTGGTCTGTTTATTTCTTCTTTAAGATGATGGTATTAACGGAAACCAGGCAAATCACATCAATCGATCACTAGAACATTCCAGGTGATTCATTTCCTGTTATTTGTTGGTTGTGCTTGAATACAGACCTATTGTCTAGTTTCTGAGTTATTCCTATAATATTGCTGGTTTTTCTTTAGCAAGGAAAGCCTTATTCTTCATTCGAATTATTTTTACTGGTAGATATAGTCAATAATTTTGTAAGTATACATTTTGTAATGTGGAGTTTATTATTTAGTAATGAAAATAATCAGTAGGTTTTATGAAATTCACAAATGCTTACTATCTACTTCTAGTACAGCTTTTTTTTAAAAAATAAACTACTTTCTAATATAATTGAAGAAATACAAAAATCAATTAGCCGTGTTTTATTTTCGAATAATACTAATCCGAAACCTTTTCAGCAAAAACGTAGAGAGATGGGATAGCAAGCCCCTCCCCTTTCGCCTTCAATATCAACGAATAAGACTTCTCTAGATTGAATATAATAGTGAAATACTTAAATAATCATCTTGTAAAATGATAGCACTGAATGACATAAAATAAAATAAATTCTTTGATGATTTCTTCTTAATTGTAAAGAAAATAGTTATTAGAAGGAAAGTTAAAATAATAGTGAATGAAATATTGAAATATTGGTTATATTTTAAGGCAATTGTGCTCTGGCTGGGATGTAATCACCATGCAATTGTAATTTCTTAAATGATACTCTTTTGCGATATGAAATATAGTTGTTTCTTCTACTGATTTACCAAACACAGAATTTTGTTTCTAATCTAATGGAATTCTGAATAGCTTAAAGTAGCTGAATTGCAGCTTTAAACATTCCATCTACAAATCAGTGTAGGTACTGCTCCAGGATGCTTAAATTTTGTTCAGTACCAAATATCAATATACGATTAGGATCATTCGCACCAGAGTCATGTTTCTTCATTTTACAGGGAACCCTCAAAGAATAAGGAAGAGCAAAAATAAAAAAAGAAAAGAAATTCGAAATATTTCTAGACAAAAAGAAGACTGTATTATGCTGTTTTACAATTACTGTTCAGTTTTCCCTTCTTGTTTTGTTGATAGTCATATTCAATGGCTTAGGTCCCACCACTTTTATTCTTTTTTATGTCTGTTTATTGAAGATGAGATGCGCTTCAAAGGTGAAAAGGAATCGAATGCCCAAACACGTTTTATTTTGAATTGCCTGTGTTAAAATGTCCAATTCACATATTAACAAAATGCGGACGAAGGTGAGAAAGGGAGCAAGGTTTAACGTTTGAGACAAACAATCGCGTACAGTACAAACGAATTCTCATTACCGCTATCGCGATATATTTCTATTGCATATTTAGCAATTTCCAAAAAAAAAAGAACAGATAGAAATTAAAATTATTAAAGAAGCAATCTATTTATAATTTTAAAAGAAATCGTAAGTTACAATACTTTAAAACGAAAATAAACAAAAAAATGAAAACTTCTTTGTAGCGGCCCTAGGTTACAGCTTGCCTGTAAAACATAGGGGACCGCTCTTGCTTTTATGCTTCCTGGATGTCACACTCTATAGCGACCTAACGGTTAAAGATATTAGAATGAAACCTTCACCATTTGTTCAGCATCAAAAAGTAGGTGACCACGACCAAAAAATCAGACTTCTAGGACCACTCCCTGACCGGATGGGTGTGTGTGTGTGTGGGGGGGGGGGTAAAAGTCGGTGCTTCAATATGTTTTTCTTTTATCATATCTCAGCAACCGTTTGTCTGGCAAAAACGTGACCACGACCAATGTGTTCAGAAGGGTAGATATTGGAGAGACGTGTAACGCCGTTTTCCTCTTTATCGGAAACGAACACTTTTGACCCCCCCCCCCCCCAACTTTCTTGGTAAAAACGATAGAGTAAATCTTTTTTTTTATTTTACATTTAAATTATTTGGTTGTTTTCTTTCTCTTTATTCAAGACGTGAAGTACACGTATTCTTTGCGTTTTGTCAGGTAAACGACCGGATGTTAATAAAAAGGAACGATTCTTTCATCTTGAAACGGATCGTCTCTATTTCATTGATTTCAATGTTTCGGGTTACGAACGTTTCAGGTTACGAACCCAGTTCTGGAACGAATTAAGTTCGTAACCCGAGGTACCACTGTATTCCAAAAGATAATTTCTGGGATCCTAAGGATATACATCTCTGGGTTCCAATTTAAGCAGTGAAAGATTAAATTCAGGGGCATTCATTTAGTAATAAAGTTACAGTCTTCAGAAATAAGTATTTTCTAGGTTATTTGATAACTGCACAAGAG
>JAFIDM010008419.1:39123882-39168822 GCA_023159025.1 Thereuonema tuberculata | reverse complement strand
GAGACAATTGCGTTCAGTCTGGAAGTTTCCGGTTAGTATATTTTTTATTTTTGTTTCAATTTGCAAATTTGCTTTTAACCATTAATCGTCGTTAGGAAATTTGCTTTTAACCATTAATCGTCGTTTGGAAATTTGCAAGTCAGTTATTAGATATGCATTTGTAATACATAAAATTTATTTTTCAGTGAAGGATGCCCAAGCGCGATGGCGTAATCTTCGGGATACTTTTATTAAGAATGCCAAGAAATATATTTTCCGAAGTGGATCCGCCGCCAGTACTTCCAGACCAAAGTGGGTGCACTTTGAGCAAATGCGTTTCTTGCAAACCACAATCACGCCACGAAGGTAAATTTAAATTTATGTAGTTTCGTGAAATGTTAACTGTATTTGGATGTAATGCTCGATATTAATGGCATAGATTTCGTAGCAATTCGCATAGAAATGTGCAAACAAGGAAACGTGACATATTCGTCCTGTTTGTAAATGTCAAAGTCAATTTAGACAATTATTTTGGTAGAATTCACTGAACATATTTCGATTGTTGTTAATAACAGGAACTTCACAGATGCTATAGGCTAGACTTCAGTTTAGGGAACACGTTGTGATTGGGTGCGGAAGAACACACCGCGTGTGTTTTTTTAGTATGTCTCATTTGTTTATTTCAGCGGAGAGATTCAACCAAAAATAATTAGGCTTAGGTTAGCCAAGTTAGGTTGGCTTAGCTGCAGGATATAACCCTACAAATTTGGCTTAGGTTAGCCAAGTTAGGTTTGCTTAGATGCAGGATATAACCCTTCAAATTTGGCTTAGGTTAGCCAAGTTAGGTTTGCTTAGATGCAGGATATAACCCTTCAAATTTGGCTTAGGTTAGCCAAGTTAGGTTTACTTAGCTGCAGGATGTATGGATTGATAAATAACCACGCCAGTCCGAAAAACAAAAAAAATAGTTCCAAAGCTGTTCCCTAAACTGAAGTTTAACCGATGCTATAATATATATATGATGAGGCTAGAATCAAAGACAGCTAAATCTATGTTGTGAAATTTTACAAACATTTTATTTAGTTTTAAGGGAGTAACATTGTAAACTTCAAATACTAAAGAGGAGGAATTACAACTCAAACTGAACGCCTGTACTTATTGTTGAATTTTTGAATCTTGGGATGCCTGTACTTATTGTTGAATTTTTGAATTTTGGGATATATCCGCGATGTCCTCCTATTCTTCATGTATCAAAGTGTAAATGTAAATGTAAATGGAATCTGAAAAATTAAGGGTATTAAGTATTATTAGTATCTTAATAATTTAAGTATTATTATGTTAAAAATTGTATATCTTGGAATCAAAGATAAAGATATACAATAAAATAAAGAATCAAAAATGAATCATTTTTATTTGAAAATAAAAACAAAATAAAGGAATTTGAAGAATAAAGCGGAAGCGCGATGCCCTCTAAGGGACGACAGGGAAAGTTAAGGAGAAGAAACTAGATGCTAAGAAAAATACCAATTTTGGCCGCCATTTTCCTCTTAATTATAAATATAATTTTATAATTTATAAAAATAATAAAATAATTGTTGCGAGATTAAACCAGAACGCATACTTGAGTAACAAAGCGCACAGCACGAGTATAGCAAGGTGTTTAAAAAAAAAATTTGTAAAAATTTAATAACTGAAAAATATAAATTAATCATAAATATATACAATGTACAATGTGGGAAGGTGATCACTACTTCCTAAAATTAATAATCTATAACAATATATTTCTACTATCAAAATTATATATAGTTTAAGACAGGGGTGTTTGTGCTCCGGGGAAACCCCGGAATTCCGGGGATTTTGAACTTCGATACCCGGAAATTCCGGGGATCGTCGTTCAAAAGGAAGTAGGAATAATAATGAATTATTTATTTTGATCTGGGTAATTTTGTTTGCTTTGACGCAAGGTCAGTGTGTGTGGTGAAAACTTTTCCTTTCTTTCTCCAAAGGCAGTGATATTGCGTGAAAAGGGGGAAAAAACTTCTTTTTTGTTCTTTCCTTATTGCGAGTTATGACTCATTCCCCCGGTTCTCGGACATTCTCTTCTGGATTCTTTTCGGCAAGTAGGCGCGGCAGAAAAAAAAGGGAGAGACTTCGTTCGACTAGATGTGCGATCACGTGACTCACGTGACCTGGCGTGGTGCCAATAAGTAGAGAAGGGGGATTTAATTTTAACAAATTCATTTGGAAAACGAAATTAATTGAATTTGAGTAGAAACGTTTTTTTTCAAAGCAACTGCAGACCAGTTATAACTTTTTTTGTTTGTTAATATGTTGCTAATAATGCATTTGTATGTATTTCTATTAGGTCTGCTCCCTTCACTTTGACGACTCATTTTTCATAAGGAAATCTGTGTATTATGACCAAAAGACAGGGACAAAACTTGAAGTTCCATTGAAGACTCCACGTCTAGACCCAGCTGCAATCCCATCAGTATTTTTAGGCTGTCCATCTTATTTGTCGAAGCCTGATGCGGCTAAAAGACGAGAAAACCCCAGTGATAGAGCCTGTCGCCTGGAGTGTGCGAATTTGGAGAAAGCTTTTCAGGAATCCCAACGGACATTCCTGGATGAAGAAAACAGGAATAGATTAACATGTTTAAGTGATCTAAATATGTGCCTGAAGTCTGAAAAGCTTCCTAGTATATGGACTGTTATTGCCAGACCTAATTGTGTTTTGTTTTTATGGATAATGGATGAAGCTTGTCCATTTATTAAAGTTTCTGTGACTGTGTATGAAAATATGTCCTTGAGCATATATTACATGAAAGCGCAAGTGAAAACTTTGTCCAACTGCAATGTTCCTGATAAGATTCATGATATGAGAAAACTTCTTGATATACTTCAGAACTTATCAACATTTGAAGATAGAGTTGACACTGGTGATGTTCTCATTTGCGCTGACTCAGTATTTCAAATTTTAGAGGAAAAACTTTGTAGTGAGAAAAAGAAAGTTTTGAAATTTTTAAAGGAGCAAATTCACTTAGTTGCTAAAAAGTGTTGTAGATATTCATCAGAGTTCATGGTTTTTTCCAGCCTTCTTTATACAATTTCACCCCATGCTTACAAGTTTTTGAGAAATTCACAAAATATTGTTTTACCTCATCCGTCAACAATCAGAAAGATTTGTGGTACCTACAAATTGTCACCACAGATTGAAATGCAAAATTTTCTGTCTTACATGAAGCAGTGGATTAAATATCTTCAGCCGCATGAAAAAACAGTGATTTTGATGATAGATGAGATCCATTTAAAATCATATTTTGATTACAAAGGGGGGAATTTGAGTGGTTACGCATTTAATTCAGATGAAGCGGCAACTTCAGCACAAGTGTTCATGGTGCAAAGTTTATTGTCATCATTTAAAGAAGTTGCTCACATACTTCCAGTGAAAACAATTAAAGGCCCCATCTTATTTACAATTATTAAAAAGATAATTGTAGGATTAGAAGAACTTGGATACAGAGTTGTTGCTGTAGTAACTGACAACAATGCCTTGAATAGAAATGCCATCTCTAATTTTGTGCAACCACCAGAAATTAAAATTGTATATCGTCATCCATGTGATACCACCAGACCCCTTTTTTATATTGTAGATTCTGTTCACCTTCTGAAATCTATCAGAAATAATTGGCTAAACCAAAAATATCCTGACTGTAATTTTTTTTATCCAAAATTTTGTCTCGAGACAAACTCCATAGACCCTGACTCTAAACAGACAGCTTCCATGAACACATTAAGGGAATTGTATAAACTGGAGGCCAACGAAATTTTAAAATATAGTTATGGACTTTCTTTAAAGGCTTTAAATCCATCCAGTTTGGAGCGACAAAATGTGAAACTTGTGTTGCAGATTTTTAACCCCTTTGTTGCCCAAGCCCTTCTTGCAAACAGCAATCCAAACAAACTTAATAATGCAGCAAATACAGCAAGTTTTATTTCCATCATACTACGGTGGTGGTCAATTGTTAACGTGAAGACACCTCTCAAAGGACAGAGACATGCAAACATTTATGAGGAACCTATACATACACTAGATGGGGACCCAAAAATAGCGTTCCTTGATAAATTTGTTGATTGGCTCGATCAATGGCAAGCATTGGATTATGACACAGGAAAACTCTCAAAAGAAACATCAGCAGCTTTAAGGTCAACAACCTATTCACTGATTGAATTTTCCAGATATTGCATCGATGAATTAAACTTTGGATATGTTCTTCTGGGGAAAGTTCAAACAGATCAACTTGAAGCAAGGTTTGGGCAGTATCGTCAGTTAGCTGGTAGTCAGTATCATGTGTCAATTCGACAAGTATATGAATGTGAAACAAAGCTGCGTTTGCAGAAATCTTTGCCAATTATGAGTGCGGCTGATTTTGAGACAATTACACTTGTACCAGAGGAATCTGATTGGCAAAGCTACAATATTGAAATTGATGATAACGACATAGAATCCCTATCATCAGAAATTCCTGTTTTAGCATATGTTGCTGGCTACTGTGCTTTCGGAGTCATTGTAAAAGTACACACAGTCAGCTTATTTGAATGTCTCTTAAGTGACAGTAATTGTAAATATCCGTCTTTTAGAAGGTGTTGACTGAACTGTGACAAGTCAAGTTTCCATTACGTCATCAAAAATTTGTATCACCGAGCTTTGCTCATTATTATAATTAAAATAAAATAAATTTATTTTCAAGCAATATTAAAATTTTTCCTTCATATTTTTTTTTTTTTTCTTTAAAACTTCAACTTCATAGAAATAAATTTCACAGGGGTTTTTAAATAATATTATATCACCAACAATAATAATTGAATTAAAAATAAAACACTTACATATTAGATAGCCTATGCCAAGAATCATGGTGCAGTAGACCTCCATAACTGCTGCCTGGACATCAGGTGGATGTTGGGCAGCCATCACTTGCGGTGGGTTTTGGGGAGGTGCTTGCACTTTCGTACAGCGCGGGCAGACATCAAATTCTTCAGCGCTGTGAAAATGGCATCTTGTACAGATGGCCATCTAATAATTATTAATTAATTTTTTTTAATAAAAGTAATTCAATTAAAAGTTGAAAACAAAAATCATTGGACTCCCGCTATAATATTAAAAATGCTACCAAATGCTAACATGTGAATTGAATTGTCAGCTATATTTTGATCGGTAAGGCCTCGGACTCATATGCTAAAGATTGCAGGTTCGAATCGGGATATCTACTGTGTTATTGTTTTTTTGTTTATCTTTCCTTAATTGTTTATTCATTCATTTTTATTTATAAGTTATTTTATTATTGTGTAGCAAATAATGCGAGAAAAATGTCATAAAGTTATTTAATAACTCACTGTTCTAACTTCAATTAAACCTACAGATTAATAATGTATCTCCAAATCAAAACAAAATGACGTCACTTAGCCTCTAGCTTTCAGCTATTCTAAAATTTCCGTCTTACGATGTCCGGCGCAATTTTCTGTGAGAATGGAAAATAGAAATAAGTTTTACAATGAAACATCCACGACAGGAATCGAACCTGCAACCTTCTGTTCCGAAGTCAGATGTCTTATCCATTAGGCCATAGGGACTACAACTCTCTTCATATTGTTGTTTGACTTATATCTCCTTTCCTTTCCCCCATCAATAAGGAATGTATTCAATCATTTTTTTTTTTTTTTGAATCTCAAGATTGTTTATTTATTTCCGATCCGTCAGTTTATTTGTAATTCGAAACTGACAATTAGAACTATAATTGCCGAAACGTTGCAATATTTTAAATATTCTTACTTAACCAAATTCTATGTGATATTGATTTCATTCTTGAAAATGTTTGTTCACACAGGTAAGTTTTTCCAAAGATTGAAAGATACCTTGATGCAAAAGAAGACTTTCCTTGGGCAAAAACTGGTAAAAACCCACCAGTCCTTCTTTGAACTTGTCCCTAAGGAGGTCATTTGCTTGGAATTCAATGACCTCAGCTACAGTTCATCTGGGCAACTGACCACATCTGCTTTGAAGTCTCACTTTTTCTGCCTTTGAATCCAATTCAGAAAACCGCTCCTCAAACTGCAGCTGGAGGTCTTTGATGATCTCGCATACAAATGACATGGGGAACTCAGCTGTTGCTTCAACCATGAAGACCTTGCACTGCTGAAAGTGCGTCAAGTTGTTGGCCTCCAACAACTATACCGTTGTTGGCCTCCATACCGTGCTCGCGTTCACATCATCCTCAAAACACATCAAGAGGTTGGCAATATTTTGTTGTCTTAGGTGGCAATATCTTGAGATTAAGTACTTGTTAGTGCAGGTACAACAAGCCACCGTCGGATGGCGCTAGCAGACAAAAGCTGACTTTTGCAGGGGAATAACTCACAACACTGTTTAGGCATGAGCGATTTATATTCTAAACCAGTGGTGCCCAACCGGGCCAAAATTGGCTTTGCTGTGAATCTCGCGGGCCACAATGTGGCGGAATCTCCTATTCAACAATCAAAACAAAACAAAAACAAAAAAAAACGAAATCTCATATTCAACAACCAAAAAAAAAAAAAAAATACACCGAATCTCCAGGTTCAACAACCAAAAAAAAATACACCGAATCTCCAGGTTCAAGGACTAAAAAAAAAAAAAAAACCGAATCTCCTATTCAACAACCAAAAAAAAAAAACAGGAATAAAACAGCGGGCCACATGTAACACCTTCGCGGGCCGTAGGTTGGGCACCACTGTTCTAAGCACATTTTCGTGCGGTTCTCAGCCTTCCAGGTCACGCACTTCCCTTGTTAGTTCTGCTCTGCTATCCTAAGATCGCAGTAACATGTAGGGGTTTCCGCAATCTTCAACTGTCTGGAAAGCCTAATACTTTTAGGTTCAACCGGTCAATGCAGACTTATTTCAGCAAGGTAATAACTACATTGCTTTTAAACAGAATGCTTTACGGATCTGAATATACAGAAGACTTGAAGATCTCGATTTATGCTTTGTCAAACACTTATAGTATGAACTATCGAGAATTCAACCAACAGGTCAAAAAGAATGCAAGGCATTACAAGATCGCTCATTGGAAAGCCTAGCCAAAAGGGAATTGCATATCCTAACAAACAAATATCTATTATGATTGTGTGTTTGCAGATGTGTCTTAAATTTACACAGAACGCTAATTTGTCTATTTGAGGGGAATAGTTTAAAAAGCATACTCCAATATAAGACAAGCAATACAATTTAATCTTAACAGAAGACATAAAAATACCGTAAAGTTTTAAGCAACATCATATGAAACTTCATCTTCCGTTCGTTAATGTGTTGTGTCTGCATGTCCACCTTACAGAACCTTTACGTATCCTTTCATGTCTTTTCAAAATACAATGTTACTAGTTGATTACGAATTCGAATTTGCTTCTCCACAGAAAAAAAAAATCTTTTTAAGCCAAAATATTGTAATATAAATAATATTAATTAAATTATATTTTATAATTTACATTCCTCTACAGTGATTTTAAGCAAAAAAGTTCCTATGAACGAGTGTCCTACTCCGGAGGGTTTCCGAGGTAGAGCTATTCGAATGTACAGTTTCCAAACGAATGACAGCAAAGAGATATTACTGTAAAAGCATCCATTATGTTAACTAACAATTCGTCTCATGTATTCACTCTACGTCTATACACTTCACTCTTCATCCAACCCCTTAAACAGAAATCCAAGGGGTTAGGTCTGGAGATCTTAGCGCCGTGCGGTGGAAGAGAATGAAAACAATGGCCAGCAGGACCAGTGTCAATTGAACGCCAAATTTCAATTGTTTAGGAAACCATTCGGAATAGGACACTCGTCCATAGGAACTGTTTTTCCTCCTGGGACACCCTGTATATATAGTTTATATAATAATTCGGAAGTGATATATTGAAAATAGTGCATTATTCACGTTCTTCACAAATGCCAAAATGCATTTGGGAGCTAAAAAAAGACTGGGTTCCGTATTTAGTCGAGTTCCGGTTTTCGTAAATGCTCTGGTGCCTTCCCTGTCGAATGCCTGTATATTTATTGTTCTTTTTTTTAGCCTTATTTCTTTACTTGTAAGATCATCAAATCTGTGTGTATGTTCGTTACTGATTAGTTTCTATCACTTAGCCGTAGACAACAATCGGCTTCATTTTTATATTACCGAGGAAATTACAATTAGTATTTTTTTTCTGCTTAGCCAGACTTCGCAATTTAAAAATAAGTTATGAAAAGAAATTTAATAAAAAAAAAAAACTTAATTTAAATATATCGAAATTTCAATGCATTTGAGAGCTAAAGAAAAAAAAAATTTGGCTTCCGCTATTTCAAACCGGATATCCTGTTTGGACAGTGCTTCTGTCCTTATTAGCCGGAGGACGCCTATATGCAATAGTCACAATACTAAACTTACACAAATTAATGTTGTATACAAAATTTAGAAATAGTGAAATACTTAATAAACCAAGAAAAAAGCAAAACTGAACAGTAAATATGCCTTCGCACACTGAGCTAACATCAACGGGAATCCTGAACAGCTGTTTCATCCTTATTAGGAATCATCAGCAGAATTTACCCTTGATGTTGGGCTCAGTCTGCGCAAAAGAAAAGGATTATTTTTTATTTGATTGTTCTTTATCTCGTTCTTTAAAACAACTAGTTTGTTTTTTAATACTGCAGAAAAATGTATTCTTAAGATTATGGACGTAACCTGAACGTTAAAATCAAACCAAAACCTTTTTTTTCTTTTTACTATTTATTTGTATTCTGCCAAAGTATGCTTAACAAACAGATACAATCACTTTTTAATTTTAAGAGGTTATTTTTAAGCTAATTGGAAGGGTCTGCTTTGAAATGTGGGTAGCACAAGTCACATGGGTTCACTTATTTTAAAAAAACGTTTTCTCACGTCTTTGTGGGGAATTGTCACTAAGTTTGCTGATAGGCTCGTGGCGAAATCCTCCGAGATTACGGCCCGTTAACGGATACAACTGAGGAGTCGCATTATATAAAGTGAGCTTAACTAAAACAGTGAAATATTATACATAAAAAAAATTACCATATTTAAAATTTTTTGTAGCTTTTTCAAGCTATAATTTTCATTTTAAGATTAGCATAATTCAATCTTACGATTTCTTTTACGTTAAATATTATATATATAAAAAATAAATGTTTCTAACGCTTATTTAATAAGGCTAGCTTTTGTATCAACTCACTTTGTCTCTCTCTGTCTTTAGTATTTCTTGGCACAACTTTAACTTCTTCGGGCTTCTCCGCTGCTGCTGTCTAAAAAAAAATTTATAAAAACACTAAACAAAATGACACCTTGAACACCTTCGGTTTAAACATATATGAATTAAAATAAATATAAGTTTAATTTTTAAATAAATTAATATTAAATTAATTCGTACAATTAATCCTCTACTATAGATATTAATTCTTTATCAATAAAGATAGAGAAGCGTTAACATATTAAATATTAAAATTAACGCTATATAAATGAAATGTTCCGTTAGTTAGGCTTAACTTTGGAAGGAAATAAAGGCTTATCTGCAATCAACGATTGAGTAGAAAATTATTTACCATAGAAGTTAAAATTTAGAAATAAGTTTGCAGTTATCGAATTCGAATAAAAAATCTTGACATGAATGTTGACCGTTCAGATAATCAAAGTTGTAATGGTTACTTTTCTTGTGAGCCTCATTATTCAATAAGCAATCTTTATTCAAACACAAATACGTTCTCGCGTTGTTCTCACAGACAACAAACGTTAGTTGACGAGAAATTGTTGCCGAGTTTTAATAATTTTAGGATTTTTTTTTTGATTTTTTTTAAATTTCGAAATTTGGAATTTCAGTTTTAAGGCTTTAAATTTATATATAAATACACATAAAAAAAATTCCAAAATTATTTCAAAAATACAGATATTTAAGAAACGTACGGACGTTTTTAAATTCGTTACAATTTATTTAAACAGGGTTTTATCTTCTTTTTACGTAAATTTTTAAGCTACAGCGCTACATAAACGAAATTTTCAGATCTAAAGTTAAGCCTATCAAAATAAATCTTGCTAGTGATCTTAAAAAATTAAAAAAAGTTATTTTTTGGATCAAAGATATTATTTTATATTAAAATCGATCAGAATTCAGTAATTCAGTAAAGTAAATACATATTCAAACCAAAATTGGAATCTATACTAAATTCGCATCAAATTACCAATTTATTTGAATTTTTTTAAAAATTAAAAATTGAAACATAATCAAAAATTGAAACCGAAACAATTAAATAGTCCTAAATCGGTTTTTCCTAAAATAAATACATAGCATAAATATAAAAAAAAAAAATCACAAAAATGAATTTTTACTCAGAAATCAAACTTTTTCTGCTTTAATTTAAAAATGTGGGTTCATGTTAATCATTAAGAATTTGGACCCTAGGACCAATATTTATTTTTGTTTATATCCGAATGGGAACAAGGTGTTTTTGGTTACTTATCTGCAATCAACGATTGAGTAGAAAATTATTTACCATAGAAGTTAAAATTTAGAAATAAGTTTGCAGTTATCGAATTCGAATAAAAAACTGAAGTGGAAAATAAAAAATATTGACATGAATGTTGACCGTTCAGATAATCAAAGTGGTAATGGTTACTTTTCTTGTGAGCCTCATAAAATTGTGTGTAGGTTTATCTTTAATATTTTCTTTTTAAGGGAATGGTTCTTCTTGAAATATGCGACGAAAATTTATGGTTAAGAAGCAATCTTAATTTTTTAGCATTTGAAAAAGGTTTCTGATACAGAACCCTGTCGAGGAATTTTATGCTTTAAAGCTACTAATATTATTCTTATTATTATTATTATTATGTAAAAGTTTCAAACCTTGGGTTTCCCCAGAAAAGACAACATGGCGGTTGAAGGACCAAAGCACATAATGCCAAGTGTAAAGAAATAACAAGGAGGGTGAGGGATGTGCAGTTGTGTCCATAAATTTCCTAACTATGCGTGTTGTGCTGAGGCTGTGGTGTAATGTGTGAGGCACCAGACTAGTGGCGGACAAGACGATGGGTACAACACGTACTCGGTTCTGCCTCCACTTATTATTGTTATTATTATTATTATCCTTATTCAAAATTACATGAAACACATGCAACGTGTAGTTAATAAGAATTTCCACTGGAGACCTACGTGTTAACCAGATACCTGCGCAATATATCTATATTGTTCCCAGCAGCGCCGTAATTTGCAGTTCTCTAGGTGTTATATATCAGAAAGCTACGGTTTTTTTAAAATAGTTATTAAAATTTTTTGAAAAGATGCCAAGGTTCCCGATGATGACATAGATTACTGTGGTATGTTTCGTTCAGAATTGAGCAACTTCAATAGCCAGGTTCCTGTATTTTGTGATCTTTTCTGCTTTTTTTCTTCAACTGTAGCATTACCAGGAATATCTGTTATCAATGATTGTAACATTTCTATTTTCTATCACCGTTATATATGGTGTTATCGATCCGCTTCAATTCTAAAATCCCACAAGATATTGATTTGTTAGTTTACTGACATCTTCTCAATGTGATGTTGCCTCCAGTTCTGTAATACAGTAAAACCTCGTTAAGTCGTCACTCAAGGGACCGAACATTTTTGACGATTTAAGCGGAGTGGGCATTTTTGAAAAAAAAAAAAAAAAAAACAACACTGAAATACAATATTTTTATGAATTGCTGTAGGATTCGGTGAGAAAAACAAGATTTTCAGAAATCAATACATGCAAATGAATGAGTGGAAAATAAAAAAAAAAAAAAACACATTTATACTTACCACATTTTATTTTATTTTACTGACATTAAAATAATCCTTAATTGATGAAGTGTTGATTGATGAAGGTGCTGATCACTGGTAACAATTCGAAACACTTTGTAATGAAATGGAACTCCAACTTTTGTGCACATAGTTAATCGTATCTAAAACCGAAACTTCTAGCTTTTCGTTCCTATCCAAGGCTTTTATCATCAATCAATCTTGATGAAAAACAATCTTGAATGATTATGTCAACAAATGCACCGAAAAACTACTGAAGGCTGTAAAAACTGAAAACATTTTAAAAACAACAAGCAACAAAATCTGAAAACAAGAAGTTGAAAGTTGATGATGGATTAAATGGATGGAATCAACTACCACATGGACAACATTTGAAAAAAGTCGAAGGAAAAAGTGATAGCAACTGAACTTGGGCATGGTTGAAGCTGGGTTCCACCAAGAAACAAGCAGAAGGTCTAATTTTTGCGTCTGAGGAGCAGCCATTTCAAGCAAACGTTACGAAGGCTAAAATCCAAAATATCAGTGAAAAGCCTTAATGCCTACTTTGTCAAGAAAAAGATGAAACTGTTTCCCATCTACTACGTGAATTAAAAGATAGCATAAATATATTGTAAAGTTAATCCATTGGTGATTGTTTGAAAAATACAATTTGCGAGCATCACAGAACTCGTGGGAACATAAGGTGTTACAAAAAGAACAAGTCAAGATCTTGTGGCGTTTTAGAATTTAAACCGATCGACACCTCGAGCCTAAAACACCAGATATAACGGTAAAAGAAAATAGAAATGTTTCAGTCATTAATAACAGCTATTCCTGGTGACGCTACAGTTGAAGATAAAAAGCTAGAAATGATCACAAAATTTTTCGATCTATTTTAAAAAACTGCAGCTTTCTGATACACCTACAGAACTGCAACATACGCGCTGCTGGGAACATCATATATATTGCGCAGGTACTTGGTTGACACCTAAGTCTCCGGTGGAAATTCGTATCAAATACGCATTGCCAGTCAATATTGTCTGTGTTTCATGTTATTTTGAATAATAATAATAATAATAAACAGCTAGCACACAAACACTCACTTATTAGGAACACGGCCCCATACTACAAGTACACACCACAAAGCGTACTAGAGTCACTATCACATAAGCTGTACCGGGATCGCCCCATTCACACAGACAAAACCATACATCACAACATACCTGACATCACACTTGTTGATAAGGTCAACAAACAGACCTATCTCATTGATATTGCAGTGCCTGTCAGCAAGAACATACAGAAACCTCACACAGACAAAATAAGTAAATATACAGACCTAGCACACGAGCTCCAGAAGCAGTGGAGGCAGGATCGAGTACGTGTTGTACCTATCGTCCTGTCCGCCACTGGTCTGGTGCCTTACAAATTGCACCACAGCCTCAACACACTAGGACTTCACAAAAACACTTATAACAACTCCAGAAGGCTGTGATACTCAACACAACACGCATAGTTAGGAAATTTATGGACACAACCACACATCCCTAACCCTCCTTGCACACTTCTTTACACTTGGCAATATGTGCTTTGGTCCTTGACTCGCCATATTGTTTTTGCTGGGGAAACCCAAGGTTTGAAACATACAAACATAATAATGTTAGTAGCTTTAAAGCATAAAATTCCTCGTACAAAACCGAAACATTTTCAAATACTAAAAAATTAACCATAAATTTTCGTCACATGTTTCAAGAAGAACCATTCCCTTAAAAAGAAAATATTAAAGATAAACCTACACACAATTTTATAAGGCTCACAAGAAAAGTAACTATTACCACTTTGATTATCTGAACGGTCAACATTCATCTCAATATGTTTTATTTTCTACTTCAATTTTTTATTCGAATTCGATACCAGTAACTACAAACTTATTTCTAAACTTTTAACTTCTATGGTAAATAATTTTCTACTCAATTGTTGATTGCAGGTGAATAATCAAAAACACCTTTTTCCCATTCGGATATAAACAGAAATAAATATTGAAGTTCTAGGGTCCAAATTCTTAATGATTAACATTAACCCACATTTTTAAATTAAAGCAGAAAAAGTTTAATTTGTGAGTAAAAATTCATTTTTGTGATTTTTTTTTTATATATTTATCCTTTTGTATTTGTTTTAGGAAAAAGCCGATTTAGGACTATTTATTTGTTTCGGTTTCGATTTTTGATTTTGTTTCAATTTTTAATTTTTAAAAAAAATCAAATAAATTGGTAATTTGATGCCAATTTGGTATAGATTCCAATTTTGGTTTGAATATTTATTTACCTTACTGAATTACTGAAATTCTGATCGATTTTAAAATAAAATAATATCTTTGATCCAAAAAGTAACTTTTTTTTAATCTTTTAAGATCACCAGCAAGATTTATTTTGATAGGCTTAACTTTAGATCTGAAAATTTCGTTCATGTAGCGCTGTAGCTTAAAAATTTACGTAAAAAGAAGATAAAACCCTGTTTAAATAAATTGTAACGGATTTAAAAACGTCCGTTCGTTTCTTAAATATCTGTATATTTAAAATAATTTTGGATTTTTTTTTTTTATGTGTATTTATATTTAAATTTATAGCCTTAAAACTGAAATTCAAAATTTCGAAATTTAAAAAAATCAAAAAAAAAAAAATCCTAAAATTATTAAAACTCGGCAACAATTTCTCGTCAACTAACGTTTGTTGTCTGTGAGAACAACGCGAGAACGCACGTCTGTGTTTTGTTGCTAAATTGCTGGTGGCGGACATTGTTAGGGAGAAGTCGCGTCCAATGTCTGTATTTCTGTATTTTTAAAATTTCCTGTGAATGATTGCAGGCCAACATCGAATTAAAACTCGGTTATGGCGATAAACTTTATCACTTCTCCTACTTTTGCTAATTTATTTTGCGTTTTGGTCTTGCTTGTTTTAATCCATCGTCTTTGGATGTAGGCCTAGGACGCTCGCTGTGTGATGTCATATCTTGAACAATAGGCCGTGCTTGTTATCTGCTCGTATCTCCGATGCACGCACTCTGCATTTGGAATATCTCCATAGCAACGTACGAAATTCTTAAATCCGAAATTCACTACGTTTGCTCAAAATTTATGCATCTTGTCTAATTCCATTAAAATAAATTATGACTTAAAAACCCTGCTCCATGGCATCGTAAGGAAAATCTGCAACATGACTTAATTTGGCTTAAAAATGGGATGCGCCAAATCCAAAGAATGTCCAGGCTCAATTCCGAAATTAGAATTTGGCGTCCAGTTCCGAGATACGTACGTTCGTGGTCGGATGCACCCTTATCTGGAGTCGTTGGCCCAACATATATCCAAGAATAAAAACGAGGTTGAACTGCCCGTGAAAGCCGATAAGAAGGAAGTGGACAAGCTGACCGAGAAGTTGCAGACCGATTCGGACGGCCTCGACCTGAAGGGGGTGCCGCCGGCCGTAGCGCTCGCTGCCCTAAAGGATTTCATGAGTGAACTGCCCTGGCCGTTGCTAGGTTCGGACACTGCTTGGAAGAACGCCTGCCGCTGCCTGGAGAAGACCAAGGCGACGCCTTCGGACCGAAAGAGCTGTATTCAAACCATCAAAGGGGCTACGGGTCGTCTGTATCCGACGGACTTTGTCCTTCTCAAGTACGTGATCGCCCTGGTGCGGGTGATCGCTCTGAATCCGGACAACACGGAGATACGAGAGGAGCAGCTGAAAGGGGCTGTCGGTTACTTCGAGCCCATATTAAACCCCCATCCGAGCGTTGGTCTGTCGAAGGATCAGACCAAAGAGTTGCTGATATTCATTGCCCAGCACGCCGAGGACATCTTCGACTCGATCGTCGAAGAGATCCTGGTGCCTCCCAAGGGCGACCAGAGGGCCCGGAAGATGAAAGCGCCCGTGGTGATGTGTTGTCAACCCGCGTTTAAAGGTACGATAGCAACTCGAGATCCCACGGCCGCTGCTCCGGCACCCAAGCCCATCAAAAAGAAACCGCCTCCGGAAGAAGAGGAAGAAGAGGACGAGGAAGCAGCAGCAGAAGCAGGTGAAGGAGATAAACCAATGGCAGAAAAAGCCAAGTCAGCCGAAAAGCCGGCAGCAGGGGCAGCAGCAGCGGAAAAGCCCGAAGAGGGAGCCGATCCCGCCGAAGGGGCCGAGGCGGAAGAAGGTGCAGAAGCTCCAAAGGCGGAAGCTGGCGAAGACGAAGGCGCTGAAGGAGAAGAGGAAGGTGGCGAGGAAGAAGACGAAGGAGCCGAAGAAGAAGACGAAGGAGCCGAAGAAGAAGACGAAGGAGCCGAGGCTCCTCCGAAAGAGGACACCGGCGCCGACGACAAACCCAAGAAGGGAAAGGCCGAAGGCAAAGCGCCGTCACAGGAAGGGTCAGTGAAATCCAAGACCAGTAAGAAAGGCAGTAAGACACAGGAGGAAGGGGACGCAGGCGGCGACACGGGAGGAGAGGAAGGTGCTGCCGCAGCACCCATCATGATCAACGGCAAGCCAGCGGACAGTGCGGATGTGGCCGAAGTGGAATTGTACAATTACGTTATAAACAACATGCAAGAACAGATCCAGGAAGTTAAAGTTGTGGCCAAGAAATACTAAAGACAGAGAGAGACAAAGTGAGTTGATACAAAAGCTAGCCTTATTAAATAAGCAACATTTAAGAAACATTTATTTTTTATATATATAATATTTAACGTAAAAGAAATCGTAATATTGAATTATGCTAATCTTAAAATGAAAATTATAGCTTGAAAAAGCTACAAAAAATTTTAAATATGGTAATTTTTTTTATGTATAATATTTTACTGTTTTAGTTAAGCTCACTTTATATAATGCGACTCCTCAGTTGTATCCGTTAACGGGCCGTAATCTCGGAGGATTTCGCCAGGAGCCTATCAGCAAACTTAGTGACAATTCCCCACAAAGACGTGAGAAAACGTTTTTTAAAATAAGTGAACCCATGTGACTTGTGCTACCCACATTTCAAAGCAGACCCTTCCAATTAGCTTAAAAATAATAATAACCTCTTAAAATTAAAAAGTGATTGTATCTGTTTGTTAAGCATACTTTGGCAGAATACAAATAAATAGTAAAAAGAAAAAAAGGTTTTGGTTTGATTTTAACGTTCAGGTTAAGTCCATAATCTTAAGAATACATTTTTCTGCAGTATTAAAAAACAAACTAGTGGTTTTAAAATTAAAAAAAAAAAAAACCTAATGATTTTTAATGATTTTTGATGATTTTAACTTTGTATGGTGATTTTTTAAGTTTTAGTATCTTTTATAAAAAGCTATTTGGTAATTGTGATATCAAAACTAGTACACATTTATATTTAAGAGACTTTATTGATGAATTTTTGAAGAAAAGACCTTTGTTTCTGTAAAAATTTAAAAACAAATTGTCTGATTCTAGCAATTGGGGTATGTTTGTTTGAAGAGTGTAATGCCTGTTTTTGGTTGGGGATCTAGAATCTGTTGAGGCAAGAGCTGCTTTCCATGACGTTGTTATAGGGGCTTTATGCTTTATAGAACTCATCAGCGTTGAGTTAGCTTTGCATTAGAGTTTCACTGATACCATCTGCTGCTTCCTTTACAACTTTGATTAAAATAGTTAGTTAAAGGAATCGCAACTGAAAAAAAAAACCCCAGCGAAACAGCTGTCCTATTTTGAATACAGCTCATGTGTACATCTTACTCCAGTAACTGAAAGTGCTTCATGAGGTAATGTTAAAATACAAAGGGATTTGGCTTGGTTTTCCAGTACTTCTCTATAAATTCTTATCGTACAGGAAAGCATATCATTAATTTATGATTTTAAAAATGTGGGATGATAAATGGAACGTTTCGTTTCTTGTAGGTATTTAAGGAATGTCACTTAGTGTCTTTGCAATATATTAGAATTCTAAGTGTGTTTAAATACTTAGTTTTTTTTTTAAAAAAGTATATCAACAACAGTAATAGTGAATATTTTATGGGCATAGCAGTAATGTGAAGGAAGATAAAGATAAATAACTTTGGATAGAAAAGATTATTGAACGAGCTTTTCAGTTATTGAGATATTTCATTATCAATTGCTTTTGATAAAAAAAATGCTAGTTTTGAATATAACCATCCTTTTACTATTTTTATTAGTAAGTTAAGTTTGAGCCTAACGGCTGCTTTACATGCTCCTGAAAACGTGCCTGAAATCGGCAAGTGACTCGAAAAACTCCCACTTGCTCAATCTGCTAGTTGCTTTAAGTAGAAACGGTTCGAAATTAGATGCAAGTTCACACCAGCCCTTTCGGCGGCGAGAAAATTTATTTAAAAACTACACCAGTGTTTACTTCACGCTGAAATCTGGATATTCTTTGCTCGTGGTTTTAATCCACCACATTCTCTTCCTCCAGGATCTCTTTTTCCTTTTTATTTATCTCTGCTGTGAAATGAGTTGAGAATTAATGACAAAAGAACGCTGCAAATTAATCTTGTTTGTCGCTTCGGTGAAGGCAGTTGGTCTCGCGATCTCAACGAGAACAAAACGAGACTTGAACAATCTTTCCGTGTAAAGCAATACGACAAGCTGTAACTGGCAATTGCCAAGTATTTGAGTTCGTTTGAGGCAAGTTTTCGAGAGCGTGCAAAGCAGCCATGACACTTTGATTTAACAGGTAAATGACATGGCATTTAATGTATCCAACTCATATTTTCTTTGAATACTTCTGAAACGAAACAATTCCGTAACGTTTAGAGACATGGCAGTGCTTTGTTTTTTAATTGGAAAAAGTATTTTGTGCCACTGTTGTCCTAAAAAAGAACTCTTTTAAAAAAAAAAAAGCCTTTTTTTTTATGGTTGTGGACACATTTAATAAGTCATTTATCTTCCCTGTAGGTTGTGGGAGGGTTCCTTCATGGGTCACTGCACTTGTAACTCAGTAATATATAGAATAAATATATGGGATTTATATGGGATTAAATATTCACAAAGCCAATGGCAACAAGAACTGGTAACTGTGTTAAATGAAGTCAGAACCGTACAAATAAACAAAAGAATTCAAAACCACCTACAAAACAATCTGAATAAATTTTACAGGTGCAACTTTTCCACAACGAGACAAAAACAAATAAAGTAGCAATGTTTTAAAGGAAAATAAGCCACAAGTTCTTTGAAAAGATGAAAAAAAAATTTTTAATGAAAAAAAAATCATCTTGAGGAGAATTAAATATTTACTAATGGCTCAGGTACTGAAACAGACCATTAAAAGTATTTCATTGTTTCCATAGTGAATTTGTGTGTATAATATACATTTGTATCTTTAGCATCTTTTACTATGAGGTTTTCCTTAGTAAAAACACTAGAACAGTGGTTCTGAATCATAGGTATCCAAACCACTTTAGGTAAAGGACTGGAAAATGAACACGTTTTGTTTTGTGTTTGGTTGAACGGCTGTGACTATGACGATTTGGCAAAGGGGATATGGGAAGATATTGACAGTCGATTGGGTGTGTTTAATCATCAAATGTTTAGAACCCATGCACTACTAAAAGATCGATTATCCGAACTAAGTGGAAACACTACCTACTTATAAAACACTGAAGTTATTAAATTGAAGGTCACTGCTACACTATTTTAAAACATTTACATGCAATATTATAAGAAATAGTTGTTTTAAGAAATGATTTTCAAATCTAAAAGGTTAAATAAAGTCTGCTTGTTTGCAATACAGCAGGGGTGGACAAACATGCTCAGAGTAAAGGCCACATACAATAAACTTAAGATGTTTGAGAGCCGCAAGACATGGACAAGTATTACAGACACCTTTTATTAAGAATTCTGTAATCCTTGCTGATCCTAAATCCTTTTAATACCTCCCTCAAATCAATCATTAAAATAAGAATTTAAATTCTAAAATATATTAACTCAGCATGAACGTTGAACTTACCTTTTAAATCCAGTGAATTCTCAGTTTGTACTTGGTAAATAATTATAAATCTTGAAAAATTTCTTACCTTTTGTATTAATTGTGATGGAAAAAGCTTTTCAGTCGCGATAAATTTCCGCGAGCCGCATATTATATGTCAAAGAGCCGCAAATGGCTCGCGAGCCGCGGTTGACCACTCCTGCTAAATTGTATACAAGGTTTATTTCCGATTATTCGAGGATATATATATCTTCGAAAGCACTACTTTAAACGGCATAGGTAATATTTCAACATTATAACTTTGAAACATTTACTAAATTTTTTGTCCGGAGTGGCGGGAAAGGCAGTGGTTCGGATAATCGAAGTCTTAGTGTTTAAATAAGTAATGTTTGTATATTGGATGTTTGAATGAATGAAACAAGCAATAAAGCGCTTAGAAAAGTGTAAATACAGTCAACTCTCGATAACTCGGACTCTGGGTCCGTCTGAGTTACGATAAGTCCGTCTTATCAAGGGGAAATAAAATTGTGCTTAAGAATAAAAACTGATAACGCTATCTAAAGTAATATTATACTTTAATGTGACGAGGTAAAACAATACATATCAGACAAGACACAAATAACACAGCTAGGTACTGGAATGGGAAGTTTAAATTACAATAGACCTATTTACTTGCAAATTTTCTAGCCTATTTACTTTACTGCATGTGCGGAACAATAAAATTCACACTAACTTACTGCACTCAATATTTTAGTTAGCGTCTGATTCACACACTCTTTCGGTTGGCCTATTATAGGAGCACGACGGTGATTGGTGTGCCACTGTGATGATCTTTTGTTCAGCAGATGTCGGTTTGAAGAAGCTGTCAAAGATAAAAGAAGCTGCTCCCGAACAATTATGTGTAGTCAATTATCTCCCCCCCTACATTACACTACTTCTATAATATTTTTAGCCTGTCAGCATGCGCACGCATATTACTAAATAAAATTTTATTTTCTGAAAATTTTGTCCGAATTATCGTAGTCCGAGTTATCGAGAGTTGATTGTACTAATTTCTCACCTGTCCTAAAATAATACCGCCCCCCCCCCCACGCAAAAAAAGTGGCCATCAAGAAGAGCTATTGACAACCTATTAATAAGATTTAAAAAAACAAATTAAAATAAAAATATATTTCAACTCTCAGCTGGCTTGAAAAAACTATTGAATCCCGTTTCCTTCTGTATTGTTTAATACTTAAAAAAATGCCGGTCATTTACAGATATAATCTTTTCATAACTTAATGACTATAATCCGTTGCCGGGAACATCAATAGAAAGAGGGAGAAAAGGAAATTTCTTGGATATTCAGACACTGCGTGATATCTGGAAAATTCCAATTTCGGGATACTCTTTGAAAAAGATTTATAGCCTTTATGAATAAGCTTTTATGCATAATTAAAACATTAAAAATAACCTTTTCTAAGTCAAATGTTACTATGTTAGTTAAATTGTCTTATTAAACACAATTTTTGACCCAGAAGTAGGGGACGTCCATTAATTACGTGAGGTGTTTTTTAAAAAATTTGGACCCCCCCCCTCCCCCTTGGTGAGATTTCAAAAATTTTAACAACCAAAAAAAAACAAAAAAAACGGAAATCTTGCTTTAACAACCAAGAAAAAAAACGGAACTCTTGCTATGATATATATTTCCTCTCAATGAAAAAGTTTACGTGAGATTTTCGTTGACCCCCCCCCCTCCCCCTTGGTGAGATTTTGCCGGACTCCCCCTCCCCCTTTTGACCTCACATAATTAATGGACGTCCCCTAGCGCGACTTTCGTCACCAAAGGCAGTTGAGATGCGTCCGTCCCCACTGGAAAACAAGGCCGCATGGATCTAGGGAGTGGAGGGCGACTCAAGGTCATGCGTGGCAAGAATCATCTACGGCACTCGACCTTAAGTAAATAATCAGGGGATCACGCTATCCAACCAAAAGAACGTCGGTAGATTCTGAAAATCTGCGGTCTTTCCCCCTCCCGAACACTAGTAAGTAGTAGTAGTGATCCCTTGACAACATGACATTTGTTCAAATCGAGAAGCACTTTGTTTCAGAACAGTACGATCGATTAATGCACCTGAACACAGCACTGATTTAGATGACTCAGGATTGCAGGCCTTTGAAATACTAGAAATTTAGTTGGAAACGCAGTGTCAAATGACAGACCAGGAGGAAGAACAAAGGCCTTTCCGACTTTCGACCGCCGTTATTCCGAAAAACACTCAATACGCCTTGACAGACAGACCTGTGAATCGTATGATCAAACTGGAGGAGTAACAATCAGGAAAAAAAATGCACCCACATCCACCTGAAATTGAACCCCTATTCCTCCAGCTCCTACATCAGTGGTTCCCGAACTCTGCTCGCAAACCAAATTAGAATAGCTAACATATTATGAAAATTGTAAAAAAAAAAAAAAAAAGGAAGGAAATACGTTAAAAAAAAAAATAAGCATAACTTATAATCGGCACAAAAACTGGCGTTTTTAGCGACGCATTTGGGAGCTATTGTGATAGGGACCAAAATCGGTAGCTATTGCGTTTGTCCTGCCCGTCCGTCCGTGTCTGTCTACTACCGAACGGAAGGTCGGATAGACAAACGGTCTTCACCATCGTGTTCAAAGGCCCCAAATCTGTAAGAATGGGGTATTTTCAGAAGCCAACGCCCTCCCATGTTCGAGATATTTGGCATCGTTGTCAATGAATCCCCCCCCCCTAAAAACTCCCGAACGACAGGTCGGATCGACAAACGGACTTTAGCATCGCGTTCAGACACCTAAACAATGTACGAAAGGCCCCGGCTCACTACCATTGCTGAAGGATGCTCTGAAGAACTTTGCTGCCCTAGAAAAAAACTTTTATACTTTCTAATAAATAAATAAATAAATAAATAAATAAAGTTTTTAATTAAGATCTCTATTTATTTAAAGTTGAATTTTTAATTAGTATATTTGAATTTCCCCGTTGAATTTTAGTAAGCTTACTGCAAAAAAAAATAACTTGCTTGGTTGATATCGTACATTTCTAAAGGGGAGTAATATATTTTAATTCAACAAGATTCATTAAAAAATATAAAGTTAGGATATTAACATAGTGAATTCCCTTTTGTAGTCAGTAGCCAGTGTCTGGCAAAGGTCAAAATGGGAATACACAACAAAAGATCTTTTGAAAGACTTCATATTAAAGGTTTTCCTTCTAAACCAAGAAGAAGAATATCGAAGTTAGAACGCTATTATTTATGGACACAGCCAATTATTATGCGAAGAAACGTCTCCTTAAATAAAAAATATCGTGTGTGTTTCATAAAAATAAAAGTCAAACAAATTTGTGCCAAAAAAACCAGGACTCCAGCATCTTAAGACTCCTAGTTTGCCAACTTTTTATTTTTCTTTATTTTGACTTTAAAATATCGTCAATCTTAAAGTTGTTAAACCAAGCGGAAGTCTACAGAATACAAAATACGAATTGAAAAATAAGATACGAACATTTATTGGAAGCAGATACAAGATTCAATGTGTAATATATGTGTGGAGCGTTGTAAGAATCGAAAATGAAACTGTCGATGTGGCGCTGCTGTTCAATTGCTTTTTTTGTATATTTAGACGCTTGGACGTTTTGACTCAGTTTCAAGCAGCTCCTCATATATTCTTGTTTCTTTGAAATGCTTTTTCCTGAAATATAAATATAAAAATAAACTTAATGGTCGCCCGAAATCATTGTAAATGAATTATTGAAAACTCCCGTAAATTGCAGAAGAACGAATTAAAAGTATTAATATCCATGGAAAATAGGTGGAATATCATAATAAACTCGCATTTTTTTTTTTTCCAAACTCCTAATTACTTCAATGAAAGGCAAAAATTGCCGTCCATAACAATTCATAATTGATGATCAAATTTAAAGTGTGAATTTGGTTGCAGATGAATTTGAAGAAGCTAACACACTTATTTAAAACTTTTTTAAAAGTTTAAAAAAAAAAAAAAAAAAGTTTTAAATAAGTGTGTTAGCTTTTCTTTTAAATTCATCTATAATAATTCATAAATAAGAAAGAAATCACAACTGCATAGTAAATATGCCTCAGTTCTCACACTGAGCCAACATCAACGGGAATCCTGAACAGCTGTCTCATCCTTATTAGGAATCATCAGAGTTTACCCTTGATGGTTGGTTCTCGATCCCGGGAATGAGCCGCCAAGATAAAGAACAATCAAATAAAAAATAATCCTTTTCCCTTAGCTTTTGCGCAGACTGAGCCTAACATCAAGGGTAAATTCTGCTGATGATTCCTAATAAGGATGAAACAGCTGTTCAGGATTCCCGTTGATGTTAGCTCAGTGTGCGAAGGCATATTTACTGTTCAGTTGCGATTTTTTCTTGTTTTACTAAGTATTTCACTATTTCTAAATTTTATATATAATATTAATTTGTGTAAGTTTAGTATAGGCGTCCTCCGGCTAATAAGGACAGGAGAACTGTCCAAACAGGAAATCCGGTTTGAAATTGCGGAAGCCATATTGTTTTTTCTTTAGCTCTCAAATGCATTGAAATTTCGTATTTAAATTAATTTTTTATTAAATTTCTTTTCATAACTTATTTTTAAATTGCGAGTTAATTAATATATATCAATTGTAATTATCAATTGTAATTTCCTCGGTAATATAAAAATGAAGCCGATTGTTGTCTGCGGCTAAGCTAGTAAGTGATAGAAACTAATAAGTATTACAAGTAAAGAAATCTACCTTATATAATTGGCTAAGTTCGTCTGTCTGTCTGTCTGTCCGTAACTCGATAGAATTCCAATCACACCGCAGCGTTGGAACACGTCACGCATGACGTCATGCCCATCGAAAAAACATGGCGCCCAAATAAATTGCCGTCGATTGAAATTCACGGACAGCGATGACAGACACAATTAAAATATTTCTGAAATTCCTTCACGCAGAAAGAAAGTTTATATGTAAATGCATTAATTTATTGCGGTAGAATTTTACAGAGCGTTGGATAAACCTCGGTATTTGCAATTTTACACTGCAACAATCAACTCCATAGAATCCCAATCATATCGCAGCGTTGGAACACGTCACGCATGACGTCATGCCCATCGAAAAACATGGCGCCCAAATAAATTGCCGTCGATTGAAATTGACGGACAGCGTACCGATTTTAATGAAATTTGGCATTCTTACTCAGTTTTTTACGCTGATTTTGAAACTCAAAACCATTTTTGCCGTAGAAGCTCCGTTCACAAGTTACCGCAGTATTTAGATTACATTTACTTTATATTTGATAGTTGATAATAAAATGATTTTTCAGATTTTTTTATGCCTGTCGTCCGACAGGCTTTGCTGCTATAAGGCTAATAAAAGAACAATAAATATACAGACATTCGACAGGGAAGGCACCAGAGCATTTGCGAAAACCGGAACTCAACTAAATACGGAACCCAGTCTTTTTTTTAGCTCCCAAATGCATTTCGGCATTTGTGAAGAACGTAAATAATGCACAATTTTAAATATATCACTTCCGAATTAGTATATACACTATATATACAGGGTGTCCCAGGAGGAAAAACAGTTCCTATGAACGAGTGTCCTATTCCGAATGTTTTACTAAATAATTGAAATTTGGCGCTCAGTTGACACTGGTCCTGCTGGCCATTGTTTTCATTCTCTTCCACCGCACGGCGCTAAGATCTCCAGACCTAACCCCCTTGGATTTCTGTTTAAGGGTTGGAGGAATAGTGAAGTGTATAGACGTAGAGTGAATACATGAGACGAATTGTTAGTTCACATAATGGATGCTTTTACAGTTTGTAATATCTCTTTGCTGTCATTCGTTTGGAAACTGTATGTTCGAATACCTCTACCTCGGAAAAACTCCGGAGTAGGACACTCGTTCATAGGAACTTTTTTGCTTAAAATCACTGTAGTGGAATGTAAATTATAAAATATTAGCTTAACTAATTTGGCTTGAAAAGAATTTTTTTTTTCTGTGGAGAAGCAAATTCAAATTCGTAATTTGCATAATGTAAATGAGTGTCGTAACGTCACGAGAGTAATAGATATTTAAAGAGTTGCAGAGCCTCACTCTGAAAGTAAGACTAGAACGATTAAGTAAGACCTCATGACGAAGAACTAGAGACTAAATAAGGACTAGAAAGAAACTATGAACCAAGAACTAATTCTGTATCAAGAGAATTCTACGGAATTACTTCTGAGAAGAACGCAAGTTCGAAGAGAGAAGAATTCTATATCCACTGGTGACGGAATTAATTCGGAGCAGAATTATTTTCACAGAGGTAAAAAGCCATTCTACTAGAAGCGTCATAAAGAGTCTAACCATTTGACGACTAAAGCAGACGACAGAAGACAATGCATTATGGGAGAAGTCTCAACCTGAAGAGAAACATATGACTAGATGTGCCGGTTCCATGTTGAAGCGTGCGAGAAGGATTCAAGTGCCGAATCAAGAAGAGTTCCGGATTACTCAGCGTAGATGCGGAAATTCCTACCCATTAGCTCGAGGAGAGATTATTCATCAAGGTGGAAAGCCAATAGTATTCTACGAAAATTGTGAGTACGAATTTATTATTCTATTTTGAAGGGAAAGCGTTCAGGCAAAACGAGCGGAAAAGTACTCGAGATAAAGTTGGATAGAAAACCTGATTTAATTACAGAGAACGGAATGACTAATAATATCGCTGAAGGAAATTCACACAGGTGATTTAATTAAAGCCATTATTTCATTATTTCAAGCGGGAGTAATTTCGAACTTTGAACGGAACTCAACTAGTGACATTGTATTTTGAAAAGACATGAAAGGATACGTAAAGGTTCTGTAAGGTGGACATGCAGACCCAACACATTACCGAACGGAAGATGAAGTTTCATATGATGTTGCTTAAAACTTTACGGTATTTTTATGTCTTCTGTTAAGATTAAATTGTATTGCTTGTCTTATATTGGAGTATGCTTTTTAAACTATTCCCCTCAAATAGACAAATTAGCGTTCTGTGTAAATTTTAGACACATCTGCAAACACACAATCATAATAGATATTTGTTTGTTAGGATACGCACTGCCCTTTTGGCTAGGGTTTCCAATGAGCGATCTTGTAATGCCTTGCATTCTTTTTGACCTGCTGGTTCAATTCTCGATAGTTCATACTATAAGTGTTTGACAAAGCATAAATCGAGATCTTCAAGTCTTCTGTATATTCAGATCCGTAAAGCATTCTGTTTAAAAGCAATGTAGTTATTACCTTGCTGAAATAAGTCTGTATTGACCGGTTGAACCTAAAAGTATTAGGCTTTCCAGACAGTTGAAGATTGCAGAAACCCCTACATGTTACTGCGATCTTAGGATAGCAGAGCAGAACTAACAAGGGAAGTGCGTGACCTGGAAGGCTGAGAACCGCACGAAAATGTGCTTAGAATTTAAATAGCTCATGCCAAAAACAGTGGTATGAGTCATTCTCATGCAAAACTCAGCTTTTGTCTGCTAGCGCCATCCGACGGTGGCATGTTGTACCTGCACTAACAAGTACTTAATCTCAAGATATTGCCACCGAAGACAACAAAATACTGCCAACCTCTTGATGTGTACTTCGTTTGACAATGTAAGCTCTACATGAGAAGGATCGTTGAATTTATAAGACTACAATGTGAAAAAACACAAGTAAAGTTATACGATCGTCATTTCATCATCAGACTTCATCTGTGCTGTACAATCAACTTTCTGCACCGAAGAACGAGCCTATGTTACAATATGCTTGGCAGAAGGCAGGTTTTGACATTGGCATACCAATATCATCTTTTGACAATATAATTAGTGTGGCTTTTGATGTTGGACTGCTTGAATGCGGAAGTGATGTTGAATGTGAAAAAGTAGCTTTAGTCAGATGTGCATATTGTTCTGTTCCACTTTGCTTTGATCACTTCATTGAAATCCCACATCTACACTTTGAAGACTTCAATAGATGATCTTGGATCTTCAATAGATGATCATTCAAATGTCTCTTGTGGTAAGACGTGCAGTTTTGCAGGAGAATCACTCATACCACTGTTTTAGGGATGAGCGATTTATGTTCTAAGCACATTTTCGTGTGGTTCTCAGCGTTCGAGGTCACGCACCTCCCTTATAAGTATAAGCGGACAGTTAAGGCACGTCGCACAATGTCTCAGATCAGATCAGTTTAGAAACTCAGCTCAGATCAGACAACTTCCTACACACTCAGAACACAATGCCAGTCAAACAGAATTTTAATACTTTTATTCTGCTCAATCACTTATACAGAATATTTAATGACTCAATAAAAATTATTTTAATTACCACTTTCCTTCAAATTTGTAGATATTTCCTCCCAAATAGGTTCCTTCAATGAAATATTATAATAATCTTTGTTTCTACGGTCGTAGAGCCCTGGATCGTGTTCAACCAAGGCAGTAAGCTTCTGATCTGAAGACATACTGAAAGAAATCCACTTCAAACGTACGACACAACATCTGATAACGCGGGAAAGTTGTGATAAGTCTACGTAGTGGCGGGACAACCGCTGCGAGGAAGACTCCTGCGCATGCGCATCGAAGACTTCAGAATCGGAACGAAATTGCTGGAACGAGCGAAAAATTCTGATGCGTTCTGATCTGAGACGCCGCTTCTGAACGGAGCGGAAGCAGAGGGTGGAGTTACATTGAAATGCACGGCTTCCGAATTTCTCTGATGTGATCTGAGACAGTGTGCGACCAGCCTATCGAAAGTCCCATAGAAAATACTAGAAGATCTACAGTCGAAAATCGTAGAGATGAATGTGTCTTATGTTTTATTCAATGGGAATTTCCTCTATGTGAATCGTGCTCTTTAAATTGTGCAAAGAACGTATCATACACCATGAAACCTAGAAAGTAAAAAAAAAATAGTTATTGATTGTCGTTGGGTGACTTCGAAAACAATCACGAAGCCAGACTTTTATGAAGAAAACTACACTTTATTAGTCCGGCTACTTTATTAGGAACACCTACCTAGTAGCGTGTTGGGTCTCCTTTAGCCCTCAGAACAGCCTGAATTCCACAAGATGCTGAAATCTTTGTTGAGATAATGTGTACCATTGCAGACATGAGTGTGTCACGCAGTTCGTGAAGATTTGATGGAGATGTAGGCCTGGAGCGAACACCCCGTTCCAGCTCATACCATAAATTTTCAACCGGGCTGAGACCCGGGGACTGAGCGGGCCACTGCAGCAAGAAAAGTCATCGTCGTGTTCCTCAAACCATCCCATAGTGATGTGGGCTTTGTGCATCAGCGCATTATCCTGATGGAAGTAGCCATCTGCATGAGGATAAACTGTTAACATGTACTTGATCAGCTACGATGTTTAGATACGCTCTAGCATCTTGACGTGCCTCTAGAGGCATCAACGGATCCAACGTGTGCCAGGAAAACATCCCCCACACCATGACACTACCTTCACCGGCTTGAAGAGTTGTTGTGGGACAGCATTTGTGCGCACAGCAGGAGTGTACCTAATAAAGTAGCCGGACAGTGTATATGGGATAAAACTAAATTCGTTCATTCTTTGTCTAACGGTGGAATGTGACGTCACCTTTTGCAGAGAGTTAAACAAAAGAACTATATAACTTAAATTTATGAAATTATTTCTCTGAGATGATGTGAATTACAGTGTTGTTGCAAAATAGAGTATTTTGTAAAACATTAAATAAATGACTCCTACTTACAATTCTCCAAAAAAAAAATCTTAAAGACGGATGAAATTTTCCCCAAATTTTCATTAATTTCCAGTCAAACCCTGTAATAATTTTGCATGTTTTGTATCTCGCGTGCAGAGAAACAAGTCAATTTTATTTCAATAAATAGCAACCATTTTGAAAATAGTCTTGGAGAGGATATTAGCAGTATACTTTTCTGGCATTTGGATGGTATGTGGCATAGTTGCTATTAACTACAATAAGATACAAAAAGAACATGCATAAACAGTTCTCATGAAAATACATCAACAATGATAAGATGATGGTAATTGTCTGAAAAAAAAGTCACCTGCTGATAACACCACGTTTCAGTTATAGTCCGTTTTTAGGATTGTGGATCAGAAGTGGCTAAGAAGGATATTGACGCGTGCTTTTTCTCTGCTAGGTCGCAGCAGCGAAGGATAGTGATAATTAAAATTCGCTGTTGGTGTGGTTTAAGAATCCTTCAGTCTTGTTGTTCCTCATTTTGAATGAACTACGTAGATCTAGAAAACAAGGCGCTTATTTAAGTTTTCAAAACATATAAATAAATAAATAAATGAAAAATTAACTAGCTACCCACGAAAAATAGATTCTCCAAACACGCGACCGCTTTCTCATAACCACTCGGTAAAACAGGATTCTCCCAACCCACGACTGCTTACAGAACCAGCGACACCGTCGCAGGGGACCCGGAGTTTTTCGGGTCGTTCCGGGACATCCGGTCGACCCAACTAGATAAAAATGAAAATATGAGCATCCTCAATACTGAACCTAACATTTGATACCTTATTTCTATTTCTGTCTTATGATTTCGGAGGAGATAGAGCGGGAAAAAAATATCAACTTTTCTTTTATATGTATAGATTCTTACCAGTGCAGTTTGAAACCTGCTTTTCCGTTTATTCCACGGTACAACTTTGAGAGAACAGAAACGCAAGTGAAACACACCCCCACCATTCCTTTTAAGGTTATGTTATTATGTTATGAGGACCTAATTAAGTCTGAGCTGCGTCTTAATGGCAACGAAAAACTGTTAATGGCTTTCCCATGTAATCTCTTCACTCGGTGAATCTCATTGAAATGTTTACAAATAACAGCAAAAAAAAATGTTTTTGAATGACACAAATAGACGAAAGATTATGAAAAGAAAATCGTTGATCATTTGTCTAATTACCAAGAATTACTTAAACATTAAAATACGTAGGTTTTATATGTAAATTTTTTAAGGTATTTTTCTGTGTTCCAATATCCTTCAACTTCACTTCTTTATCAGGAAATTTTGAGGCATTTAGTTTTTTTTTTTAGAAATCATAAATTTATGGAAAATATTTAAAATGAAATGTGAGACGTTAAACTTGCTTACATACATTGCATATATTTGTGGAAACACCATAACTTATTTTGAAATTGTTTAGTTTAGGCTAAACAGGAAAAAAAATTCTAATTTTTAATTCCTCGATAATATAAAATATGAAACCGAATACAATAAATTAATTTAGTTTAGACTATTAAGTAATTGAGACATTAATAAGTGACAGAAACGTACACCACGGACTTTGTGATCTTACCAGTTAAGAAGTAAGACTAAAAAAGAACAATAACTACACAGGCGCCCTGCGCTAATTCGTCATGGTATGGACCAGAACACTATCAAAATCGTCCACATGCGGAACAATTCTTTTTTTAGCTCACAAAGCGTTAGTAACTCACTATATATATATGAGCTGTGCCCCGCGGTGTCACCCGCATTAAATTCGGCCCTTCTCGGTAATTTTCGGTTCTCGTCGTGCGGCGAAGCCTCTCCGTCGCCGCCGCCGCACCCGTTGGTTGACGTTTATGTTTACTGCTCCGCTCCTATTGGTCGTAGCGTGATGTTGTATAGCCTATAACCTTCCTCAATAAACGGGCTATCTAACTCAAAAAGAATTTTTCAAATCGGACTGGTAGTTCCTGAGATTAGAGCGTTCAAACATACAAACTCTTCAGCTTTATATATTAATACATATATATCACTTGCGATGCTTGCGAAATATATTATACAAAAGTACAGTAAAATGAAAAAAAAATTGTCTTTACAAATTTTGATTCTTTCGTACGTGGACGATGAATGTATATTTAAATAATGCTTTGATAACTAATCATTTAGTTCAAGCGCTACATCGTTCGTAACAATGAGAAAAGAATACCACGTTACAACAATAGTATTGAATGTGAGATGCACTGGTGACAACAATGGACAGCAGTTCGTTTGTTATGTGGTTGGAAGAAAGATGGCAACGATTGATTAGAACGTTCTTATATAGTCTGCCGGAGATTTCTTTACCGTCTTCACCTAGGATGTATATATAATTCATCTAGTGATTGGAACGACGTAGAATTATTTCTGAATAATTCTTTAAGGATAAGCAAGTAGGTCAATCTTTTATTTTGTTTATACGAAGGAACAACAGAACAATTTAAAAACACTATGTAGGGATACACCTAATTGAAACGAATGCAGTAAATTTAACTGAACGAATAGGATTTTAAAGAATGATAACTGAACATTGAAACTGATTATCTCAAGGGAATTGTCTAGTAAATTAGTGAAGACTTTCTTTCTCAAATGTTATGTCCCGAAGTTACGAATGGTTTAGTGCAGATACGATTAAAGAACTTATAAGCTTAGAAGTTAATTAAATAACTATAGGAATCGAGTGCAACTAAACAGTGTTTAGCAGTAAACTATATTTATTGGGAATATTAAAGTTATTGTCGAAACTCAGTAAACGATGAATTTCTGAACAAGTGAACTTTCGATAATAAACACTGTGTTCGAAGTAAGTAATAGCTTATAAGAAAACTTTAAGAAGCAAGTTATATTATTAACGAAAAGCTATCTTATATATTTATTTTCAAGTTGAATTAGTTACATAAATATAAATATTTATATACTTTGGAGGTTCTGTTTATTTAGGATTCAAATGTTTGTGAGGCCCTGAACTACAAAAAGAACTCGAACAGAAGAAGTTTTTGCAATTAGTTGGCTCTGTTTTAAAAGTTAAGATCTGAAATCTAGTTTTGTCATTGTTAAAAAAAAAAAAAGTAAAACTGTCGTTTATGGTAACCGGAAGTAGGTTTTTTTTTTCCTCTTTGCGAAAAATGGCTGTTTTGGAACTAAATGTTTGAAATTTAGTAGAAAAATCGAAATCGAATACAAAAAAAGGATCTCTTGCTAGAATGCCCCATACTTAATATTTACAAAAGATTATGGTTGTTAATTGATTAGTCCTGAGTATGTTTTTAACTTCCGGTTACCACATACTCCAATACATTTAAACCAAAAAAAAAAAAATATCAGCAAAACTATACAATCCAGATTTTTTTACCCACACATACATGTTTATTTGTGGGTGTGTGCGTGTGTCATTTCCACAAGAACTTTTAAACGAAAGTACGGATTTTCGTGAATTGACATGTATATTTATGGAGAAGATATTCTTTGTATTTGAAACAAATTGAGTAAAATGCTAAAATCAAGAGATTTATCCTTAACTATAACAAAAAAATCTGAAATTCGAGATACAGATGGTTCTTTAAAGAGATTACAGTTAGAGGTCGAAATATTTTCTTCAGAAATGACTTCAAAGTAATGGTGATAAATTAATACTGATAGTAATATATATGATTGGCTTACTTTGTTATTGTGATAAATCAATGCTTTCTGTAAACTAGGCTCTAAATTCTTTTCTAACTTTCGGTATAAAATTTCAAAATTAGATATTTAGCTATGTCTACTATTAAACGTATCAATGGACATGTAAAAATAAATAATATCCTCTCTTCAGATTGTTAAGTTAACTGTATTAACACGGAATTCGTTGACTCGATGTTCAGATAGTCTCTGTGAGGGAATCACCCCAGGATAGACTCCCAGTTCCCTTTTGACAGAACTGTGATTATACTTGGAGGCTGTCTAGGATAAATCAGTCAGGAAAGTACAGACATCGGCTTAGACTCGGTTCAGGTATTCCCGAATGAGGTCTTTGTTGTTTGAGTTATCAAGTACTTTGTCTTCCTTTATTTTTACTTTTTACATGATTAGTTAACTTTTTCAAACTTGTAAAGCTAACTGTCTAATAATTTGCACTATTTCTTACAGAAAAGTTGAGCAAAAACGAGATTTTTCGATAAACTTATGAGAACAAGTTGCAAATTATTATTAATATCCCACGCTTTTTTAGACAGACACTATTGGGATGCGCAGCACTGTAATACGACATCTGGTGGCAGAAATAAAAAACATAGTTGGTTGATTCCCGATACGAAGTCAATTGTATCGTATTTAGTTGTTTCTTGTGCATTTGTATTTAGCATAATTTTTTTCAATAACAATTTATTAATTTCTGATCGTCAAGAAAAATATGTAATTTTTAAGATAATTCAAAAGCCATTTCTGAAAGAAAATTGAAGCGTGATCGAAGTTTTAGCCACGTGTAATGAAGTTTACAATGACTACAGAGAAGAAGCAGATTAAATGTCTATATTATTTTTTGATATTATGTTATATTTACTTATATTACATCCTATACATTTTTTTTATTAGAATGGTGACAGAAATTCGTATTCAGGTGTGACTGAAAAAAGAATCATAATAAAATAGGTTTGATGCCTTCAAATTTTTTTTTACAGTCAAAACACGCTTTTACGAAATGTAAACAAAGAAAAATCACAGAAACCAATATCAGTCTTTTGTGCTTTTTTTTCTTTTTACTATAGTCCGTTTATTATATCTTTAAAGACATGTTACAACTCCATATATGGTGAACGATTGAGCTTTAGTTATTCCTTGTACTTTCGTACTGAACATGGCAGCTGCTGTACAAACACCGTTGTTCGTTTGTGCCAACAAAACTTTGAAGAGTCAATAGAGAGGAATCAGTTATTGTGCTCCCAGTGAATGATGGCCGCCCTGTTTTTGTGAGATCTGCGCATTTATCATCGATTACTCTGGTCAGGCACTTCCGTATGAGTTTATCACTGGACGTCGCCATTACGGTAAAGGCTTGTTACTTTGCAAAAGAGCATTGTATTTATAAATAATATATATTTATTTATTTATATAAATACTTATTGTTAGCAACTGGTATTGAAATAATGGTAAATAGTCGAGAGAAGTTTTAATTTGGCGTTATCAACATGTCTTTCTCAGTGAAAACAGACTCTGTCGTCCATTGTGACAGGAAAACATAATTGATCAGCTACCGGAAGGGCTGCGCAGTTCAAACTTCCGCCGGTCATCTTTCATTTTGAGGACAATAGAATGTTATTGTTTTATTTCGTCTATCTCTATCGTAAAATGGCTGAAGCAGCAGCTATTTCATCTCATTTAAAATTGTTAAGGAAACCGAAGTGTCTCTTGCCACTAAGTCTAGCCCATTATTTATAACACCGGATAAGAAATGAGAGCAGCCGGCATCGATAACAGAAACGGACGACTAAAACAAGCTTTTTATGAAATCGAAAATAAATAGATAAATAAAAAAAATATTAATATAGAAAAACAGATAAAAGTAATAAAAATAAAACATTGTAGGGCGAGGACAAATAGGATGCAAACACCGGAAGTAACTTACAACGACGTTCCAGACGCGACCAAGCAATAACTTTAGTGAAGAAAGGAAATGTTAATGATTGGTTACTGTGATCACATATCTACACAGATATAATGAATGGACTATAATAATGAATTATTTTCGAAAAAAATAAATATCAGCCTTATATATGCTTGCCCTAGCAGTGATACTGGATTATATCTTCGTCACTCATCTTCTCACAATAAGCATTGAAAGTGGTCAATATTTCCAGAAGTGTTCCTCAATTAAGCATTTGCACGCTTATGTCTACGGCCTCCACTTGTCTCTATAAGTTAATGACGGAGATGGAGGAACCATTCTGGAGACATTGGACTATATTTTGTTTTATTGGAATATAACTTAAATTTTCATTACTATTTCTTTCATAAGTTTATTTACTTATTTATTTATGTATTTTTTCTTTCCTGTTTTGTGTACTGTTTAAAGTGATTTCTAATGTTATTTTATTTTATCTTCCTAACATATATCAGTCTCATAGTCCATCGGTAAAAACCTTTATTTTAGGGAGAAACATTATAAACATTGAATTTTTTTCATTGAAGTCAGAATTCTTGATCTCTATTTACATAATATTCTTGTGTTTAGTTATTATTATTTTTTTAATATCTTCGTTATTTAAGTAATTAAATATTACATAATTACAAAACTTCCAATGTATAAAATCAATGATTGTTATTTGAATTTATTTGTTAGCTTTCCAAGCATCGGGTGGCCATGATTAAAGAGGGGGTGTTTACAGCCCAATTATCAAAGACCTATTAGGCCAAACTTCACCAAATTTCATGTGAACACGGGATTTTGATTTCTAAAGAAAAAAAAATAGTTCAAAATTTCGCCACCAGGGAACAAAATGGCGCTGGAAGCACGGAAATATGCAGATTGCAGTAAACCGGAGTCATAGATTGAAGGATAGAAAAAGATGAACACGAACAGCTGGTGAAACTTTAACACCGAAAAAAAATTGCTTTTGTCGCACTTCGGGAATATCGGAGGTTGAGGGTTTTTAGGAAAGGCCCAAAGACAATTACAAATTTGCGATAAATGATTTTGCGATTTAAAAATCGGGTGCCAGGACGATGACGCAAACTGACATCAAACCAACAACTTACAACAGTTGCAACTGCTGCACTGGAACCAAATGATGCACACGCGTCCAGCAGTGCACGGGGGCAATATCCAGGCAATTTGATGTGTGGCAATTCTAGGTTGGAAATTACGTGTAAACTGCTGAAGTTTTTCCCGTTCAAGATCAGCCTCACTCAACAACTCCTCCGAGGAGATGCGGACGCTCGTCTGAACGTTTCTCTAATGTTCCTAGCTCTAACGGAAGCCGAGAGTGCATGGCCTTGGAACATCCTATGGAGTGATGAGGCACATTTTCATCTTAACGGGATTGTAATCGTACAGAATTGCAGCATTTGGGCGTTGGAGAATCCTCAGGTGTCTCAGCAAATCCCTTTGCACTCATCGAAAGTCACTGCTTTACTGCTTCGTGTGGTGTGGCTTTACTGCTTCGTTCATCATCAGTCCGTACTTTTTTGAAGAAATAACCAAACGGTCCCGTGACTTGCTCCGTCAATGCTGTAAGGTATCAACGAATGCTGCTTGATTTTGTTATTCCACAACTTCATCAGCGTGGATGCCTCGGATCCGCCATATTTATGCAGGATGGAGCACCCCCTCACATTGGATTGGGTGTATAGTAAGTCTTACAGCAGCATTTCACAGAATACAGAATAATAGTACTCGAGCATTTCCTCCGAGTTGGCAAGCCCATTCGTATGATCTCGCTCTCTGTGACTTTTGGTTATGGGGATATTTTAATAGCTTGGTGTACCAAGGAGGCGAGAAGCGTTAAAGGACCGATAACGTTGTACAGGAGGCAAATCACAGGAGATCTGTTGCGTTCTGCTGTAGGAAATACTGTTCACAGAATACAGTTATTGGAACAGTTGCAAAGAAAACATATTTAATCGCTCTGTAAATGATGCCAAATAAAAATTAGTATTGATTGTAAACTTACTTTGTTTATTAACGGCCAATTTTTTCTGCACATGTAGCTTCTAGCGCCATTGTTTCCCCTGGAAATTTTGAACTAATTTGTTTTTTCTTTAGAAATCAAAACCCTTTGGTCTAAATAGTCTTCATACCAAATTTGATGGAGTTTAGCTCTTTAGGTTTTTAGTAATTGGGCTCTAAACACCTCATCTTTAATATGGCCACTAGTATAAGATTCAAAGATGAAAAGATATAATATATCGTAGGTTTCGACATAACATTAAGATGACTCAATATATATATATATATATATATATATATATATATATATACATACACACTACCCTACAGTAATGGACCGGACACTAGCATATTTACATAAAAACAGACGAGATCGTCAAAGTGCATGCGCGCACGTGATCAGGCAAAGTTTATTCAGATAATTGATACTGAAATGTCTGAAGGAGTGTCGAATAATGCGAAGAATATGCCGAAACGCATGGAATATAATGTCTAACAGATGGAAGTTGACGATCCCGTATTTTCGTAATTTCACGTAATTTACGCGAGAATAGTCTCTATCCATGTCTTCTCACAAAATATTGAAATATTTAAATGAATTATAATACGGGGAAATGCATGAGACTTTCACTACATTTTAATATAGGTTTAATAGATTGAAAACAGTCAATAAACAAACGATAAATTCATTATGTAGCATTTTCCTAGTGACAAGACATTAAAAATACTAAATTCCTTTAGACCTGCTGAAGAGGCTAATGGCGAGATCTCGTGTTTTTCGTAAATCTCGCGCAAACGTGGTCGTCAACTTCCATCTGTTAGACAGTAGTGACTTTGAAAGAGGCATTATAGTTGGCTGTCACATTGCTGCCAAGGATATTCGTGCAATTTCGGTGAAATTATCACAGCCACGTTCAACTATTGGTGATGTCGTCAAGAAGTGGAAGAATACGGACGTTGGGGCACGAACTGCACACGTTGGTCGTCCCCGGAACCTGACCGAACGCGATCGACGGTTCCTGAAGCACGAGGTTCGTAAGAACCGCAAAAAACCCTCCTAATCATAAACAGGGAGTTTCTACAGGCATCAGGGGTTACGGTTCATCAGAATACGTTGCGAAAGGAATTGAACGCCATTAAAATCCATGGATGTGTTGCCTTACATTAACCACAGATCTCGCCATTCAACAGAACCGCCAGACTCAAGTGGTGTTTGCAGCGTTGCAAGTGGACTATAGAGCAGTGGAAAACAATTTTATGGAGTGAAGAGTCACATTACACTCTCTTCCAGTCGGATGGACGTGTTTGGGTGTGGCGAATGCTAGGCGAATGTCTTTTACCCGAGTGCATCGTTCCAACTGTGGAGTTCGGTGATAGGGGAATCATGCTGTGGGGGTGTTTCTCTTGGTATGATCTGGGACCGTTGCATGTTGGTGCGGGAACTTTGAACTCCGATGGCTACAAGGACATTTTGGACAATCGGGTTGTTCCTACTCTCTGGCAAATGCTTGGAAATGACGATTGTTACTTTCAGGACGACAATGCTCATGCCATGTTTCAGTCTCTGTCCAGCAGTGGTATACAGAGTGGCTGTAAAGCGGCTTAAATGGCCTGCTCAGAATCCTGATCTAAACCCCATCGAACATTTATGGGACGAGTTGAGCATCGATTGAGGACCAGGGAACCACGTCCAACATCTACAGCTGCACTGGCCATGTTCTTGAAGCAGGAATGGATAAAAATACCCATAGCTCTGTATCAAAACCTTGTGGAAAGCATGCCCCGCAGGTGGCTAATGTAATTTCAGCACATGGCTACTAAATCAGATACATTTTCACGTGTTTCCAGTAATGCGCAGTGTCCGGTCCATTAGTGTAGGGTAGTGTATATATACGTTAAAACGTGAAAAATTACCGTAAAGTTAAAATCAAGAATTGAATTGGATTAGCAATACCATATAATGTTTTACAATCTAAAACTTCCGTATTTAGAAATTGAACAAATTGAATAAGTTTAAGAAATATTTCATACCAATCAGTTTTTTGAATGTGTTTACGATTGGAGGTAGTTTTCCTTTAAGAAACAAAAGAACAAACGCGAAGTCGTATTTCTGTATTTTATTAACAATACCTCTGAATACCCTAAGATATCAAGATTTAAGGACACAGATTTAAGGAGGTAATGAAAGAGAAACAGATTTAGACTATTGTCAACGTTAGTAACATTTGCATTGAAAACATAATATTTGCGTGTTGCGATGACTATATTTTCTTCAGTCTAACAGCTTATTAGCAGTAAACATAACTAATACAGAAAGATTTACGAGCAGTTCTAAAAAGATTGTCTTTGACGAACTTGCCTGTGAACGGCATCACAAAATCTTCGTTTCTAAAAATTGCTGCTCTCATAATCGGCTCCGTTTCGTCGGCATTTTGTCTGAGGGAATCTTGACCAGTGGTGGCTCGCGTATAGGCACTGTGGGACCGCAGCACTCCCTATTTCCATTTGATATTATCGATAACACTAGGCAGCAAAATTAAACTTTTTCTCTGTATCTTTGATGAAAATAATTGATCTTTATGTTCTCGAGTGTGCTAAACATGAAAATGGCCATTAAAATACATGTTTTGCTTTATTTTTTTAGATATCTCAACTTATCATAATTATTCTTAAAAGCCTAACGCATATACTTACCTTAATGTTTCCCCTCGGAGGAATGTCTCTGAAGGCGCAATCGCTTTGTCTGCCGTTTGTATTCAGTTGCTGGTAATTCTCTGATGAGTGTCCAGCAGTTATCTGCCAACATCGATTCACTCCACTTTCCCTGTACCTTTGACCATCTTCGAAATTTCCTGATGGAAGCTTCAAAATACCAAGTTATCTGGTTTGGTGAAAAACGGTAGGAATTGAGTGTTCACAGAATACACTGACTTTTACCGATTGGTCATGACAATTTCACTGCTGCAATCTAGATGCCAACAGTCTTGCTTTATCTTTAAGCAATTCCAAATCTCTTACCAGATCATTCAACTCGCATTGTGTTACTTTGTGTTGCTGTATAGACTCCTCATTACACTGGAAATCAGGATCTTTCAATGTATTCTGTTTAGAAGGTGATGGAGTAGCATTAGTCACTGATGTCCTTGTCACTAACTAAGAATCGGATGGGATGGGAGCAGGAAGTCTATCTCCATGAGGCACTGGACGCATAGCTGATCTTGTGTTAGGATACGTCAGTGCTGACTTTTTCTTTTTTGAATCATCATGTTTTAAGTGAGCTTTCATGCAAAAATATCAATCATTTACGTGGTTTAATGGTTCTCTCCGGATCATCAGAATAGCAAAGCCCATTGATGATCTTTTACGATTCAACCACGAACGAAGACCTATGGCAACATGTATGAGGGGCCCAGGGTTTGTCTTGGTCACCTTCTCTGCTACTTGGCACTGCGGATGAAAACATGTTTCCACCACTGCATGATGTGAGGTAAGAAATATTATGCTGTTTAACATATGTGGGATTTCAGGACAGGCAAAATGAATTCTTAGCACTAACTGATTCTGAACCCCCCTCCCCCCTACATCTACTTAACTAGAGCAAATCTGAGATTTTAATGGCCATTTTCGTGGTAAACATGGTCGATTTAGTATCAAATTGTTTTGTTCAAGATACATTTTCACTGTTGCTTAGTGTAACATTTCGAAGATGTAAGTTTTGAAAAAAAGCTGAATTAGTGGGGAAAATGGGTAGTTTTTCGCTAGTTTAGGTCCTGAAATCATAGGAAATATACCATTTTGAAAGATTTGCTAGTTTTGCCCTACAAGAAGGCTCTTCAAGATACCTATTCGCCACAAAATCCTAATTTTGTGTTTACTGGATATTCGCTACTTTTGCGCTAAGCCATCGATTTAATGTAATGAGTCCTTTTTTCTTTAATTCTTTCTTTACACTTGTACAATATATAATCCTTAAGCTTAATGTGAGTAACCATCCCCAAGTTTATGAAAAAGATACAAAAATCTATGTTTGGAACTGTTAAGCTTCAGTTAAGGCCGTTTTACATTTACTATTTCACTCGCCATTTTCCAAGCCATAACGCAGGACATGTCAGGGTAGATTGCGAGTGATTTGTGTATCGTTTTACACTTACCATAACGCCTTCCATCACACGGAACATTTACACTTCGCAATTGTCATCATGCCTACGTTTTATTTACGATAAAAATAGCAGTGATTTATATAAAAACCATTTAGTCAATGCATCGGATAGGTGAAAGAATGTCTTTAATTAATTAAAATAGGAAATATTCATGTTTTTTTTCATCGCTTTGTGTTTCTTTGTTTTCAGTTTCGATAAATCAGTTTCGATAAATAACGCAGTCTCGTTAAATCTCGATCAAATCGCGATATCTTTTCGAGATGTCGATCGCTCGTCTCGATTCGAATTTTCAAGCCGAAATTCTGAAATGATTTTGATTAATAATGTAACATTTTATGAAAGCATCCACGAAAACATAAGGAAAAGATGCCCTCCGATCGTGAAAATCATTTTTGTAATCGGTAATTTCGAATAAATAGATACAAATCGATTGGACTTCCAAGTTCTACAATTCGTCACCAGGAGCGCTGGTGTCAAATGTCCAGCCATCTGCTGTCTCGACATTTCTTCGAAAATAGCCCAGACTCTATCGCTCTCCATTTACTGGACATCTGTGATGTCTAGGTGATGGCGAGTGAAATGTCCAGGTTATGGCGAGTGAAATGGTAAATGTAAAACAGGCTTTACAGCGGCGTGGGGTCTGACTGTTGTGCGCATGCGCACATAGGAAGTTCCACGCGAGGCTGCAAGGGGGAGAGATCACTGTCTTTTCCACAGTGTCGATCCTGATGTGCTAGGAAGCTACACGCGAGGCTGCAAGGGGGAGAAAGCACTGTCTTATCCACTTTTCTTTCTGTCTTATGGACACGTGATCTGTTAAACGATCAGGTGGTCGAGTGATCAACCAACGCACATTGATTTTGGCGTCATCAGAAACGATATTTTATTTGCACAGCTTCTCCTAGAATTATTCTATTCCTAGTATTCTGTTTAGAAGGTGATGGAGTAGCATTAGTCACTGCTGTCCTTGTCACTAACTAAGAATCAGATGGGATGGGAGCAGGAAGTCTATCTCCACGAGGCACTGGACGCAGAGCTGATCTTGTGTTAGGATACGTCAGTGCTGACTTTTTCTTTTTTGAAACATCATGTTTTAAGGGAGTTGTCATGCAAAGATATTTTTTTTTGCACAGCTTCTCCTAGAATCAGGGTCCCCACAACGGGGGGCGGGGAGAAGAGTTGGTCCCTCTGCACCGGGGCCCGGGCTGAGGTCTTGATCGCAAAGAAATGTTTGAATTAGCCTATCAGAAGCGCAGTAGCCTCAGTACGAAGACCTTGTTATTTACTGTGACTTCTCCTGGCTGATGATCGCCAACGAGCGCCAAACAGCTATTCCAGGATGTCACTTGTAAATAATTTGGTCTCACCCATTGTTCTAGGCTTTTTTTAATAATATAGTCTACATTTTATTTCAATTATTTTTCTGCTTTAACCGTCTGCATAGAGCTATTCTGCATTACAATGTTTGCATAGAGCAAATTTTTTCTAAACTTTTTCTAAACTTCATTTCTAAAGCTGGAAAAGTAAATGTTGGCGTTGTCACGGTTTTATTTTAACTTCTATTTGTTTTCTTTCGTTACCTGTTTTACCGCCCTCCGCCTATATTTTAACTTATTTTTTTATGTTGCGTTTTGTCCCCTCGTTCCTTGTTTTATTCTGTAAATACTTGTTTATTGTTAAAGAAATCATTATTTGTATTCATAAATCCGATATTTTAATTTTTATATTATCATCCGTTTTCCGAAGTTTCGATTTTCATCAACTATGTTCCCGGAGAATTTTATTTATTCTTTTTCTCATAAACTAATTAGAATCATATCCCCATATTTAATGATTGGCTATTTTCTGTTAGTTTGTGTGACGTCCCGGCAACTATCTCTATGAAATAACAGAGGTCTTTATTAAGATAAGAAATAATTTTAAGTGCGGGTCTCGGAATAACGCAGTTAGAAGTTTGGCAATGTAAAAAGGATTACCGGTGGCCACAGGGTATTGCGGAACACAAGCCGTAGATAAACGGTGTCGGATGTTCCTGATATCAGCTCAGTATTCGCCTTGTCTATAAGTTAGTCGTATCATCGCCCGCGGACCTTCCAATATACATGCCTGGATACGCGGTGGCATGCGAAGACAGTGTCAACGGTTACAGTATGAAACAGCGAAAAATCAAATAAAAGAATCAGTGCTTTGTTTCCCTGGTCAAGGAGTCATTCCGATTCCAGAGAAACTCATATGGGGCCCCGAACAGTAATCTTGGTGCACCAAAACTTCTGTAAGTACACTTTCTTACCTTATTTCTAACGTTTAACGTGAGGCTAAGAATAGTGCGAAAAAACTAAGGACCTGAGTTTTGCTACCTCAATCAATCTCAAATGACAATTAAACTTAGCTCAGAAAATAGCCTACTTAACTATGTCAAATTGATAAAAAAGAAAATAGATTTTTTTTTTGTTAATTTTCAAATTACATGTATAAGCGTGTGTTAGGTTTAATCAGCAGTGAAAATCGCAATAACTTTCCAATATTTTTGATCTGCTGGAAATTCCTCTAATTTATCCATTTAGAATTAGGAAAGCTAAAACAATTACTTTAATCCACAATTTTTCTTGATAACTGACCAGTAAAATAGAGATGTGTTCTCGAGTGGAAGTCTCCGCTAGGTAATTTACCTTTCCTGATAAATTTAGGTTTAGTCCTTTTCCCAGAGAACATATTCTTTGCGACACCATGCGAAATGTTTTGCAGGCAAGCCCATACATGTTTTACAGACGAGTCTGGGGGTGCTATTTTTGCCCCCAGACTCGCCTGTAAAACATGTGTGGGCATGCCTACAAAACATTTCGCATAGTGACGCAAAGAATATGTTCTCACGGAAAGGCTCACTTTAGGACCTCCTAGCGTCCTAATGGGGCGTTTCCGGACATGGGTTCATTGGGAATATATTGAATCTTAGCCATGCTCCTACACGTGGTTTGAATATTACCAACGAATTTTGCAACACCCTGTATACACAGAGTGATTCACGAAGATATGCAGAAACTCATTCTACATGTAAAAGTAAATAAACAAGTTATATAAACATAGGTCCGGTAATGCTTCGGTAGCGAGTTACGGCTAGCGAAAGATTTCGCCTATAATTTAGTACCCTGGGTGAAATGAAGACTTGATGGAAGCCTGGGAAGTTAAATTAAGGGGCGAAATCAGTGGTTTCAAATGATTGTTGACCTGAATAATCGAATGAAACATGTCGCAGAACTGTATCTCCCTGTGTTTGGAAGCGTATCCCACGTGGAACCTACAAAAGAGGTATCGCAAAACAACCATTTTTCCGTTTGGCGTACAATAACATTGGTAAACTAGGTTAGACACACAAAAGTGTTCAACAAAATTTGTAGAATATTGATTTCTGAACAAAACGGTGCAAATACAGTATACAGAAAGTTAATAGATGTTCGATTAAATGAACTGTTATGGAGAACAGTGCAAAGTAAATTGAACTGAAAAACATTACCCTACACCTAATCAATAAAATTACAATAAATTCTCAAAAATGCTTCCATCAACCTCAATGCATTTTTCTGCACTTTAACGATTGATCTTGTTGCTTTT
>JAFIDM010008419.1:39085289-39108882 GCA_023159025.1 Thereuonema tuberculata | reverse complement strand
TGCACTCGGGCAAAAGAATACGAAAACTAAAAATAGGTAATATACAACCAGGGCCCCACAAGGAGGGGATCTCTTGGTCCCTCAGAATCGGGGCCCGGGATGGGTTCTTAACCATTAAAACAAAAAAGAGGTATGAATTAGCCTATCGTTTTTTAGATTTTTTTTATTATATAAAGTCTACTTTTTATATAAACTACTTTCTGCTTTAAGCGTTTGCGTAGAGCTATTCTGCATTACAATGTTTGCGTAGAGTTAATTTTTTCTGACCTTTTGGGTAGACCTGGAAAAAGTAGATGTTGGTTTTAAATTAATTTACTATAAAAATAAAGCTAATAACTGTGTGTGTAGCATGTTTAAAACAGAGAAATTGGAAATCGTGTGGTGTTTGAGCAATATTTTTGGCTAACATGAAAGGGGGGGGGGCGTTACTAAATTCGACCCTTGAATTTGATGTGGGGAGCCTCATCGTAAAGGAAAATTTAAGACATTCCTTTCTCCCCTCTTTTCTAACAGTTATTTTCTCATGTATTTGTTCATGTCGTTCCCATGCATCGTCATATCGGAGAGTGAATCGTGCATTTGTTTTTTTAGGTAGTTAGAATTCCTGAAATAGCAGTGTTCCGTAGTAAACCTTGCTGGAATAACCCCCAACCCACCCCTTGCGTCACGGTCTGCTTAGTCCCCACCGAGGACCCGTCATTGAGTGGTTGTCATTCTGGCTGGGATCCAACTTTTCCCATATATTAAGTTGTAATTGATTTCCATAGCTATTATCGCCTCTTTAAAAATCAGTCTGGAAATGATAACTTGTCACCGGCTTTAAAAACGAAAAGCCTCCAAAGCCAGTTGTGAATGCGCGAGGAAAAATAGTTCTTGATCACAAATCAACGGAGCTGAGATTCGCACAGTTCCTCCTAGATGGAGCTATTTTTACGAGTGGACGGGGAGGTACCTATCAGGAATCTTCCACTTGTTGCCAGCATCTGTTTACTTTTCAGCACAGGGATGAACACATTAAATCACCAGGTAGGCAGGGTGGGATTCTCGGCTCCCTCGTGACGCTTTCGAGAGCGGCAATAGTTCAATAACGTGTTTTGCTCAGTCCGTTCCCTTCATACGACTCGGGTAGTCGATTTTTGTGTTTTGGCTTCGGTCGAAATTCGGCTAGCGGTAGTTTCGCCGATTTCCGTTTACGTTAGGGGACGTAGCCCCTTCCGCTATTCGAGCTTCTTCTTTTTAAGCAACCCTATAGGGAGCACCTATTACGAGTTCCGTGTCTCTGTATGTGTGTGAGTGTGTAATGTCCTGCACACACCAAACCGAGAGTCGGGGTGCTATGAGTAGGACTCGTTGGACTCCGCAAGACCTGGAGGTTTGGTGGAAACTCTGACTTCCGGTCCAGCTCTCTTCCGCTTTTAGCTGGCCATCGACCAAATCAGGAAAGTGGCCGTAATTGGACATCATTGAGTAATTGGTCCTACAGCATGAATCGACAATACTGAGACCCACAGGCGGATCCAGGAGGGGGGGCTATTGGGACTGTAGCCCCTCCGTTTAGCTGTGAATATAGATTGGACAAAATAGGGTTTACAAAGGCTGCTGCCTGATAGACATTAATATTGCCATGACGACGATTTCAATTGCTAATAAAAAGCTGGCGAATAGCGGGCGTTTCAGACTCACAGGTATAGTCAGCTCTTCATAAAAGTTAGCCCCCTCCCGCCTTTCAAAAATCCTGGATCCGTCCGTGTGAGACCGGATATGATACCCTCCCCCCAGAGTGGCCACTGAACCTTGCAAAATAGACGTACTAAATGAATTCAGTGCGTGCATCGCTTGAAACTGTAATTGACTCTTGAAATATAACGGCTTGAATACCGAGCTTTCTGCGCTAATCAATACTAGTGTCATTTTTAACAACTGAAACGTGATTGAAACACTGATCCCATTGAGTAAAGAGCTGGGTAACCCTAGGGGCCCGTACGGAGCAAATAATCTAGGAAAAATCCCCGATCTCCTCCAGTGATTTGAAGACTCCCAATAGCCTTCAGTCCAGAACCTTCTAGTCCTCTACCACTGGACCCCAGATTTGAAGCTGAACCTAGCATTTACTCTTCTTTTTACTTATCACAGCGCCTGAATACATTCATTAGATTCTTAATTTGCTGTATTACCAGCACCATAAGTAATTTAAGGAAAAACACAAAACCTTATTATTAATTTAAATATTAATTTAAAATTTGAAGCAGTGATAACGTTATTAATGCAAGTCAAAACCAGTCAGTAATTCAAAATTAGGATATTTTGAGCTTGGGAGAAATTCTCATTTTCTACAGGATGATGATACCAATAAAATGATAAAATTTCCAACTTTTATCTTATTAATTTGGCATCTTCAATTACTAAAGTCGTTCATAGAATGTTCGCGATTTTTGTTGCTTACAAATTATTGCAGCTTTTAACGTTGTGTTGAGCCAATGCTTGATTTCTTCCCTGCATAAGTTATTTTATTTTTACGCTATTTTTCCAATGTTATACAAGTCTTAGGCAGTGGGAATTAATCCTTTACACTGCGCGTGGTTTGATACGATTACAAGTTAGTCTATTGATATTGTCTAAAATCGAATTTAATATTTATATTATTACTATCAGTATTAATATCTTGTTAAATTTTAGTATTATTGAAGCTTAATTTTATTCAGTACAAAAATCCAAAATTCGTTTGCTACGGGATTGAAAATTAATTCAAGTTTAAAATTGGACTTAAATTAGAACGTGACTTTATGTGTGGGTGTGAGGTGATAAATAATGTGATGAAATCGCAAACGTGAAATCGCTTTGCCAAAAAAAGACAGTAAATAAATAAATAAATAAATAAATAAATAAATAAATAAATAAATAAAATAAACAAATACATAATTGACGGGATGATCTCTTGAGAAGGTTCTGTCCGTCTTTTCATCACTTCTATAGCCGAAACTAAAAGTCGGACAAACCTGAGTAATACCTTATTGGAACCTTATGAAGTGTAGAGGTTGAGAGAAGTTCCGGTTTGAACTTGTGACAAACATATAGTCCAACAGGCGGTTCTGGACGATCTCGTGTTTTCGCGATTTCACGTTATTTACTCGAGAATAGCCTCTATTCAAGTCTTCTCACAAAATGTCGAGAAACAGGGCTGTACGAAGCCGCGCGTGGAAAATAAAATTACAAGTTGAAGAATATTTTAGGAGGGAATTAATTAATGGAGGACCTCTCATTCCTTTAGAAAGAGTTCAAGACAGAATAGCTGAAGCAACCGGTATATCCAAAGCCTCCAACACCAGGATACGTCGACAAAGCAAGCGGCGCGGGAAAAAAGGCTTATAGACTCCCCTGGACGATTCCTGTACTTTGAGAACAGCAATCATAGTGCATAATTCCAATGTATAATGTATAATTAAATGAAAGGGTCGGAGAAATATTTAAAAGATATATTTTTACAAAGTACTGGATTCGAAATTATTACTTGACATTTCATACATCTCCCAATTCACGCAGTTAATTACTGGAAAAAAAAAAAACAAACCAGAATTTACCTTTAAAGGCCCTTTTCAGGGCCTCAAAATTAGACGGAAGAGCTGTCGAACATACTAATCGCCCACAAAAAAAAAAATTGCTAAAATATTAGAAAAACGTTAATTTTAAAAATTTCTTAAGTAAAACAAAATAAAACTAAATACAAAACAAAATACCAGGATTACGTCAATATATTTATATAAGACAATCCATTTTAATTTTAAAATGCAACATTACATTAACGAATTAATAATCAATAAGGCACAACTGCAAATTTCTCATTTATTTTATTTGCTAATCACAAAAATCAAAAACAAATAAAAAAAATGCATGAATATATATTTATGTTTACATTTAATTGAAATATTTAAATGAATTATAATACGGGGAAATGCATGAGACTTCTGCTACATTTTAATATACTTTTCATAAATTGATGTTACTCACAAAGATAATAGCGTTTTTTATTCACAGTGTTCACTTCCTGTGTTTCAGGAAGTGGCCAGAAATGAAATACGGCGCCACCTTGTCAATCCAAAATACAAGTAGGGACAGACATGAGGGATAACCTATTGGAACCAATTCTCAATTCTAAGCTATAAAATTCTACGAGCAAAAATTCTACCCCAGGAATCAAAAGAGCATTAAATTTGGTAATTTTTTTTTTTTTTTAGATTTTTAACCATCATCACGCTGCATAATAGTGGTAGTAGTCTTATAAAAAACTCAGAATAAATTCTTTTAAACTATATTTAATGAATGATTTAAGCTTAACAAGGTGAAACTGAATCGTCCAATTTCGCCATTGTATCGCCTCCTCGTGCGATGACCCAAACATTTGTGTGTTAAATGCTAAAAATGCCAGCGCAGGTTATAGGGAAGAACGACTGGAACTTTTTGAGATAGGGTAAATTGCGAGTTACGATCTGCGGTCTCAATAGGAATTGCTCGGTTTCGGGTTCCAGTTTTTCCTTTGTTGTTTTTTTTATTCTTATTATTTATTCTTAATTTATTATTTTAATTATTGACAAATGTGAACATTAACATTATAAAAATTCAGATTCAGCACTAAAAAATTAAAATTTAAAACATTTACACATTAAAAAGATAATACAATTAAAATATACATTGTCTTTTTAAAATATTTATTGTCTTTTTAATGCATAAATGTTTTAAATTTTAGTTCTTTTAGTGTGTAATCTGAATTTCTATAATGTTAAATTGAATCAAACACACGTTAAACTATCTTTTTAAATGTGAATACTGAAATTTAAATAAATTCTATAATCATTAGAATCAATGTGGAGCCAAAACAAAAGCTAAAATAAACAATAAAAACTCGCGAAAAGACGAGAAAATTCATGTGCACGCTACACGCGGCCGCTATGAATTTTTTTAGCGCATCGCCAGATATGCTTTTTGGCGAGTTTTTTATTGTTTATTTTAGTTTTCCTGGCTCCACATTGATTCCGACGATATTTCGTATAGATCAATGTATCGAGACCTGATTGTTTACTGAAGACCGCTCCTAGCTGATGATCGCCATATTAGCGTGAAACAGCTGTACTAGGATGTCATTTAGTAAACAACTTGGTGTCATCCTTTATTAAATTCTATAATCTTTTATCGATCGCTATCTCAATACTTGCTCAAGAAACAGTAACAAGTGACACACTATGTACCGTGAAATATGCTTATTTCTTTCATTATGAATGTTCTACAATGAGTGCGTGTATGGAAAAATAACAGGCTATACAAAATCATACCCGCCTGCAAAAACATAATAAAACTATATCTTAACGGATTTATCAAATGGCATGTATATTCTGTATGTTGTAACAACAATATCCAATCTTAAGGTTTTTATTAATTTTTTTTTTTTTTTTTTTTAATGTTCGCCAGTCCTATTACATATTCAAAAATAAAGAATATCTGTAACATAGGTGCTGATAGATTAATATATAATTATTAAATATAGATTAACTAACTTTGCTAATTATCTAATACAAATGAAAAGAAACTTAATAAAAGTTAATAGTTAAAAATTTAGAGTAATATTCTCATCAATTACGTCAGCGATTAATACAGTTTTTACATTTTTAATACTTAGTGTTTCACACTATTATATTTTCCCAATTAATTTGACTGAATAATTTGTATTTTATACAGCTATTCAATCTTAGACCAAAATTATTATTCATTTTTTTGATTTGAAACTTTTTTAACCAATTGTATTTAACCAATTTATTTTCCGGACATCGCAGCTCTATTTCAAACGCTCCTTATTTGACGTTCCATTTGCTTTCTTCCCTCGTTTTGCCTTAATTGAATTCATAACATAATTTTCCCGCTCTTTTAGGCATAAGGTTTCGTAGTTAGTCACACTTGTAAAATCGTAACCGTCTTTATTTAGTCCGCCCCGTATTAATAAGGTTGAACTGAGAAACGGCAAATTGTTCTCGGGAGATACTGAGCTGCGTTGATATACGCCCACAAACAACCCAGTATCCACGATGCTTCGTCAATGCTTCAATTCAGCGCTCGGTGGTTCCTTACATACCCAGCGTCCGTAATAAGTTGCAGCGTTCAATGAGGCCCTCAAATTGATCAGATAATCTGATTCTCCGGTTCGCCAACCCAGTTTACATTATCAGTGCAGTGGACGAAACAATAATAAGGGGGAAAAAAAATGTATACATATCAATCGATTTGTTGCGCTCATAACTCTTCAATTTTTCACGATTGATTCTGATTTAACGGTAAAATGAACGCTTTCATGAAGGCCTGGGAAATCTCTGAACCGTACAAGTGAGATTTCCCGCCTTTAATGAATGGTTACTGAATTGATTTGAAAAGGAAGTCGGGGAATTTTATATACATACAACTTCTTTAAAAGAATGATGGATTTCCAATCGAAATGGTTAAAATTAAAAATTATATATTTTTAGTATATTTAAATTTAACCTTAAGCCAATTTTATGTCTTTATACAAAACTAAAAAAAAAAAAAATTACACGAAAGATAAAAGTATAATCTTTATGAAAAAAATGATTTCGTTCCAATTGCTGAGGAACTAAATAATGTAATTATTTTTTTTTTACAAAAGTACAATTTATTGTACAAAATTTTAATAAGAAGTTGAAATAAAATTCAATAAACAATATTTTGGTTTGAAAAATGTATTAAAATTTTTTTAAATGCTTAACATTAAGGGTACCGGCTTTCAAGCCCTTAAATGTTATTAATTATTATTGACACATGTAAAATATCTATCACATTATTGTAAAAATTTTATTAAACTTTAATAAAAATACATACTTTTTGCTTAATGCTATGCGTGGATTGCAACAAGAGCACCATGGCATAACTGCTCAAAATCTCAGAAAACGGTGAATGCAACACAAGTTGATACGATACAAACCATGAAAATATCAGTAATCTTGAACATCTCTATAACTGGAAAGTAGATTCTAATTTACTGTCTTCCGTCAACTTGAATTTATCTATGTTCAAAATATAATTAAACAAAGAAATAAAAAAAAAATGCTTATTATAAAAAAAATGATTAATCTTTAACCGAAACCAAATATTTATAAATTAGCTTCAATTTTATATAAAAAGGTTTCAAAATATTCAATTGGTGGAATCAAAATTAATTACTTTTATTAAATAGTTTATAAAACTGATGCATTAGATATTATGTCCTGTGAATTCTATACACACTGTCCGGCCACTTTATTAGGTACACCCATCTAGTAGCATGTTGGGCCTCCTTTAGCCGTCAAAACAGCCTGAATTCGTCGAGGCATGGATTCCACAAGATGCTGAAAACGTTGTTTATTGTGTACCATGCAGACATGAGTGTGTCACGCAGTTCCTGAATTGATGGAGGTGTAGGACTGGAGCGAACAGCCCGTTCAGCTCATCTCACACATTTTCAATGAGATCCGGGGACTGAGCGAGGAAAATTCATCGTCATGTTCCTCAAATCATCCCATAGTGATGCGGGCTTTGTGCATTATCCTGCTGGAAGTAGCCATCTGCATGAGGATAAACTGTTGACATGTAAGGTTGCACTTGATCAGCTACGATGTTTAGGTACGCTCTAGCATTCTGACGTGCCTCCAGACCCACGTGTGCCAGGAAAACATCCCTCACACCATGACACTGCCCCCTACGGTTTGAAGAGTTATTGTGAGACATTCATGCGCACAGCAGGAGTGTACCTAATAAAGTGACCGGACAGTGTATATAAATAGTTAAGCTCAGCTAAATTAATACATTTTGAAAATAATTTTATCAAATGTTCTGTTTATTAAATATTTCTCTCACATTACGTGTGTCAAAAACCCATCATTGGAGGATTATTACTTGTGTTACATCAGGATTAAGAATTTGATTTACTTAAAAAATAAAATATAATTATATAAATGTATGGTTTATAGTTTTTAACCCACTAACCATTAAAATGCTTAGAATTATCACAATTGCTCCGTGTTTGGACTCTTTTTGCCCGGATTGACATATAGAATTTAATAATTGTAATAAAAATTAAGTAAAGGCAACAGTTTAAAAAAACGTAGTTTTGTAGAAAAAGGTCCAGTAGATAAAAAAAGGAAGAAGACATGCCGATGGTAGGATTAGCGAGGATTAGCGGTCGACTGATTGCTTGTGGGCGTGGCGATCCGAAATGGGGGAGGATTTCTTCACATGCCACCAAATTTTGGACATACTATATTATTCAAATTATCCTTTTCTTAAATGCTTTCTTCTAATTTTTTCCTTTATTTTGTTTTTTTCATGACAATGGAATTAACACTGTTTTTCTCTATGGCATGTTTGATCAATCAGCAAACCCCACACCTTATGTGTGAACATAAATCTTTCAATTTAGGTCTGGTTTAAATACCTGAGAGCACATATTTTAGGATACGTGTAAAATCTTTTCTGCTAGAACCCAGAGATCTGATATTTATTGATTTTTTTTCTTTCCGTTTGATTGCATCACAAACATGGCGAAGAAATCTACGAAAAATTAGATTCTCAAATGGAAATTATGTTTTTCCTACGTTCGTAAAGAAATTGAGACCAGCATTTATTGCCTATTGTATTTAAATGATTTGAATTGATGAAATATCTTGTTGTTAAAAGTGTTTTCTAATTTCTTTAACCTTTGTAGTCGCCATTTTGTCTGTCTCCTAGTTCCTCACGTGTTGCGTTGCCGGAGTGTCATTGGTTAATTGTGTAGCCAATCGCCAGAGTGGTTTGAAAAGACTTGGAGGGTATCCTTATAAAAAAATAGCAGTATCTTTATTCCTTAGTTTTGCTTCTATAACTTCAAGCAGGATTGGTTTATTCCTATCGATTGAATCAACATATTTCCGTCAGTTCAATAGACAATCAAAAAGTTGTAGTTAGCTAAATAGTTAAAGATAAAATAAAAATGGATGAAATTATTCAGTCATTTTTACAGCTGACAAAAGAAATATAAAGAAAACTTTTATGTTAATAAAATATATAATTAAAGAATATTAATGAAGTAAATTAAATAATAAATTTATATGAAGATAGCTAGAAATTATTAAAAAAATACAAATTATCCAAATTTTCGTGTAAGACTTAATAATCCGCCTTTATAATCATTAAATAAGTCAGTGAAAAATTGCAACTTATATATAACTGTTATGGCAAGGGTCTATAATGTGATTGATACTCGTGAATCTCTGTTCGAATCCCGAAGCTGGCTTGGACCTTTTTTTCACTCTTCTGTGTTTGTTTCCTTCCGTTAATGTGATGCACCCATAGAAACGATTTGTTTGGCAAAGTAGTCTACAATTTCTGTCGCTTGCAAAGCCTGAGAGTTGAAACTCCCCGTCCCCCCTGGTATGTATGAGATAATGCAAGAAGAATCGATTCCAAGCGGTTATGGCAAAAAGTGATATTTTATTCCTTTTTGAATGAACTCATTATTTGATAGCGCTCGTCATTGTTGATGGAGAGAAGCCAAAAAAATGAACATTCAAATTTAAATTTTAATCTAGTAGGCTAAAATTAATGAGTTATTTTCTTTTTTCTATGGCTCTTCTCTCATTGCGCCACACACACACACAACGGGAGTGATAACAAACAATAATTTGAATATAGTCCCCGTGGCCTAATGGATAAGACGTCTGACTTCAAATCAAAAGGTTGCAGATTCGATTCCCGTCGCGAACGTTTATTTCTATTTTTCACAGGAAATTAACAATTGCGCCGGACAGAGAGAGACAGAAATAAAAAGATTTTAGTAATATAGATTTTGAAGATATCCACGAATTCAATTTAAAAGGTTTCAAAATAAGAATAAATTGTTTTAGAATTTAAGATTATTTCAGTTTCACTTCGTCGGACGGGTTATAGACTAGTGTTAGTGTATCAAAGCAGCAGATGTAATATCTTACCACAAACTATTTATGCTTCGAACTAAAATTGATTGTTCAACTGTGCCATTGAATTCTAATGAATTATTTTGGTTGCGCCAACTTTTCTCTGTTTCACCATCGAGAATTAGTTTGATTGTTTATGTTTTATTCAGGGACTGACCACAGCCCTGGGACGCACAGGCAATTGATTCAAGTCCAAGTTAAACAGATTGTAATGAATGCGGACCCTAAACCTTCACGGCACTCTTTTAACATGCAATGAACTTTGAAGAAGAGCTTCCTATTTTGACGAGGCACAGTTAAAAGAGGGAGGTAGGCGTTAGCACCCCATCTACCCCAGGAGATGAAATGGATGTCGAAATTTCTCAAACAAATCCAATTTAAAAGTTTTGCAACTGGCTTAGAGTTGATCGCGTTGAAACGAACTCCGAGAAAAAGGCGTTTAAACGAAACGAGGTCTCTCAGGTGCACTTGGGAGTGTTTTAATATCAGCATTTGCCAATTAATGATCGTTGCCGCTCGAATCAAAATAAATTAATAGCCCTCAATTAATGTTCCTGCCTCGAGTGACGCTCACAGCGACAACACAGTAAAATAGATAAGTATTTGAGTATGTTTCACTGAAATCTAACAGCTCATCTGTGAAATACTGCAAATTTGAATACTCGCATCTCTCGATGACGAAGTATCAGATTCGACCAACGCCATCTTGAAAACAAGTTTTCAAGATGGCGTTGATTTGACTCGTCTACACCACAGTCTGCCAATTCAACTCAAGAAGCTCGAAAGAACTTGAAGCTTACTTTCCTTGAAAATATAATTTCGTGAAATTTCTTCCAATTTCTTTTAGTTTTTTATTCTCCGAAGTCGTGAAAACCACACAAACGAAAAACCTACATTTTTTTTTCCAATTTCGATCTACTGAATATAAACACTATTTTCGATTTGCTGAAAAAAAAAAAAAAAACACAAAGAATTAAATCTGTATTATTTACTTGAATAAATAGGATTTATTTTAATCCCATCAAACCATACATAAACTGAGACACATCGATCTTGATGATCCCGAATTTTCGCGATTTCACGTGATTGACGCGAGAATAGCCTCTATCCATGTCTTCTCAAAAAATGACGAGAAAAAAGGCTTATCGACTCCGGGGAAGAAGCGGCCACGAGCACGCCCCATTACTGATGTCGACGATTTTGACCGATGCCTTATTCGCCGCTGCATCCATCGCCTCTACGCTGAAGGTAAAATTCCAACTTTAACATTTTTTCTCTAGCATTTTCCTAGTGACAGACATTTACAATACTACATTCCTTGAGACCTGCTGAAGAGGCTAATGGCCAAATCTCGCGAAAACGTGATCATCAATAAAGATGTGTCAGATAGTAATGGATTAGCTCATAGGATTAATTCTCACTGCTTAAGACAATGAGATATTAATAGAAATAGGATAGAAATCCATTGTTTAGATTCCAATACTTTTCTATGGGGATTTTTTTATCACCTTCTCGGGCTAATTTCTTGACAATGATCTATTAATATAAAAACCAGTCGTCCATAGGTGAATATTCATACCAATCTTCAAGAAGATCCAAACAGTGAGTCAAATCTTGTTAGGGAACTAGCGTGTAGGCCTACGTCCCATCAACAATGACGAGAGAACAATGTGACACTTTTAGTTGAGATAGAATATTTTACTAAACTTTAACGTGTGTAAAATTTAATAGAAAAGAATCAACAAGGCCATACACACAATATAAAAATAGCAATATATATTAATAAAATAACATTACCACCGGGTTTTTTAATTATAAGTTTTTTTCTGTGTTTATTTATTATTTTTAATTTCTTCATTCATGTCGAGAAATGTCTCTAACGACCCTTTAGTTCGTCGCTGAGGGCGAGCTTCTGCATCTAATGGTCGTCTTACGCTTGTAGCAGGCTAAAAAATGAACATTGAAATTTAAGTTTTAATCTAGTAGGCTAAAATTTATGAGTTCCTTTTTTTTCTTTCTGGCTCTTCTCTCATTGCGTCACACATACACACACACACACACACATACAGGGAGTAATAAGAGATATTCAACAACAATAATTTGAATGTAGTCCCCGTGGCCTAATGGCTAAGGCGTCTGACTTCGGATCTGACTTCTTTTCCTGTCGTGGACGTTAAATTGTAGAAATTGTTTTCACAGGAAATTAAAATTATTTTCCAAACACAAAGGAAATGCGTTAGACACAAGACAGATCTGGAAAACTATAGAAGAGATTGGGGGGGGGGGGAAGCACACAGACTGAGTGATGAGTCTCACTCTCTCTCTCTGTCTCTCTTATTGGATGTTAGATTAGATTAGATTAATTGAAAGTGGGTGGCATGACTGCCGAGCACGTCGACCTGAAAGATCTTTGGTACTATCCCACGGAAAGAAGGACAGACGGAGAGAAAGACTGAGAAAGGATGATGTGAGAAATACAGGGGAAACGGGAGAACCTGGGAAAACCTGCCCAGCGCGGATCGCCACCATCAACGAAACCCACATGAGAACCGAACCCGGTGCCTGTCTTAGCGACATCGCCAACCGCGCGGCTATTGGATGTTAGTTTAAATGATTTTCTCTGGACAGCTAAAATGTCTAATGAATTATTAGAATATCCAATTAACATTATTAGTTCCTGATCAATTCTGCCTCGGATTGGATCCCTAAAGTACAGCGTCCGCGACAAAAAACATAATCATCATTTCCTTGAATGTTATTGGTATGATGTTCGAAAGGTGCTTTACGAGACCCAGATAATAACTTTACCCTTCTTCTTTGATCTTTACCCAATGCTTTTCAACATGAAAATGTCGCCTTTGCTCTCTGATTGCACTTTATTTACAAGGAAAAACTTTGGGTTCGAGCAAACAAAAACGCAGCAAAATTCATTGGATGATAATTTTCTGACCTCTGAATTCATTGTGATAGTCGTTTTTCTGTAAACCTCTGCAGTTGTTCACTAGAGGTCTCTGTTACGTCACACCTCGAACCCGTCTCTCACCACACCTGTCGAGACTTTGCGGATGTCTACATCGCATTGTACTTAAGGTTATTTGTTTATGCAGTGAAACGAAAAACGGTTCGAAGATTGGTGATGAACCCAGCTACTGCATTCAGTGAATACGAACCTTCTCCTGTAAAGAAATCTAAAGTCTTAAGCGTCATCACAATGTTTAATGACAGGAACTAGAGAATATCTTGGATGATTATCATTTCCGGCGCTACAACACGTTCTAAAGAAAACTGACCATTGGCAATGAAGTGAGAGACGTCACACTGTCCTATGTACATATTGTAATGGTTTTTATTCATTGTATATATATTCGCATTTATCTGTTTCTAATAGCTCTATTTATTCATTGTGTAGTCTTAGTTATCTTACGTTTATAATTGTATTTATCCTTAATCAGCATTTGTTTAATTTTAAACTAGCCGGGTATCGTCGCTTCGCTCCGGAATCCTTGCATATATAGCATTAAAAACAAAAACTTATTTATTTAGCAAATTAATATCGAGATCGGAGAATATACGACTTCCCAGTCCGTTGTAGTCTTCTCCGCTTAACTCAGGTGTATTGTGGGTTGGCGCCACACACCTGGGACTGTCAAAAAAAGCGCGTTTTTACCTACCACAAGTGTGACATCTATATAATAGGTACAGTAGAACCTCATTATAACGGACCCTATTATAACGGACGTCGCTTATAACGGACAGTTTTAAAAAAATTTGTAATAATAATAAAGGATGCTTATTTTTATCTCACGAGTTTTACATTTCCAACCAAGCGATTAAACATCGATCGTTGTGTTGTTTTGCGTAAACATGGATGCTCTGCAAGACTCATACCGAGGAAGAAGAGACCTACAATTAAAGTGAGCGAAGTGAAAGACCATTTAAATTTTGTTATTCAATATGTTGAACAATCGGCAAATGAAAATGTGTTTGCATATTATGAACACTTATGGCACCTCCGTCAGTTATTAACTGAAGAAATAAGCAGCAAACAAACCCAGCAGAAAATAAATTATTTTTTTAAACTAATGAATGTAAGCAATCAACATGAACCAGGACCTTCTTGTTCTAAAGATTAATGCAGTGTATACGTACACATCTTTTTCAATTCAACCTACTATGTTGAAGGCTGTTTTTTTATTTGATTTATAATAAATACTTTTTATAGCTAACTATTGTAATTTCATTGATGTACCCTGCTGCATTACACCCCTATAAGAATTATTTGTTATAAATCGGACTTTAATTAAAACGGACAACCTTCAGCCCCTATTAGTCCGTTATAATGAGAAACGACTGTATATAAAAACGCGCGCGTTTTCGAATACAACTTGTGTCAAAATTTTAAAGCAATCGGTGAAGAAATTTCGGAGATTTTGAACAAACGAACATTTACATTTTTATTTATACAGATTGTATAGTCTGTTTTGTACTGTTTATCATTTAATTCCGTTATTTTATTCAAATTTTCCGTTGACCGTGCTTCTTTTCCCTGATTCGTTATTATTTGCCTCATCGTTATAACATATTTCCCAAATATTTAAACTCTGATACCTGTAATTGATGGGAAAATAATAGAACAATTTTCACTCTTTGTATTTGTTTTCCACACATTGCCATAGATTTTGTTTTTGAAGGAATTATAATTTAAAGTATTACTATTTAATGAGATTTATTTTATTTGTGGCTTCTAATGTAAATTAAAATTAAATAAATCCTAAAGAAAATAACAGAAGAAATGCTATTGAATAAAAAGACGAAAGGATGCAAAGCAGCTCCGTTCAGTTAGTCACCATTAGGTGATGATGTCGCTGATGTCAGTTCGAATCTGACGTCATGAACACGTATGCGAGGAGCGTCGCTCCCCGATTGGTTAGAGTGCTTTGCGCAGTGCAGAGAGAGGTTCCACCAGACAGAAGAGCGTGTCAAACGGAGTAGCGACAGAGAAGCGGGAAGTTTGAAGAATGACGGTCCGAAGAGAGTTGTCAATTCCCGGGTTCCACGAGAAGACGAACTTCAAGAAATGTGAGTGTTGTTTTTCATATTAAAGGGTACCGGGTTGGCGAAGACAGAACATTAGAAATTTCTACATTGCAAGAACAGAATTAAATTAGACGAATTAACGTAAGAGAAGATTCAACTAAACATTAAATTGAGAACGGTGCAAGCTGAAGGTATCAAGTCTAGTGTGCTTCGATATCGCGAGTGAATTAGTGAAGAAGAATTAAAGTAAAATAAATCAATATATTAGTGCTTCAGACTAAGTGTGTTCAACAAAAGATATAACTCAATAAGAAGTTATTTGAATGCTATAAATAGTGATTTATTTATTAATTTAAAGTATAAATTAGTGAATAAATTATAGTTACATTTATCTACTACTAGCCAGTACTGATGGCTTCAAGTCGAAGCTAAATTTTGGAACCGATATGTAAAGATTATTAGTGAACTACAGTATTACAGTGTTATAGTGCTCCAGGATATCAGTGTTACAATTATTCAGTGGAACGTGATAAAGAATTCCAGACGATTAGTTGTTTCCTGTGAGATTGAAGATAAAGTGAATACACGATTAGCTCAGTGCTCCAGACGCCATTGTAAACTGTGAGACTCTAATTGAATATTCAGATGACGTTTCATTTAGTGAACAATTAATAAACTTTAGATACTTATCTAATTTCCTAGTCGAATATATCGACATTTATGTTAATTCTCAATATGGACTGCCAAATAAAAAAAAACTACTAGATTGTCTACAGTTTTTAATTCCGAAATTTTCATTTTATATTTTTTTTTTATATATTATTTAGATGATTTGCTCCAATTTGAAGTTAATCTTCTGAATTTCTATCAAAAACTTAATCATCAGCGTATAGCAATGTCTTCAATTTTTTATCTTTTGTGATCTGGATACCATTTTTATATATTGAGTTCCATTCTTTTAGAAATCTATTTATATATATATATTAAAAAGTATTGGGGAAAGTCCACATCCTTGTCTCACTCTTCTATTTATAGCTAAAGGCTCTGATATTTTTCCATTCATAAATTTGATACTAATTTTTGTTTCTTCTCTATATATACTCCTAATTACATTAATTAATTTTGTTTGAATTTTATCTTCTTCCATAATTTTCCACAGTAAATCTCTGTTTGGATTATCATAAGCTTTTTCGTAATCAATAAAGAGTAGGTACGTTGCGTTGGTAAATTAAATTTTCTTCTTTTTTCAAGTAATTGTTGTAATGTAAATATAGCGTCTGAATATCCTCTTCCTTTCCTAAATCCACCTTGTTCTTCTAAATAGATGTCTGTAAAATAGGTTAATTTGTTTTTTAGAATCTTCATAAATAGTTTATATATTGTCTGTAGTAATGTTATTCCTCTATAATTTTGACAATTATCCTTTGGTCCTTTTTTATGCATGCTTATCACTATTCCATTTTCCCATTCCGTTGGTATTTGTTGTTTTTTCCAAATCTCATTAAAAAAATTAATTAATTTTTCTTTTAATTTTTCATCTCCATATTTAAATAATTCTATATATATTCCATCTGATCCAGGACTTTCTTGTTCCTTGAGTTTTTTAAGGCAGCAATAAATTACATTTATATAATTTATTTACGTTTTACGTCCTCCTAATGTAGATGGCGCCCAGAAGTCGACAGAAATATTTTCGTTTTTCCATTACCTACCTGTTTTATTATACGTTGCAAATTAAGCATTTAAACTAAGGAATGCTAAGATTTAAATTGATATTTATTTATTTATTTTATACGGTAATTTTCTCTATAAAGTTAGGATGTGAAGGTGATTTTGAACGAAGGTGTGAGATAAAGATGAAGTACTGCATGAAATGCTAAAGGGAGCTATTTGAAGAACTGTTTTGAAATGTCTTTAACGCTACAACAATAAGAACGGAGTTTAAATTGGTCTGGACAAGCTCAGCTTATTTGTCGGCAAATTTATGGACAGTAAAATTGAAAACGCGAACAATTATCAGCTAATTCGAACAGCATTTAAATTTTAATACTTAATACTTAAAAAAAAAAAAAAAACGGCATAAAAATAACAAAAACATTAGAGAAAAACTTAGAGCCCTGATCAATAAACAAAATGATATCAATTTTCATTCCATTCTTCTTCCTCATCTTTTTTTCAGTAAAGTAAATCATAAGTGTAGTCTTAATGTTAGTGTCATAAGCGTAGATCCATAGGGTATTTATTTTTGGTTCAGACTTATTTTACTTAATTTATTAAGTTTATCAGATCAAAGTTTCCCACCAGATGAACTGCCACCATTTCACAGAACATCGATTTTCTCTGCGATGTCTACAATTCGATGTCTAAAATACTGTTAGACATACGATGAGATGAAATAGTTAGGACCCTAACCCTAATTGAACCCTAATTGTTAAGAACCATCTCCGAGAGCTTATTGTACTCCAAGAACCCTGTGAAATAAACTTTGTTCAAACTTTTCCTACTGTTTTGGTTGAATCCATCCTCTGCCCCTTAACCAATTTCAACAGTCTTAGCCAATAACTACATCTTCAATTCAGAGATTATTAAGATGAAACGAATGAGAAATATAAAATATTGGCAAAGAAGCTAACATTGTAAAATGGCAGTGTTGATACAGAAAACATCAACAATTTTACACAAATTAAAGAAAGGATATTTATTATTATATCGAAAAAAGTTTCAAACCATAGGTTTCCCCAGCTAAGACAATATGGCGGGTCAGGACCAAAACACTTATTGCCAAGTGTAAAAAAAAAAAAAAAAGGAAGGTTTGGAAAAATTGTTAGGGATGAGTGCTTGTGTCCATAAATTTCCTAACTATGCGTGTTGTGTTGAGTACCACAGCCTTCTGGAGTTGTGCATAAGTGTTTATATGAAATCCTAGTGTGCTGAGGCTGTGGTGCAATGTGTGAGGCACCAGACCAGTAGCGGACAGAATGATGGGTACAACACGTACTCGGTCCTGTCTCCACTGCTTCTGGAGCTCGTGTGCTAGGTCTGTGTATTTACTTATCTTGTCAGTATGAGTTTTCTGCATGTTCTTGCTGATGGGCACTGCAATATCAATGAGATACGTCTGTTTGTTGACCTTATCAACAAGTGTGATGTCAGGTCTGTCGTGATGTATAGTTTTGTCTGTGTGAATGGGGCGGACTCGTACGCTTTGTGGTGTGTACTTGTAGTATGGGACTGTGTTCTTAATAAGTGAGTGTTTGAGTGCTAGCTGTTGATGAACGATCGACGCTACCTGATTATGTCGGTGGAGGTAATCTGTTTGGGACAGAAGGGGACAGCCTGATATTATGTGGTCGATCGTCTCATGCGTAGTGTGGCATTTCCTGCATTTGTCGTCATGTGTGTTTGCATCGTGTAGAATGTGTTTCTTGTAGTTGCGTGTGGAGATGACTTGGTCCTGTATTGCGATCATGAACCCTTCGGTCTCCCCAACAGCTCACCACTCGTCAGCCATCTGCTCGACGCTTCAATGTCGACATGAGGCTGAATGAGTTCACGGCGATGTCTGCCATGGAGTTCCTTACGAGCCCATGATTCACGCAGCTGCTGTGTGTGGGTGTCGCGGGTGGTGAGTGTTAGAGAAGGGTTTGCGAGATCCAGGGGTGTGAGGTGTGTCAGCCTTGACAATGGCTGAGTGAAGTGAGGAGTGTTTGGTGGAAGTGTTCTTTAAGTGTGTGTACTTGTTTTTCGTGTAGGGTGATGAGATTGATGAGATAATTATTATTATTATTAAAAAAATATTTGTTTGTTCCTTTTTTTTTTTTCTTTACATTAGATGCTTTTTTTTTAATAGATCTCAATGATTTGAATTTCTGTGAATATTAATTCCCATTTAAATCCATGCTTTAGCAACTAGACGATTGCTTAGGATAAAAATAAATATTTGAAAGAAAACTTAAATGATTGAAATTTATACCCAATCGGAATGAAATTTGAGATTTGTCAAAAATTTTTGAATAAACTTGCTATATATATCAAGTTGCATGAAAATCGCAGGTGAGATACTGCATAGATAATCTCGTTCACTTAACATAATTGAAGTATTGTTAACTGTCAATTAAAAAAAATACAAATCTATCTGCTGTAATTATAGCAGAAATAAAGATTATTTAATAGAAACAAAAGCCACATTATCTCGTTTTCTGCATTAAAATTTATCGATCGTCGAGTTCGATTGTAATTTCTGCAAATTTTTTGGAAGCTCCGTTTACGATTTATTAAGTCGAAACCTAATTGAATAAACGATTGGGATGTTAATTACTTCTGTTGTTTTCCCTGGTTGCCATGGAAACGGATAAGGAAGAAAAAGAGCAAAATTAAGAATAATCCAACGATTGGAAGACGGTTTGTTAGAAATAAACGAACAAGGCCATTTACTTTCGGCGAAATTAACTAATAATTACGTCTCGTGCATTTACTGCTCGAGGCATCAATTAGTTCTCAAAGTTTAGATTTTGTGGAAACGCTGAAGTTGTTTCTCGATTGTTCTTTTTCTCAAATGTTAAGTAGTTTCATTGGAGTGACTATTGTGAGCTAATAAGACTGTTTTAAAAGGCGGTCATTTTGTTTTTCGTGATGGCGCTTCTATTCGGACGGTGATTGGCGAGATTTAAAACGAGACTCGTGAGACTTATGATGTGTCATAATGTCAGTACTATAGTTCATGAAAGAAGAGCTTTTGATGACGTAATTTCCTTATAGATTGATGTGTCCAGGATGGAACAGCGCCATCTATTGCTAAAATCCGTAACTGAATCTTAAATTCTGGTTTTTGTATTTTATAGTTACGAATAAATAACAATAATCAAAAGTGAAATAATTACCAGTGTTCCCCACTATTCTCCTTGCTTGGCTATGCAAAGTTTGTCCTTTCTTGGTAACGCTTATGCGATCACAAAACTACGCCATCTTGGTCTGACTGCTCGGAGTTCAAATTGATGACGTTATGACTGGTGACGTTTGTTCCAGACAAAATCGATCGCTACGTAATGACCATATATGGCAAACCCTTCTTTTTTGAAAACTATTACAGCTTCTCTCAGAGTTCTCAAGAATGTTACACTACCTTTAAAAACATACTATTCGGCAAATTTATTGCTTGATTTATTCGTCTATAAAATATTTATTTTTATTAATTTTTTATTATACATTTTTATACAATACTATGTTTTTAATAATAAATTTTTTCAGTGAAATCTATTTTACGTTTCCCTTTATTTAAATTTTTTTTTTTTTTAATGTTATGGTCATTTGATTAGTGTTTTGTCATCAATTAGTTATAATATTGAGTCTTGAAACGAAAATTAGTATTGTTTTAATTTCTTTTCTTGTAAAGTTTACAACTAGGAGGAAATTAAGTAAGGACGTGTACTTTGAGGTTCTTTTATTCTAGATTGCGAGGAAATCCAAAATGTTTGAAACGGAAGAAATGAACTTTAGAAAATTTGAATTCCGGCGTGAACGGATAAGCCTAAAGCGATATTGAGAAATATATCAAAGACTATTATATTGAATAAACTATTGATAACATTACTTATCATACTGGATTAAAAGCTATTAAAATAATGTAATAAAGTTAGTTTTTACTAGATGATTAGTCATTGTCGGAGAAAATAATTAGTGATTATTGACTGGATATCAACTAACCCTAATGGTAGAAAGATTAACTTATTATTCATAAAGAGTGATATGATTATCTGACAAATTTGTGAACTGTATTAATGTTGTGGCGTAAGGTGAACTATTACAAACTGATTAAAATAAAGAAGTGAATTAAATAGTGATTAATAACGATTCTAAAGAAGAATGTAGAAAATAGAAAAGAACTGTTAATTATGTTAATGTTAGGAAACTGATAACATTTATTATAAACTATTAAAGAACAGTAACTGTTAGAAGATGAAATACAGTAAAACCCCGTTATTACGCTCCCGCTTATAGCACTATCCCGTTCTTTACGCTCCTTTCATGCGGTCCCTAGAATTTTCTATGTAACTCTGTATACTTTTACCCTCTTATAACGCTTCAAATCCCGCTTGTAGCGCTTTTTTATATCGGAAATTTTGTATCGAAAAGAAATGTAACACTGTAACGAATCTTTTCTTTCCCTGGTAGGAGGGAATCTTTGAACTCTTTGAAGTGCGGGTCTGTGATACAGTAAGTTAGTGCAAAATGTCGAAGCGGAAATCCCTTTCTATAAGTGAAAAATTGCAAATTCTTCGTAAGTACGACGAGAATTCTACACTAAATCAGAAGGTTTTCGCAGAATCTAAGAATTCCCTGATCCAGTCTGAGAACAATAATAACAAATAAGAATGGAATTATCAATTCAGCGAAGGATGGTTGCAAACGTAAAAAAGTAGTGTGGAAAATGTGAAGATGCCGAGGAAATTCTAATTGAATGGATTCATCAGTCCCGTGATGCATCAGTGCCATTAAGTGACCCAATCATTCAAGAAAAGGCGCGTGAAATAGCGGGCAGTGCACTAAAACTGCTCCGAAAATATATTTGTATTGCTCCTAGTGGAATATCAATTGATGTTAATAGTTTCTTGAACCGCATTGAAAATGTCATAATTTATAACAGTAGCATACACACACGGCAAACCACAATCAAAGATTTTTTTAATAGGAAATAAGCTCACATTTGCACTATATCTATTTCAGAATCAAGTATCTTTCCTGTAAAATGGTGTCTAAATGTTTCCCCATCATATAAATCATTCCCCGTTTATAGCGCTATCCCGCTTATTACGCTTGTAGGTCACGGTCCCTTGACGAGCGTAATAACGGGGTTTTACTGTATATGAATATTATTTATATTCTGAACTTAGAAGAAAAGCGTTAAGAAATAACGTACCAGAACTATTATGATATAAGATGATATCGTTTAATAATTAATTCATTAAGTTCTAAACAATTATTACAAGTAATTTCAATTTATTTTCAATAAATCTTATTGAAGATCCAAAATTCTGTGTCTTTATTACGTGTATGCTCTATTAAAAAAAAAAAAAAAAAAAAAATTATTTACTATAATCGTGGGAATTAATTCAAATAAATGAATTACAGCCTCACACGAAGAAAAAAAAAAAAGATGGTAATGATGGAGGCCATCTTAGAATACAAGTGTAACGGAACAGATAAACAGGAAATTGAGGCACAAGTGAGAATCTAATTTGTTTGAGAGAAACTTGGAAAATGAAAGAGATAATTTCCTTGCCCGTTGCAAGATAGAAAATTGGTGTAAAAATAAAGACATTTCTTACATTATTTCTTTTAGAATCCACTTCAGTTTATTAAGATAATAGATGGATTGAAATTCAGGTAGGCTAAGCCTAATGTTTCGGTCGGAGCATTTTTCAACGAAATAATATCTGATTTTAGTGATGATTCTCTCAAGATACCTTCGTAATGAGAAAGTGAATTAAACTTTGAATAATGCAAGTCTGAAACTGTTATTATTATGATCTATTGGTAATATGAAAGTTGTCTTTTTAGTTGACTGATAAATAGTAATGTGAGATAATATTAAGATATCAAGCTATGCGAACACCATCCGATTTTGCACCAACTTCGAGTTGGTCCGATTTTGTCCAACACCATCCAACTCGCAAATGAAGTCGGCCGCGATAGCAGCAATCCCATAATTCAATGCGTTTCCCCCAGCAGCTGTGGAAAATCCGAAAAAAATCAAGGTTTTGAAACCTTTCTGATAAATTCTGCCGCATACAATTACTGCATTTCATTATAAACTTTATTTATGCATGAGAGAAACACTCAATACTCTGATAGTCATTGTGTACACGCTTGTCGTCGATTCGAAGCGGGTGATAATCGTTTTTGGACGCCATTTCTTTCAATGGGCATGACGTCATGACCGACGTGTTCCAACGCTGCCCTGTGATTGGTAATTCCGACCAACTTTCCCGACTTGGTCCTGCATGAGTCGGCCAACTAAAATCGCTGCAAAGTCGCTGTAAAACCTGCTCAAAGTCGGCTCTAGCAACTCGAAAACTGAAAGTTGGCCAACTAAATTGGTGCAAAATCGGATGGTGTTCGCGGGGCTTAAAGGTTGACAGTAACAGGCACAGTTTACAGTGAAGTATTTCGGCATGCATCACTGTCTGCCCAGCAGTGACATCATACTAACACTTAATACTAACCTTTTCGACAGTTGGTTAAGAATTTTCTGGAATCCTCTGCACAAAATAATATGGAATTTTGAAAAATATTAAGTTATTGCTCGTGTCTTCAAAGTACAGTATTCTCATTTGCAGAAATTAAATACTTATCTCATCGCCGTTGCAGAAAACAGTATTAATTCGCTATTTGGAATACTGCAGATGTAAAATGTACAGTACAAAGAACAACCATTCTTACTTTTCTTACAGAACGCTGTGTTTACAGTTCTGCAACATGACAAACGCTGTTCAGTCAGAGGTGCCCCCCCCCTTCTAGACCTTCTGGCTCACCCCCCCCCTGAAAGATCTGACTGAATGGGCAAGGGGGGGGGG
>JAFIDM010008419.1:38997328-39085189 GCA_023159025.1 Thereuonema tuberculata | reverse complement strand
CCCCCCCCCCCCCCCCCCCAAATTTCAATGGCGCAGTCTGCGCCGTGACTCCCCCGCGTGGGCTTCCGTGGTTTAGTATAAGAATAAAGTTTATTTAGCAAGACGCCATTTTCCTTCCTATCAGAAATGAAGGGCGTGTTCTCATTTCAGCAATAATTACAATGTAACAATTCCCTTTTTTAAATCCAAACTCTGTGGGGAAAGATATTTTCGGTATCTGTAATGCTGCTCTTTTATTTGATAACAAATATTTTTTTAAAAAATATCACAGCTATGATAAGTTCTTAGGGTTTGATCTAATATTTGTAATGTACTATCAAAAACGTCCATAATAATTCACAAATCAAGGAAAAAAATCACAACCGGACAGGAAATCATGTTTTCTATTTATAATTAAATTCCTTAGATCCTTTCAGTGAAAGGTCAAGGGATTAATACTGTGGATTTCATAGGATTATTTTTTAATTGATTGTTTTTTATCTCGGCGGCCATTCCCGGGATCGAGAATGCTTTTACCTTAGCTTTCGCGCAAACCGAGCCAAACATCAAGGGGTGTATTCTGCTGATGATTCCTAATAAGGATGAAACAGCTGTTCAGGATTCCCGTTGATGCTGGCTCAGTGTGCGAAAGCATATTTAATGTCCGGTTGTGAATTTTTCTTGAAAGGATAAACGAGTTACAATCAACATCTTAGAATCTTACATTAAGTCGAAATCTGTATTTTTACTCCATCCATCCGCAGCTAGTTAAAATACGTTAAAAACCTAACCACTAGGAGATTTAAAAAGTCTTGAAGTAAATGCATATCTTGATGTATAGTAAGAGCTAAATGACAAATATGTCCATTAATACACTGAATTAAGAACTATTTATTATAAAAGGCTAAAATTTCAGTAAAACATCAAAATTATCAAATAGTTTGTCATATGCTATAGGCAAAAAACAGTTACCAAAACTTCTACATTTTTACTGAAACCAATTTAAAAATCTATCTTTGAGTAAGCTTCAATGAGAAGCTGTAATTGTATATAAAAGTAACTTGTAGTTGACATGTTATTACATTGAAGTGTGGATTATCATAAAATACCGGGTGATTCCTAAAGTACTGGAAAGTACTGATGGTTTTCACCGCCCCATATCTTTTAAACTACTGCTCATAAAAATCTAAAACTTTTTATATAAAATCGTCAAATAAGAGTTATATTTTCATGTTATTATTTATTCATTATTATTGAAATTCATTTTATTTGCGTTCAAACACCCCAATATATCGTATATTTAAATAACCGTTGTGATGTTGTTTAAAACTCTGGATCCAATATTCAAATGATACAGAAACCTAATAGGAAAATTTAATCTATCTGAAATTATTTGTGAAATTATGAAGTTAAGAATAAGATAATAATTTCAAGTGCAAATGATTAAAGTTAAACTGATTAACGCGATTCACGTGACAACAATTAAAGTGTGATATAAATGGATTATCTTCATGAACGCGTGTGACAATTGTTGTGTGCCACGAAAGAAAGATGGAGGCAAAGTAATGTTGTTAAAATGGTGGAATAAAATGGCTGTGTGAATTTAAGGTTACTGATAATGCCAGAGATATTACCACCAAAATAGTTCGTAAGAAATGAACTAAATGTTATACGGAAGATGTATAACAGGTGCTAAGTGCATAGTGAATTTAACAACGGATAAATACAGGTTATTATAGGTGAAAAGCTTTATTGAATGATCCGTTATTTTAAGCCTAACTACCGGAAGAATATTTCATCGAGATGTTATACTAGTTCCGCCATGAGTGAATTGATATTAAGGCAAGTTCCTGAAGATGTCAACGAACCGTAAGTGACAATATATTCTTTCTCCTAAGTAAAGTATTTTAGCTGAATGAAAATGATATTTATTCCCATAAAAGGATGACTGTAATCGCTTCGTGCAATAGAAGATTTAGATGAACATTGAGTGAATTTAGTTTATATTTATCAAGCAATAATTTGTTTCATAATAAAGTTACACTATTTCTATTTTAATAAATATAATTTATAAATTCCAGTATTTAAGTGAGTGAACTATATTATTACTCTGCTCAGTTCTAGTTTTTGAAATTTATTCAGTATTTTTAATGGATTTCAATGGTTAAGGACACCATCACATAGCATTCACTGAATACAAACTGAATTTCATTGGTTATACACCCAGAACGGAATCCACTATGCTTAATTAATTTCAATCTAAACACTTTTGTCATTAATTCCTTTGTTTAATTTTTAAAAAAAAACCTATTTTTTTGAAAATGCATTCTAACAAATGACTTTTTGGGAGACAGTCGAATAATTTTTGTTGTTGTTAATAATTTCGATGTATTGGGGATGTTTGAACGCAAATAAAATGAATTTCAATAATAATGAATAAATAATAACATGAAAAAATAACTTATATGTTTGACGATTTTATATAAAAAGTTTCAGATTTTTATAAGCAGTAGTTTAAAAGATAGAAAGTACTTTTATGAATCACCCGGTATAAAAAGAAACATCCTCAAAATTTCGGTACGTCAGACGCATCTTGAAATAAACACAAAATATAATTAGAATAATATTACTAAATCTATAGAATATTTTAAACAGGTGTCAATTAAAAATTAAACAAGCTTCAAGTTCAAAGAAATACCAAGAAAAAGTTAGTGTACATAGAAAACATGATAAATTCGAACTGAATTGAAAATGAAACTCAAACACAATACTGCAGAAAAAATATTATGCTGAAAACTGAGCATGCGCAGTGTTGCTATTCAGTATAATTACTATCTGACTGTTTGAACACAAAACAAGCTAAAATGACTGGATCATCTTTCATTATCCAGACAATTTATCGTCAGGTTTAATTTTTAATGAAGATTATGTTGCCTTTACACATTCAACTCTCAAAAAAAAAAAAAAAAACACTTTCTCCATTTCTATTTTTTTTGTTTGTTTTAATACCAATTTTTTTTATTTAATTTTTTTAATGATAAATTTCGAGAACGAATTACGCGATAAATAATTGAAAGATAATTTTTGGTAATAAGAATGTCTATTTGAGTCGAGCTGATACTGTGGGACGGCCGTTTCGAGCTTGTTGGGCTGTCTTCAGCCAGAGCTATCAGAGGGTTTATTTATTTATCTATGTTTTTTTGTTTCTTTTTCTTTTTCTGGTCAAATATCTTTTGTGGTAGTCAGAGTGCTGCCCAAAGATTTGGATTCCACATTTTGTTCTTTATCTTGTTTTTTATTTTCTTGCTTTTTTTTTTTTTTGATGGGTCACTGTCTCCATCGTGTAGATAATTTTTGGTGCCCTTAAAAGCTTTTCCCCGCTTTGGGTACCTCTGAATGAAGGCGGATATGAAACCCCGGGTTCTCATTACTATGCGGTGCACATCTCATTGTACGCCTAATAGTGAAGAGATAGTAGATTAACAACATGAAAAGTAAAAATTAAGACCGGGGATTTTATGAATAAAAAAATCTACATTTATAATTAAAAAGAAAAGCATACATTTAGGATTTAAAAGAATTGAAAATATGATAAAAATTGGGGAAAAAATGGCCTATCTAACCAAAAAAAAAAAAAAGGAGGAGGACCGACTGATCTTTCAACTAAACCACAATTTTATAACCACGAAAAAATAAGAACTGATGAAAAAAATATCCCTTAAATATCCACGTATATGATAAAAAATATTTTTATTTATGCTCTTATCTATCTTACAAAAGTTTGAAAAATATGTAATTTTATGCAAAACAATTTTATTTGAATCAGAATTTTTATAACCATTAAATAATGGAACTGAAGCTCTGTGAAAAAAATACGATTTATCACGAAAATCCGGCTCTAGTAAAATTAGATATTGTTCGTCATTTTGTAAAATATTTCACTGTTTACGTGAATATTAACTCTTTTGACGAGAGATTTAACGTGCATTAGAACATTTTTACAGTAAAATAAAACAAAGAACACACCATAACTAAACAAAACACAAATTCACTTAGCTATTTTTTGATATTTGTGCTGGGAATCGGAGACAGTACTGTTTCGAGGTATACTAGGCGGATTAATTAATCTCGAAACAGTACTGTTCCCAGCACAAATACCCAAAAAAATAGCTCAGTGAATTTTTGTTTTGTTTGGTTATGTGCGTTCTTTGTTTTATTTTACCGTAAAAATGTTCTAACGCACGTTAAATCTTTTATGTAATTACTAACCTTATAATAAATTAATCCTTTCCATGCTAAGCTAAATGCTAGCCGTGATTAATTATTTGCCTCTGTTTATTCTTGATTTCGTTTTGATATTTTTTTAATTGAGGGGTCATTGATTTCTATATTCGTCCGTTTTGTATATTGTCCTATTTCACTGAGCTAGGTATACTGGGCGGATCGGATTGATGAGAGGTCAATTAACCTCGAAACATTCTGTCTCCGAAACAGTACAAATACCAAAAATAGCTCAGCGAATATTTGCGTTTTGTTTAGTTATGTGCGTTCTTTGTTTTATTTTAATGTAAAATTGACTCTTTTGAGGATACACAAAAATATTGTACGAAATATATAGTGAAGTCTATATTGATTATTTGGTGAAGTCCATGTGGATTTGTAATAAAATCAGGAAAGCGTTATTCAATTTAAGCAATGAAATTGCTTTTGTAAATATTTGATTAGGAACTTGAGTCAAAGCGTTTTCATTAAGATTTTTTTTTTTTTTTTTTAGCGATCTTGAAAAAAACAAAAAAACAAACTGAAATTCAACTGTATAAAACCATTGGACTGTGTATAAATAGAAATACGTTGTTTTGATAGTGAATTCTATGTTTTCGAGGTGGTTTTAGATCTCTGTGGAATGGTTGGTGTTGCGAAAAACAACTTCCATTGTGGTATTTGCCTAAGTTTATTTCAGGAAGCCGATGAGGACAAATGAAACAGGCACTTGTTCCGTGTGGAACGCTCGATACAAGTCCTATTCGTTCAGTGGAACACACAGCGTCTGTTTCATCCTTCTTAAAGAATTAAATTTAAGACCAATCTGACACGTTAAGATATCGCCTCTTTATTTTTAATAATAAACAAGGAGTTCCTGAAAGAGCGTGTAGTCTACATTTCTTAAAATGTAGTTCCTCAAAATTTTATTTATTTATTTATTTTTACTAATTGAAAAGAAGCGTCTGTTTACTTTGAATTGTAACATTTATTAGTATAAAAAAATAAAAATTTTATTAGGATAAAAATCATTAAAAATCCGCATTATATACTTTAAGTTAATTAATTCCAGTTAATTTTAATATATTTAAGTACACGCAGTAATATTCATTTTGAGAAACTGATAAAAATCCAGTCTAATGTTATTTTAAGAGGATTTATTATCTTCACGCGTTAAGTTCTCGGCAAGGGTCGACACAAAAACAAAAAATAAAGTTAAAAAAAAAAATACAAATTAAAAAAATATATATAAATTAATGTATAAATTAAAAAAAAATAAATGTATAAATTAAAAAAATATATATAAATTAATGTATAAATTAAAAAAAAATAAATGTATAAATTAAAAAAAAATTAAAATAAATGTACAAATTAAAAAAAAAATAATGAAAATAAGTGTTGAAATTAAAAAATAAATAAAAATAAATGCACAAATTAAAAATTAAAAATTAAACAAAAATGAATGTACCAATTAAAAAAAAATGAAAAATAAATGTAAAAATTAAAAAAAAAAATAAAAATGAATGTACAAATTAAAAAAAAAATGAAATTTACAAGATAAAAAAAAAAAAAAAAAAAACTAAAAAAAAAAAGCCGTTACAATGTGTAGACTAGAACCTCCGTGGAATATGTAGATCAAATTTCAATAAATATTCATCGATTAAAAAGTTATTTAGAATTGGGGGTGGGGGCATACATTGCTTTTCTTAAACAGTAGACTACGGAATACGATTATTAAATTAAAAATCCAATATTTCAATTTTAGGAGTATAGTTTATGCTCAGGAAAAATGGACCAATAAAGAAATGATAGACAGTTTTTCAAGAATCGTTAATTGAATTATTTAATTTTTTAATCAGAATCGTTAATTGAGTTTAAAATAGGTCTAAGTTTTAATTTACAGTAATCCTTGATTCTGATTGTGGTTGGTTGTGACGGCATGTTTTCTTTTTTTTTTTTTTTTGTACACTTGTCTTGTGTGGTGAGGGTTAGTAAAGAGTTAGTTTGCAGGAGGTTTTAATGATTAATAATGGTAATATTCAATTATCATCAGGTTGTTACCTTAGAAAAAGATATTTCAGTTTAGCATATAAGATATATAATGTAAAGGTATTTATGTATTTACTTTGGTATAAATTTAAAGATACTTAATAGTATTTTTTAAAAAAAGAAGGGTTTGCCATGTATGGTCATTTCGTAGCGATCGATTTTGTCCGGAACAAACATCACCAGTCATGACGTCATCAACTTGAACTCCGAGCAGTCAGTCCAAGATGGCGTCGTTTTGTGATCGCATAAGCGTGACGAAGAAAGGACAAACCTTGCATAGCCAAGCAAGGGGAATAGTGGGATGTTTTAAATATTAAATAACAATAACATTTAAGTATATTCGTAACTGTAGAAAATACAAAACCAGAATATTTTCGAAATGTTTGTAAGATTCAGTTACAGATTTTAGCAATAGATGGCGCTATTACGTCCTGGAAACATCAATCTATAAGGAAATTAGGTCATCAAAAGCTGCTCTTTCATGAACTGAACTGTAGTCAGTTTACTTTATCTGGAGGCACGTGACAGCTCCAAATACGGGTTAACGACTAAGCATTAGTTACTCCGCGTAGTTCCGTTTTAAAAGTGCATATAAAAAACAAAAAAAAACTTTATGAAATTGAAAATAAATAAATTTAAAAAAATATTATAAAAACCAACCAAAAAAATAAATATAAAACATTGTAGCGTAAGGACGAATACGATATAAACAACGAGAGCAACCCACAACGACATTCCAGAAGCAACCAATCAATAACCCAAGTGAAGAAAGCGAATGATAACGATTGGTTTGCTGTGGTCACGTGCCTCCACGGATATAGTGAACGGACTATACATAGAAAATTATTAAAAACACTATGATTTAAAAAAAAAAACCACATCCACCCACACACGCACATGATATAATGTTAAAATCTCTTATAAAGCCCTATTCGAATATATGTAAAAGATTTATTAGAATTTATAATGTTATATCACGCTTGAAACTATATTATTATATATAATCACTATATATTATAGTAAAAACCCCGGTTTATCTACAGTAAAACCCCGGTTAATCGAACTAAAGAGGGGGGGGGGGAAGTCGTTTCGGATAACAATTTTTTCGGTTAAGCCAAGAACATATAATACAGCTACAGTATTTTGTATTGTAATTACTGGATGTATTTTTAAAAGGTTTTGAAGGTCAAACGAATTCAAAAATCTCTTAGTGTGCTACACTTGAGTTCTTTATTAAAGCTAAAATTACATTTTTAGGATTACAGTAGGCTACATCAACGTACAGTATTCTGTACTTAATATTAATAGTTTGTAGCATATGAATTACTCATTTGTGATTTTCAGAGGCGTTTCGGTTGACCCGAGTTCGGTTAACCGGGGTTTTACTGTAATTACTTTATTTTGTTGTACAATTATTATTATACATCCTCAGTCATTAGTATTTTCACTTCATTTAGTTAAAAATCCCTGATTACGCTTTTTCAATTATGCTTCTTTCGAATACGCCCTTCGAGCGCTACAATTAGAAAACTTTATCCAAACTAAAACCTGGAAAACTCAAAAAATTTGAAAAAAATACTTGTTATTGTTCGTTAAATCCTTCATCCAGCTGATCAAACGATTTAATTGTAACTGGCTGAATTTTCATGAAATTTCAAGTATTACATACAGAAAAACATCCAATTCGATGCAAGTCGATCACACATATCCCATCTGAGAAAATCTTATTTCTCTTAAACTTATTTTCACGAAAATGATACGAGATTAAAATTTTATGCTTAGCTAATTTCTTAACAAGATTAAACTTCTTTACAAATAATTAAATCTTAATTACGACTGAATACCACAGCTTCATAGTGAATGCCTCTCGTTATTATATTCTATCTTTCTGTTGCACTTTGTTCCTGTCGTAAATGAGTCCCAGTAACCAACTGTATAGTTAAACTTTGCTAACCAATGTTTACTATTCATAGTAATTATATTTACTTTGAAATTAAATATTGATTGCTGTGCTAGAACTATCATTCATAATCGTCACTGTACTACTGGTACAGTCTTTTGTTTTTTTTTTCCTTCTGCCAATATGGGCGCTGCTGTCGCTAAAACAAAAAAAGATGGAAGATTGTTTTGACAAGTCCAACAGCATTTGCTGACATCATTGGCCGCCAAACGACACTTGATAAACAGTATCGAATGTCAATTTGATTGACACTTCGTTTCCTATAGACGTTTATTTGATATAATAAAGAAAAAATCTCTAATCGATACAGAAATCGATTATAAACATCAAATTTCCAGACATGTTGCTTTTTCATTTTTGATAATCCACTGAATCAATAAGTATTTTCAAAACCTTTTGACGAGAACCCTGTAGATTTCAGTTCTGCACTGAACTCTGAATAAAGCACAAGTGTCGTTATATCTGTGAATAACTGATTTACTTTCTACTGTAAAGCGCAAAATGGTTTCAAAAATTTGGATTTTGTGGATAATTTAAAAATGAATGCTATACTTACTTTTTTGAGGTAGCCGGAGAGCTGCCCAAGGTTTTGAAATCCACATTTTGTTCTTGTTTTTAATTTTTTTGGTTTTAGTTATTGAGGGGTCACTGTTTACATCGTGAATTCCCAATTCTTCTCCTCGTACGCCTTTTGAGTCTTGTACTGGCTGAGTAGCTCTGGCTGAGGAGAGCTCAACAAGCTCGAAACGGCCGTCCCAAGAGTCTCAACTCGACTCAAAAGGCATTCTTAGTTGAATTAGTTACTTTCTGTTTTTGTCTTTTTTGTACTTGATTTTTGATTCCAAAAAAAACAAACAAATGCTAGTGATTCAATGAAATGTTAGTGATATATTACAGGAGATTTACTATATGTGCAGCTTCGTTGCTTTTCTGATAATGAAATTATTATTACTAGTAAAAAACCGGGCTTTGATTGGATCCGCGCGTCTCTTGATTACAGGCATGATGTCTGCTTTGATTAACCTCGAACCTAAAGCAATCAACAATAGAATAAATTGAATAATTTACCTCGTTACGAAAATATTCAAATTAAAATTAAAAAAAAAATAGTTTGGAATGAATTGAACACTTATCAACGAATCAACTTTCCTGCAAGTGCATACACTTTGATCAGCTGTAGTAAATGATTTACTTCCCTTCAACTATATTTCTTTTTCTTATTTATTTCGTGGAACAACTTTTTGTACCAGTAAAATGAAGTTTGATGACCAATACTCTAATCTCTATGTAAAGCCTATGGTACTTGTACGATAGAAAAGTGAAATTTATTGGCAAATTACGTCTTACTATTCGACGGTTAATGTAACAAATATACTTTTTTTTTTTTATTGTGAAATTGTGTTTGCTGTGTGTAAAGTTGTAATTTTATGACGCTTAACTGAAATTTAATTCAGAAAAACTTACATTTCTGTTATGTAGGGAACAAGATTAGCACGGCATTTCAAGTCATTACAACGATCGTCTTCTGTCTATTTCCCAATGTCTTCTGGTTTGACGTTGGCATTGTTAGGAGAAGATTCAGTGTTTTGGTAATGATGGTTTTCTGTGAGTGAAAGACGACGAATGGCACCAGTTCTGGGGGTGAACAGCAAGCGGTAAAATACAATTTCCTCTTTTTTTTTGTTAAGAAAAAGAGAAAAGCACTCGACAAACAATTTGTATCGTGGTTTGTCTGAAGAAACGTTCAACTGCACCGAGTTCTGATGGTCTCGGTCGGATTATAGTCCAAGCCACCACGAGAAACCCGTCTTACCTTCTCCCCTCCCCCTCGTTTTTATTTCCCTTTGAAATGGGTATCGACATAGCCACTCCAGAGGGATTGACTTCACAGTGGCTTGGCTCAGGGAGCTGCTACCTCGCTCAGCTAAAGGGGAAACTCCATCAACCCATAAAATAACACAGCAGCGCCCTCCTGACGGCGTAGAGTGAAAACAAAAGTGAGTGATCTTTGACAGTTAAGGATTAGAGATTGTGGTACCGTTCTTTATCGTTATTTAGATACAAGAAAAAGAAGGTAGCAATTAACAGATTGTGTATTCATATTTGATTGGATATTTTGTGCCAAATTTCAGCTTCCAGGTGCATTGGAAGTGCATAAAAAAGAATATGATAGAATTATACAAAGTTATAGTCCAATAAATTTAAAAATATTGGAAAAAAGTAAGGAGGTATTCGATATTATCAATACTTAAGTCCGTCTATATTTAATGATGTTGTCATTTTAAGGATGTGTCCGTTTTTATTTAGTTACAACCTCGTATTTAATAAAGGATGTGTCTTCTAAGATATCAAATAAAATACAACCTCACTTATTTTTTCCTAAATGTTCTGTGTCCACCTTCCGTGACGCGGCAGACATCCAGTAATCCATTTCTGATCATACGCGGTGCAGCACATCACTGTCGATGGTTGCAATTGTGTTGGTGATACGATTTCGCAGTTTGCTTATGTCAGCAGGAAGTGGGAAACTTACACTTTGTCTTTCACGTATCCCCAAAGGAAAAAGGCTGAAGGAGTTAGATCTGGTGATCTTGGGGGGCCAGCGGGGTAAGGCCTGATCATCTCCAGCTGTGCAACGTTGTGGCAACTTATCATTCAGATATTCACGGACCAGGGTTGTGGTAATGTGTTACTTCTGAACTCGTTTTCGCGTGTACCAAAACGCAAAACGCCTTCTCACGTTGCGGAAACTGCCATTTTGGTTGCACCTGCGCCCTAGCGGCAACCGACAGAACTAGAAGGCAGCGTTCTGCTGAAAAAAAACAAAACAAAAAACAAAACAAAACAAAACTTGATGAGTTTATCTTTCATTTGATCTCTCGGGTGCAAATATCCCTTTTTTTCGCCGCCAAGCTGCGAGCCTCTGAAGTGTCAAGGAATTACGAATTTGTTGATAATACGTTTGAATCTAAAGAGACAACGACCCCGAAACGTTTTATACGTTGTTACGAGTGTTAATTTTTATTTTAGCTCTGTTCGTTGTTTATTCCCGAGTAATGTTATTAGAGAAAAATATAATGTTTCTGTAAAGCAATTCGCGAACTTTCCTGGATATCATTTGAAAGGTACTGCTCTTCACTGTAGAAGAGGACCTAATGAATAGAATTTTAGACATGATAAAAAAAAATTAAATAATTAAATATTCGTTAATATATTGTATTTTTTGGTTATGGAATAGTAGAAAAAAAATTTTCTTTTTTATTTATTTATTTTTTTTTTTTTTTGTAAAAAAGAAGCATTTTTAGAAAAACATGGAGGACATTAATGATTTCCTGTTTTAATTTATTGATAGATAAAGAGCTGGTTCATTCTGTTTACCTTGGCTCGATTGATTTCTTAATGTGTGTTCCTTTAAATAGGCAATCGATTGAAAATATTGCGGCAATTTCTAACCTTGAATTTGATGGATACCATTTTCATGATACTTTTTATCGATGGGCTCCTACTCACTTGTAAGAGTCGTCTAGGAGACGAAATTAATTAACTACGAATATGAAACAGTTACTTGATAATATAATTCACGTCACTGGTGCAAGCGCTTATAAAATATTCTTGTTTTATAAGGAAGAATTGTGTAAATTTTTATATGTAATATGTCAGTACAGGGAGACTGAAAAGTCAGTCCGAAATTTTTAAATTTTATTTCCTCGCTCCTCTGAAAATTACATCACAATACAGTAAAATCCCGATTATCCGCGGAATTGGGTGACGCGGCAACTGCGGATAAGCGAATTCCGTGGATAATCCGAAATAGGCGAAAATCAACACAAAAATGCTTTTAACATGTTTTATTTACATTAAAATGGCAATACATACAGTTACAGTACATACATTATAAACATTACATTATTTTAAATTATTTATTTATTTTTAAATTTTATTATTACGGGAAGGCTCTCCCGTAATTTAGTGTAGCTAAGCTCCGCCCACAAGGTGATCGTTCTTTAAATTGTTCGTCTATAATTGTGTTCACTTACTTTGTTAGCCTCTTTTATTGTTTACCTTATTCTAGATTTAAAAACAAGTTTTTAATCCCGTAATTTATTTTACAGTAAAAAAAACGGAAACAGGAGAGGTCCGCGGATAATCCACTCGCGGATAATCGGGAGTTTACTGAATAAAGAATTGACCGCTGTGTTATTACGGTAGAATGGTGTAACGTGAAATTAATGTTACAGCACATTTGTGAAGTCTTTTTCATAAGTTATCAAAACTGTCTGCTAACGCCTCTGTGCGAAGAAATTAAAGATAGAAACACAAAACAATGAAAGAGCTAATTTTGGAATTTTCAATAACGGGAATCAATAACAGACTGTTTCACGGTTCCTACCGATCATCAGTTTGATTCGCCCAGTCCTCAAAGCTCAGTGGAATCAAAAGAAACCTATACAAAAGACAAACATAAACAAAACAAGTGAATATTATTTAAAGCATAAATTTAAAGGCGACCCTATAATAATAAAAAAATAATAAAAAAAGAAAAAACTACTTTAACCTAAGAAAAAAGAAAAAATTAGGAAAAAAAAAAATTAAAAAATCGTTAGGAAAATATGAAAAAAAGTAAATATAAGGATTTGAACAGGCAACCCTCAATGTATGAGTCCGAAACATTAACCATCAAGCTATAGCTGACAACTGAAATCAGATGATTGCATTTTTAAGATTTCAGCTAATAAAGGAAATCCAATGAAAACAATACCAAATATCTCGAATATGGGGGGGGGGGGGGTTCGTTGGCCCCTGAAAATACTCTTTTGCTACGGTGTTTGACCTCTGAACACGATGGTGAAATCTGTTTGTCGATCCGATTTTCCGTTCGGGAGTCGTTAGACGGACGGACGGACAGGACAAAAGCAACAGATACCGATTTTGGTCGCTATCACAATAGCTCCCAAATGGGTCGCTACTAATGGCCCTTCAATTAAAAAACATCAAAATACAAATTAAGAAATAGGGGCCGTCCATTAATTACGTGAGATGTTTTTTAAAAATTTTGGACCCCCCCCCTCCCCCTTGGTGAGATGTGGTGGGACCTTCCCCCCTCCCTCATGTGAGATTTCAAAAATTTTAACAATAAAAAAAACAAAAAAAAAAACGGGCGCGGTCGCTCCATTCGCCATCCCTAACGCCGGCCCTGTGTTATAATATATATATTCTCTGAATGAAAAAGTTGACGTGAGATTTTCGTTGACCCCCCCACCCTCATAGGTCAATGTTAATTGTAGAAATTTAAGATTGTACGTAATTTTTCATTAAATGACATGCTGTAAGCTAAAAATTGAAAAAAAAAAAAAAGTCCTCCCCAATAGACACTTCCCAATAACGGACGAAACTTCCGTTCCCTTGACTGTCCGCTATTCGGAGGTTTCACTGTATATTTATAAAACGCTGTCTTTATGTGTATCTTATCAGTTTATTGATTTGCAACACCATCAATGTAAAGAATTAAAACATTAAATAACAAAGTTAAACTATTGGATTAGCCAAAAAAATTCGTTCGGTGTTTTTACTGGTTTTACGTTCGGTGTTTGAACGTTGGCTCTAGTAGCGCTTAGGTGTCTTCGATATCATTTTGTTAGACTGTGTTGTGACAGCTATCATATCATCGTGCATTTAAAACAGAAACAGATCAAAATTGGTGAATATTGTGTCGCCAATTTAATATTGAAGATGGAAGACAATAAACACGTGTATCTTTGATGACCAGACAAAAACTGTTACAGCTTGGCTGGGAAGTTCTGATTCATCCTCACCAGATATTGCAGCTTCGCATTTCCATTGATTTCAGTCTTTACAAAATTCTCTTAATGGAAAAAAATTAAGTTCCCTGGAAGAACCAAAGGTACCTGGAACATTTTTTAGCTCGATAAAAATTTGTAGGAAGATGGAATTACGAAGTTGCCTGAAAGATGGTAGAATGTAGTGGAACAAACCGTTGAAGACGTTGTTCAATTAAAGTATTGGTGACAATGAAAAATATGTCTTTTATGTTTACTTGAAACCGAACGACCCAATATATAATAAAGTAATATAAGAGCACAAAAACATATAATTACACAAACTTAAGAGCCAAGAACTGGCGTTGTAAACTGATTTGAACTTTTATGCAATGAGACTTAAAATTCAAAAACAAAACAAGGTTGTTACCAAAAATAATTTTTGAAATAACGTATTCTTTACGTAACTCATTTCCGCCCTCATTAAGATTCAAGGTTGCGAACTGCAGTTTGAGAATCACTGAAGCACATCTCAACAAATACAAACCAATTACGCAGTTATACAATAATAAAAGTCTCATGGATAAAATACATTTCGTATTCTCTGAATTCCAAACGTCAATATTAAAAAAAGAAAAAAAAATATTGCCTTTATCGTATATTGTAATGGAAGTATGTATAGTTTCGCAATAAAGAAAAAAAATAAAGAAAGACTAAGAAATAAATTTATAATCACTGAATTGTATCACGGACTCCTGTTCCTCTTGTTACATCCGTAACTCATCCCCATGGCGTGAAACAATTAAGATAAAGTGTTTCTTGTAATGGTCTCAAATGACTCCTACACTGTTTTATTTTTTTTTTTCTGGTTTTTTCTTTCTTTTGATAATCGTATGTTTTGTCTGTTTTTTCTTCTTTGGATGAAAACCTCAGCAACCACAGTCTTATGAGTTCCGTCTCCTTTTCATGCATAATTCAACTCAAAAAAGATCAATACATGGTAATTTTTGGGTCCCGGCGATCGCCTGTCTCGAATATATTATGGAAAAAAGGTTATCTTCGTTGTAGCAACCAAGATAGTACAAGACAAGTTTTCTGGTTTATGGCGAGATTATGCTGTAATTTTCTATTTTTTAAGAAATTGTAAATTTATTCGATTTTTTTTTTTTTTATTAAAAAAAAAAAAAAAAATCATTTAGAAACGGGGGAATATAATTTTCTGCTAAAGCATAAATTTTAGGCGACCCTTTACAATAAAAATTTTTTTTAAATAATAAGAAGTAGATTAACGTAAGAAAAAATAAAAAAAGTTAGGAAAAAAAATAAAAAAACGAAAAAATAAGTAGATGTACGGATTCAAGCCGATAACCTTTAGTATTTGAGTCCGATGCGTTAAGCATCAAGCTATATCTGACAATCAAACTAAATAGTTGCATTTCTAACATTTAGGGAATTTAGGGGAGTATTATGACAACATTGCCAAATATCTCGTATACGGGGTGGGTGGGGGATTGGCTCCTCAAATTATCCCATTCCTACGGTCTTTGAGCCTCTGAAAACGATGGTGAAATCAGCGTGTCGATCCGACCTTACGTTCGGGAGTTGTTAAGGGTGGACAGACACGGACGGACAGAACTAACGCAATAGCTAATGATTTTGGTCGCTATAACAATAGCTCCCAACTGGGTCGCTAATAATCAACATCCCTTGACTTTGTGTAAAAAAGAAATAAAAATTGCTAAACTGCTTCCTGAGTTATAGTCAGAAAGCAGTTCGAAATCACGTCAACGCTTAGCACAGCCTAATTGCTGGATCTAATTAGCCTATTATGTGGTTCCTCCTCAGTTCGGCAATTGTTATTTCTTCAGTAATCTAAGTAATTATATTATTGCGTTCTAATAGATTTATATTATTTCTAAATTTATGTTCTTAATATATTAGTAATCTAATGAAATTTAGGTTACTATAATCGAACAGACGTAGGCGATAATGTTTGTTTGACGTTAGGCCTATTTTTTTTATTTTTTTTTTATTTGTGTGGTTTGTTACGAGTAAGTGAAAAATGATCCTAATTAAATTTGATCCTATTAAAATTCATCTGAAGAGAAACAATGGGCAAAAAAATGCAGCTATTCTAGGTAGGAACGCCTCCCAGAACATGGAGAAGAGTTTTGACAAATTAGGAAAAAAAAAAATAACTGGAAAAGTCACAAGAAGGGGAAATGTGGCGCTGCTGCAGTAGTCATTGCGCTGAGATGCAATTGCAATCACTGATGAAAAGCTATATTTCATTCACATATTAGTTGAGCTCCCCCCGCACCAACCCACTTCCCCAATTCAGGGCTTCCAGATCAGAAAACTGCCAGGCTTCGATCACTATAAGCCATCTTTTACCTAAAGATATTTCTAACTGGAAAATTTTATCTGAAGCTTTATAAACAACTATCTGTATCCGGCATGCGTTGCAATGCCACTCGAAGAAAGAAAGTGTTTGTGTTTTAATTCTGTTTATTGAAGTGCTTTTCGATATATAATATTTTTTGTTTTCCGTCTGGTGCATACACGAATAAATCAGAAGGTTTTCCGACGCGTGAGCAGGCCACATACAGCTATCCATGTGTGAAGCATGGATTTTCCACACACTTTTAGCGATTGTCCCTGTGCTGTGTTGATGGTCATTGCAAATGCGAGTCGCACCGGAAACTGCAAACGTTGAAACCGGAAATACACTCATTTGTTGAAACGACTCGCGCACCAGATATTGTAAAATGGTTCTACTAAATCAGAAACCTTCGCGGGCGTGCGCACAACAACTCCCCAAAGTTTCATCGCAATCTGATGAATGGTATAGGAACGCATACGGGACAAACAAACAAAGAAATATTCATTTTTATTTATATGTTCTTATATAAACGGTATTGGCATAATTTAAAGTGTAAGATAGTTCTTATGAAATGTTGCTTTGCAGACAGTTGAATATAAAAATAGATATTAAATATATAGTTATTTACTTTTTTTTTAATTTGATAAAAAATATACGCCAATAAAAATATACCTACAATACAGCTATTTGTTTTCCATTACTAAATGAAAAAAAAATGCTGGTACTTTTGTCGACAATAAAGTTTTACTTATTTTATTCCACTTATGAGTCCGAAACGTCGTATTTGCAAACCTGCGAAATGTAATCAATTAATTCGTCATTCACCCACGCTCTCATTTGCATCACTATGTATAAACTCAAACTGATCAACACTCAGCAGTCTCCAAAAAATTCAGTACCCTATGCAGAATCTACAGACCATTCAAGAACAATTACGACGCATCCGCAATAATCAGTGACAAACATCTTTTAGTATACGGGTAAATTTTAGTCAACTACTCATTTTATAACTAATTGATTAGAATTAGATTGAGGTTCTAAAAGAAAGACCCTTCTGATTTATATAACATCCTAAGATAGTATTCAAAAATTAAGTTAAAGTTAAAGTTGCGATCAGGCCCAGAGGACCGCGCAATGCAGCTGGAGGGTAGGCTCCAGTGTTCAGAACCTACGGGACAAAGTTGAGGACGGGGGGTCGGCCCGTCGCTCGTCCGCCTTTAACTCCCGGGAAAGAAACCCGGTACCCATTCTATAGAGGGCTGGGTAGACCCTAGGGCCCGTTTGGAGGAGAAAGAAGCGTGGAAAAATTCCCGTCCTCCGCCGAGGCCGGGAATCGAACCCGGCACCTCCAACCCGCAGCCAAGCGCCCTTACCCACTCGGCTACCGGGCCCACATTCAAAAATTACGCCCATTATTTATGTTTCCTTTAAGCTCCGTAATCACAATAACTCAATTTGATTTTGCCAAAAAGAATGACTCTTTATAAGTTAAAAAGTGTTACAGATTTCGACTTTCCTATTAATTTTGGTAAAAGTGAGCCCACAGGCAAAATTCTTTGATTCGACCATTGTTTACATTCGGCAGTAATTAAGTTTAACAATAAATTCACTTAATTTACACTAAAATGACAACACACAAGTAAAGAACGTTTAAAAAGATTATAAAAATATACTTAAGAACGTTGAAGTCAAGAAATTTTTGACTTCTGTGTTGTCATTTTAGTAGAAATTACTTAAATTCACATATGTAAAAATATTTTTTTTTAAAAAAAAGGTGTTGAAGAGGGGTTTTCCGCAAAGGAACTCGAAAGGCTCCTGGAATTTTTAAGTATCTTTCTATAATCTTTTTAAATTGGCTTTTGTGTTGACATTCTAGTTAAATTCACACACGTAAAAATATATTTAATAAATTTACTTCATTCGTTTGAACAGTTTTTCGATATCTTACCGTATGGGGATATTTAAAAGTTACCACCCAACTATAATTATCTTGTGTTTTTTTTTATATTTTTTATTTTTTTAAGTTGCTAAATTCTCCAACTTTAAATTCTTTTACCTTTTAAAAGAACATTCCCATTGTTTTTTCATCTTAACAAATTGGGACGAGGTAAACAATGAAAGTGTATAAAAAAAATGGGACAGATCCAATCAGAATTGAGGTGGGAAAGATTACGAGAAAACATTGCTTCTAATTACGTTCCGGCATTTTGCAGCCATTTCAGTGTAGAGCAGTGCTGGTCATTTGCTTTGCTCAGTGGTACCCAAAGGCTTAACTATCCCGTTGGAATCCGTTCCCTCGGCAATAGAAACTTCATTGAACGCAGCTCGTGTGGAATCCTGGCCGCTGAGTCAGAGACTGCCGTTAATACCTACGTTGAACTACTTTCGAAGTGTACAGACATGACACGGATACAGTGAAGAGAAATCAGAACAGGAATGCACACACACTCGCTTAATTGACACAGACAACACACAATCAAAACGAACCATCTCCTTTAAAAGGAGTCACGACAGACCCGGCGAGAGTTATGAGCTGAGCCAGTAAAAATTGAAGAAATCTTCGGGGCTAATGACATAAATCGCGGGATCTCGATGATGAAACTACATCGCTTAGGCAACATTTTAATCATGATATTTCGTCTCTTCTATACGAAGAGACTTCTTCAGATCTATGAGGATAGGGATAAAAAAATATCCTTTATCCTCCGAATTCATTTACAACAAGAATGTAAGGTTTGAAATAAAGTTTATTGGAAGTACAGGACGAACACTAAAATAAAGAATATTAGAACACGTTCAAGCTTTTGAACACGTTCAAGAACAATAGAACTGGCATATCTGACTGGGCGGATCACTGCAAAGATAACAAACATAACCCAGATCCTGTAGTTAAAATATTATTTCATATTTTAGATGAAAGAGAAAGATTCATGATAGAATCATGTGTAATAAATACATTTCCATGCATAAAATTATATCGTTATTCTTAGCAGCGTGAACTAAACTTCTGTATTCGTGCTTTTTACGTTTAGGAGTTAAAACATTATCTTAATTATTAATGTAGAAGGAGCTTTTCGGGCACAGCCAATTGACGACGCCTTGCCATGCGGTTGATATGTCCGAATCTGGGTTCGAATCCAGCCCTGGGCTTGGATGTCTCCTCATTTCTTCTGTGTGTGTTATTTTTCACGTACTAAAATTGGTTCAATCTACTTGTTCTCAATTTCACACTTTGTTCCTGGCGCCGTATAGCCTCTGTCGCTCCAGGCGCCATCGCAGAATGAAATTTGTGTGGACCGAAGAAAAGAAAAAAAAAAAAATACGAGTTTTGGCATTCTTCTCAATTACAACCATTACATAATTATTATATGATAATTTATGTACTCAGTGCCCTGTAATATTTCTTCTTTACAAGTGTAATCGCCTATAAAGGTAATTTTATAGGACCAAATGTCCTTAACATGATTGTTGAAAAGCAATAACAGACCCAACCAAAAAAAAAAGTCATCTTAATATCAGGATTTATATCTTAACTTGTCGTCAATCTGGAACAATCTTTAAATGCTTGAATTATTTTATTAATTTTAGTTTTGAAAATCTGTTCTTTTGATGGTCCAAGTTTCATATCTACACAACCAGTTAGGACTAGCTTGTATAGTCCCGTATAGTCTGTTTTTGTATAGTCTGTTTTTTTTTTTGTTTTTTTTTTATTGTTTTTCAATGTTTACTTCAAATAAATTGGATCAGTATGATGTGGTTTTCTTTTGTCTGTAAGTATAATAAGTACTTAGAATATATTTGGAGATTTTAATATTTTTTAGACATTTTTTCTCAGTTCTAAAATGCCTAAAATAAAACGTAAACTAGAGAGTTTTCTTTACTAGAGGAATAAGTCGTGGAAACATTGTTTTTTTTTTAAATCTTTGTGATCAATCGGAGCTTAATGAACGTTTTAAATACGTGACCTTAGAAAATGTATTCAGATAATTCAGTTTACATGTAAATACTTCAGATGTGTAGTTCAGATGTACATAGAAAAATATCTATCCAATAGTCGGTTATTTTCTTGATACCATTATGGCGGTCTTTAGGAATTTCATTTTTATGATTTTAAGGAAGATGACATTTTTTAAGCTGTTATTCTAAATTAGTCATTAATAACTTTAATTTTGTTATTTTGTAGTATCACATTTGTAGTTAAGAAAAAGTGAATCTATTAAGTATTCTAAAACAGTAAAATATAAATTAAATAAAGAAATTTCAAGCAATTATAGTAATAAAAAATGTGATCACCTTTTGTTGTTCTGAAAGGTTTACTTTGGAAAGAAAAAAAAAAAGAGCATGCCTCTAAATATTTAGTTAAATATTTTCTAGCCCTGAAAATAAACTTTTTCCCATTTTAAATTTCCTATATTTATTTTTACAAAATAATTTATTCTAAAGTTGAACTATTAGAATATTTGATTGAATGTTTGATGTCTGTTCCTACAAAAATATTTTGACAGTACAATCAGTTGATTGAGTTTTGTTAACTTTCTAAATTTGAAGTGGCACGCGCTAAATAAACCTAATCAATTCATTCGAAATATTGAGGTAACTCATAACGTTACCATAACAAACAATAATGTTAAAAGCAACAACTCGGAATTGCAGGAAGAAAATAAATTGCTATAAGAGCTATTTGTATAATCCTTTATCTTTCCTGAAGAAGTTGATGAAGATCTGTCAAAATCCTATTTAGAAAAAGCAGTAGGGGACGTAGCCCTCTTATTCGTGAAGCGTAAAATACCAATTAATCAAAGGAATTTAAAATAAAATGAAAAAAAAAATACTCGTCCTTCCTATTTTGATTCTCAGGACTGCTTAATAGTTTTAATTTTTTTTTTAGAATTTCCAAATTAGGGAGGAAAAAAATATTTGAAATTCTGAATGTCGTACCTGATTTCTTGACTTTGTTTTCAAGGAAAGTTTTAGATAACGAAGGGTTTGTGCAAATGAGAAGCAATCATAAAACACACAGTTATTTATAGTGATGTTTCAATCAATCTAAATTAAGGGCGATTTCCTCATGTCTATCCTAGAGGTTATTTCACTCGGCTATATTTTTTTTCTTCTTCTTCTTGAATTCCAGTGGACTCCTTTTTTTTTTTTCTTGCAAAGCATTACATTTTGCCTTGAAAGTTTGTTGCATCTATTTTTGAGCTAGTTTTCGAGTCCACTGGAAGAAGAATAATTTTATTGAGAAAATAGGTAGGTCCACTGTTATGTAACTCTTTTGTCTACGAAAAGCACGTTAGGGGAACGACTACAGTGAAGAATGCACTCGGAAATGGACCAAAAACACAGTTTAAATAGATCCACTTGCTCATGAAGTTGAGAAGAATTTCCAATTGGGAGATTGAAGTAATTTTGATGTAACATCTTAACCTGGTTAACAATAAATATAAATTTCACTGAGACTTTTCTTTCGAACCTTCCGGAAAACCAAGAAATTTCTAAGGAAGTGAAATTAGCTCAATTTTTTATCTTTCCTTCATTTTATGAATGAGAAATGCGTAAGACTGGGTAGAAGAGTAAAAATGAGATTATATTTACTCGTAGATTGAAACTTTCCATAGAGATAAGAGAAAAAAATAAACAAAAATTAAAAAAAGTAGACTTATTGTCGTTGTTTTTTGTAAAGTTTTATATTTTATTAGGAAAACGGTAACGTTATTAACTTCGCAATTTTCAATTTAATTAAAATTAAATAAATCAAATACTCTCAATACCGTTTTTTAATTAAAACTGTCGTTAGACAGTATTTTTCTAATCTATTTATTTGCATTTTATTTAATTTACAAGAAAATAAATGGAAATTTGTTTATTTTTCTCTATTTTAACATATGAACGTTCCAAATTTAATATAATTTCTATAGATAGATATGAGAACATATATTGCACAATAGTTATAATGCAGAAATTACGCAATAAAGTTTATAGTAAAAAAATATCGTTTTGAAACAATAAAATAAAACAATTCAAAGCAAAAAAATTTTAGCAGAAAAATTTCAAATTCCATTTTGGAATCTGAAAAAAAAAAAAAAAAATTACTAGCTTACATTAGAAATGGTTAATTAGTAAAACTCATAATTATTCGGTTTTGTTGCTTTTTTATGATATTTTCTATTTTGTATATTTGTATGTATATTGTTTATTTCCTTATAATCTAGTTTACAGTTTTTTAGAGATACTGTAACTGGGTATATTCCCGTTGTATCTTAATATCTCCACTAAACTGATTGAAACCGTAAACATGTGACAAATTATGAATATATTAAATATATATGCATTGTTTTCCGTGTGTATGGTCCCCTTTTTTAATTTTAAATCGAATTTAGTTTTTAATGCCTCGCGTTTTTATTGTGAATTAGGAGAGTACTTCCATTTGTACGATTGGAAGTCTAAAGGATAATATATTTGGTTGAAATTTAAAGATGACTTATTTGTAAATATGTATTTTAATTTACCGTGTTTCAAATACAGAAAGTTCTCTCTCTAATTCTCGTCGAGTGAGGTAAGCGTTAGTGGCGTTGTTGAGGAATTCAATTGACAAGACGATTCCTCAACGGCTACAACCAAAACGGCAGAATTCGAAGGCTCTTGTAATTTGAAAACGGCTCCCATTAGTTAAATCAATTGAGTGGGATTTGCATTGGAGAGCCTCCTTTGCAGCAACAACCCTTGGAGCAGCCACCCCCGCACCCTCTCCATCTCTCCATCTCTCTCCCTCCAATGTCGTATTGGCGTCAGTGTTGCCAGAGCAATTGATGTCAACAGGATAATTATAACACCCACTAACTCTTGTTTGACACTCGAATCAAGTAACAAGTTGAAAACTCCTTCAGTAGCTCTTCAACCTCCAAAGAAAAACAAAACAAAAAACTAACTAACCATTGATTAACTACTTCTTAATAGTGGAGTAGTGAAGGATGAGGGAGTGTGGTGTATGTTTGAAAATCATATAGCCATTTTCTGAGACTGCAATAGAATTATTTAAACAAGGAGTTCTTGAAGAAGTTAGGCCTACTTTGGGTTAAAGTTACCTTTTTTATTTATTATTATTTATTATTAGCTTTTTTTTTTTTCAAAGTTAGCTTTTAAAAAGAAAAGCCTACTTGTATATTTGAAAATTTAATGCCATCGAATGTAATTAGAATCTTTAGGCTTTCACGCGTTCCGAGCTTGATCATCGAGGCTAAATCTGGCTGATGAGTCATAAGGACGAAACAGCTGTCCCAGATTGCCTACGAAGATCGCTCAAAGGCGTGAAAGCAAACGAATTTGTGCATTTCTATATATTTTTCCATTTTTCATGAATATAATTAGAATTTTATTCGTAAACACTTGATTTATAAATATAAAAACTCACAAACTTCATCTTCAGTATCAACTTCCTTATCTCACTATTTCAATCTCCTAAGCGAAGATTTTCTTCAGGAGTAAAATAGAAATAGAGAAAAACAAACTTTCCTTTGTATTTCCAAAAAAAACAGAATCAAAGTAATAACAATCATAAATAAAGATATTACTCGTTACAATCATGATCCTTCTTAATAACCAAGACGTTGCAATCAATACAACCATGCATTATAAACACGCAATGAAAATGTTATAACTATGCATTAAAACAAATTTACAGTTTCAAATTGAGTACTTACAATTTCAAATTACAACTTCAATTTCAGTTTAAGTTCTTTGTTATTTTTAACAACTTTTTCAAACATTCCAAAAGAAATTGGGTTCATTTTCAAGGATTTATTCTTATTAAAACATTTTGTTATGTTAATGAAACCTGATTCCAAAATGAATCTCTCTGATTCGTCTTGAGATTCATAAGTTACGTCCACTATCGGGTCTGGGTTATGTGCCAATTTTGTGGCGTGGTCAGCCCAGTTCGATATTCCTACCTTATTATTTTTACAGGCTCTCATATGTTCTGTCAGACGTTTTTTATCGATCTTCCTGATCTTCCTTTATGTAATTCACCACAATCTCAACATTCTCGGGTGTAAATTGAAAAGAATGTTGCCCTTATTTTTATCTTTGTAATTTTTTTCGTTCGAATAAACTGTTACCTTTGTAATAAATCTATAATTAATTGCGTTATTTGTATCAACCCTCTCCTTCATTTTCTTCATACGAAAGAATTTATCAATGTTCGATTTAATAAACTTTCTCTTCTCTGTGTATTCTGTTATTCGTCGCAAATGATTAAAAATTATTTCTTTCTTCGTAGAAATCTTGTGATTAGATTCATAATTGAGCATGTGACAGCTTTGATATGGTTTCTGATAATATTCATAAGTAATTAGATTGTTTCGGTTAATTAGTAAAGTGTCCAGAAAAGGTAAATTTCCATTCGTTTCTTTTTGGTAAGTGAATTGCAGGTTTGTGTCCACCGAATTAACAAAATTAAAGAATTAGGTACTGATAATAACAAGATATCGTCCATATATCTAAAATAGGTAAAATTTGCTTTCTTCCTTTTCAAAGTTGAGTTGTATTTAAGCCAGTTAGATAAATGTTACACACTACTCCTGAAACAGGACTTCCCATCGGGAATCCCTTCGTCTGTGTGTAAAACTTATCTTCAAATCTACAGTATTTACTTTGATATATTAGTTTTAATATATCCATGTAGGTTTCTTTATTTATTTGTAACCTTTCAAAATATCTTTGTGTGTCACACTTTCTTTCTATCACTTTTAATGCTTCTATTATCGGTACATTTGTGTACATTGCAACCACGTCCATGGAAAACAATTTAACCTTATTTCTTTTCTATTCTTTATATCTATTAATATGATTAATAAGATTTGTAGTATTTTTTAGTATCACTTCCGGTATGTTTACAGGAACATTCTGTAAGACTTTATTTATGAACTTCCCTATGTTTTGGACAGGGGACTAAAAGGAATTAATTACTGATCTTAATGGATTATTTTCCTTATGGGTTTTAATGCGATGTTCAAAAGTGGGGGTTCTTAACATGTCTTTACATATCTTTTTGGACTGGAAAAAAATTAATATATTCATCTGCTTCAATTTTTGAATTTTTAACTTTGTTTTTTCCTATAACTTATACGTGAGATCCTCTTTTATTTCGACAAAGTCATCACAGTTCAGCATTTCTAGTACCTTACATTGGTAATCCCCAGAATCCATTATTATAATTTTGTTTCTTTTGTCCGATTTAATTAAACCTCTTGTTTCATCTTTTAAGATGTTATTCACATTTTTTATATCCCTATTGATGCATTAGGGAATTTATTCCTACCTATATCATCCTTATATAAGTTTCGAAATATTTGGAAAAGAGCTTCTTTTATAAGAAAGAAGCTTTTTTCCAAATATACCTGATTTCTTTTCGATCAGATATGACCTTGGTTTTGGTAAATCCTACATTTATGTTGAAATCCATGCCTTTATTAAGAGATAAAAGCTCACTAATACATAAAGGCTTATTACTCAAATTAACAACATAATCTGACCTTTTGCAGAATTTTTCAAAGCTGACGTGATCTTTCTCTGCCAAGATCTTATTAAATTTCTTAATCTTTTTGATTCTTAGGAAATTCTTATCTTTCTGAATTTCAAATGGTCCTATACATAATGTTTCTATAAATATGTTAGGTAATGAGAACTTCAAACATTTATTCTAAAATACAGTAAAACCTCGTTAAGTCGTCACTCAAGGGAACGAACATTTTTGACGACTTAAGCGGAATGGGCATTTCTGAAAAAAAAAACAAACACTGAAATACAATATTTTTATGAATTGCTGTAGGATTCGGTTTTCAGCTACAGTTTTAAGATTTTTCAGAAATCAATACATGCAAATGAATGAGTGGAAAATAATAATAATAATAATAATAATAAAACACATTTTATACTTATCACATTTTATTTTATTTTACTGGCATTAAAATAATCCAACAGTGTTGATTGATGAAGGTGCTGATTACTAGTAACAATTCGAAACACTTTGTGATGAAATGGAACTTCAACTTTTGTGCACATAGTTAATCGTATCTAAAACCGAAACTTCTAGCTTTTCGTTCCTATCCAAGGCTTTTATCATGTCCTTTACAAGCATTTTTTTGTACTTTCGTTTAAAGTTAAGAATTATCCCTTGAAAAGGCTGAAGAAGTGCAGTTACATTTGGAGGAAGAAAAACAATTTCGATCGCTTTTAAATTTTCGGGGCTTACTCGCTATGAAATAAAATCACACTCAGTAGCGGTCAAAAAAAACATCTACTCTGCGAGAATTGTGCAATTTCCCAAGTGAATTTCCCACGTGAAAATTCCCCGTAAAGGCTAGGCTTTCTTAGAGTGAAGAGGCGGGGCTGAAAAGATAGCAGGCAAAATTGAGAATAAAGATGCTTTTCGCCAGTTTTGAGGGTGACGAGTTATCCGGAGTAGAATTAAATTTGGTGACTAGTAAGAGAGGGTTATTTACATTATTGTCTATGAGACCTTGTCGGGACCAAAGGAAAACGACGACTTAAGCGGAGTGACGACTTATCCGGGTGACGACTTAATGAGGTTTTACTGTAGTTCTTTTTACAGATTTTCAATTTTCCTATTAATATTTTCCAATTGAATAAATGCCAAGTTCCATTTGAAAATTGAAATCAACCTTTCTGAATCAAACATGGAATTTTTATATTCTCAATACGCTGCTGTTGAATTATAGACATCTCACGTCAGCGCTGTCTCAACCTTCTATAAGGCTAGCTCCAAATTTTAACACGCTCGACGAAATTACAGCTCTCACGCGAACGCTATTTCTAAATTATACGTCTCACGATAGCGCTGTCTCAAGTCTCTAAACTCTGAAGTAGATTTGTATCACAGAATAGTAACACTCGATTTAACGCTGTTCTATATTGTAACTGTTATCGCAACAGCGCTGCGTGAACTCACTTCAACGGTGATATATAATTGTATCTTCGTACTCTGTTGTCTCATTTCGCTACAGCGCTCAGACGTCCTTTTATCTGGAACTCGATCCTAACAGAGAATCAAATTCAGAAGCGATAAGGAAATTAGCAGAGAGACATTCTAAAATGCGCGACTAATTTGAAGTTCGGGAATTCGAAAACTTTTCACAGCCCAAAGCCACTGCGTGAATAAATCCATAAAATTAAAATTATTGACATCGTAATGGATAAGGGCGCAGAATATTAAATAGTCAATATTAAGTAACGGTTTACATTAAACAGTTTGAAATGAAATTATGCGCTGTAATTCTCTAAGTCACAACCTTTGTATGTATTTCTACCAGTAAAATACTTATCGAAGCATCTTATGGCGAGTGTCTCAATTTGTCGTATTAACATGTAATTTTATATAAATGTGCTCTCTCTCTCTCAGTACTTGATTAGAAATACTATTCAGTGTTAAACGAAGGATCCTTTAAAATATAGGAAAAATACATGTAACAACAAAATATAATGTGCGTTAGGAACAATAACATGAAAATAGAAAACATTAATTCACGGAACTAAAGATGCACTGAGCTGTTTTTGGAAATTGTGATACCGGGAATCCAAGACAGCCTGTTCAACTGATGATGGTCTTGAAACCTGAAACAAGCTGTCTTGGATTCCCGGTATCACAATTTCCAAAAAAAAATCTTACTATGGATAAATCACTTAAGTATTTAATATTGTAATTATGATTTATTTATTTAAATAAAGTTGTTATTTTCTGTTAACTATGCTGTATTCATTGTAGCTGTATTATACTCTCAGCATCTACAGATAGATTTTTATTTAAAAATCTAGTAGGACTGAAATGTAATAACTAAAGAAATGCAATAATTAATAAATAAACAACGAAAAAACGTCGTTTATTTTTAATTTAATTTATTTTTTAATTTATTTTATTTTCTATTTATTTATTTTAGTTTCAAAGTAAAAACAAGAAACCTATATAAAATAAATTCATCATTTCCAGACTTGTTGTTTAAGGAACTCCTTGCTTAATAGTTTTTTTTTTTTTGGTTGGTAAGGTGATCCGGTTCTGGATAATTGAGAATCTATTGTATGTAATAAAAAACTTGACTTTAAAGAGAAATAAAAAAGTCGTCTCTTGAAGTAATGAATACTTAAACACAGCAGTTGTTCGGGGGCGGTAAAGACCTCTTTTTCGTAACTATGGAAATAAAAAAAAAAATCTTCTATTCTACTTCCTCTGTTGGGATTTGAAATGCCAAAGGATGAAAAGTAAATTGATGTAGCAAGACGTCGTCGTTTTCGTAATTTCTTTGGTGCCTTATAATTTCCCATTTTTTTTTGTGTGTGTATAGGGCTATGGAATAGTTAGTGGGTGGGAAACGTCCCTGTGGAATAGGTCGCTTTGTGAATATGGCAGCGGTCGCAAATTGCCTCTCATTACCCGCCGTGAATTATTGATAGCAGGTGTCACGTGACTTTGGAATCCCCAGACGCCTGGAAGCACGTGCGCAACGTCATTGGTCGATTGACTGGCAATGTCATATTTCGAATCGTTGCACAGAGAGCAACAATTAGCCACAACAAGTGTTTCCACGCTCTGTCAAATATTCGAACAAGTTGCTTATTGTAACGCTTATTGTAACGCAATAAGAAAAAAAAAGAAAAATTGTAGTCAATGGAAAAAGTTTTCTCATAAAATATTTAAATATTCTTTTTATTACACTTTATTAAAAAAACAAAAAATTGCTATGTTCGTAAGGACTTTTCAAACGATGACTCATTCAAAACATATACTGCTCACTTTTAATCAGTATTTTCAAATGACATTTCACAAATGTCTTATGAAAACATTGATTAGTAGCGCCTAGTACTAACTAGGCAAAGAATGACGATATTGGTTGATCGGTTGTTCATGACAGTCCCATGAGCGCCCTGTATGGCATGTTTTATTTATTTACAAAATTAATGCCCCATATTTCCTGCTTTATTTTTCTGAATTTAATATATAATCTGTGACCCCCCCGACCATTTGTGTGACTCGAAAACAGTAGACAGCAATTCAAAATGTTTATTCGGATGTAATGTTGGGAGTCCAGGCGTAATCAATATTCATATCGTACCAAATAAGATAACATTCATTTATGGTGCTAAGTAGCTTAACCAGTATCTGATCGTTGTAGGGTGGTGCGAATATTATTACAAACTAAAAACCCGTTATACTTTTACTAAACATACATTTATTTTTTTATATCCATACTCATAGCTTTAAATATAACATAATAAATTGAAATATGAACAGCAAATAAATTTTAGATTATTACATGATTACTTTTTTAATTTTTTTTAATATTTTTTTTTTTAAATGACCTGTATGCTATATTAGAAAATTTTTTGTAGTCAACTATTTAGATAGTCTGAGTCAAAGTAAATATAAACAAACAAATCGTTTCCCTCTGAAGAGACAGTCGATCATCTACTGTTTTCCGTTAGATTCACCTACAGTTGCTGTTTCAGTATATTATCTTTGTTACACTATAAAATCGTTGAGAATTTCAGCTAAAATAGAAAACAACTTAAAATAACAAATAATAATAAAATAAATAATTTTTAATCCTTTTCCTTTCACTTAAATATTTTTTACATAAAATTTATCCAATGTCATTATGATTTCCTTTATACAAATTGCCTATTCCAGATTTTTTGATGTTCATTTGTTAAGAATGGATTTGTTTGATGTTCATTTGTTAAGAATGCCTTTAATTGAGTGAGAATCCTTGATAGTTCATTTAGTTAGGAAACGATTGCAATGAAATATCATTAAAAACGATAAAGAAGAATTTCCAAGCAAATTTTTTCTTTTAGTCTTTTTTCGTTATTGTTTAAATATTATTTTTCTAGAAATTATTTCAATTGAAAATTAAAATTCAAGATGGCGGACTTCTTATCGAACAAAAATTGGCTTGGAAGCGACCGTTTAGACTTTATTGTTTTCAAACTCGCAGAGCCATCATAATAAACATTTCTCTTTTATTTGACAGCAGAAAGCCTAAAGGGTAAATATTTAAACATTATTTGGGAATTAGTTGGTGTTTTGTGTCTGTATCTGCTCTTGACTAATCGATACGAAAAATCTCTTCTCTGCTAACCACTTTCCCGGTTTTGAATATGAATTTCACTTTGTTTATCTTTCAAATATCTGCTTTGCTGAGGGGGGAAAAAAAAAGAATCGAGATGTATAGAAGTGGTGAGTACAAGCTCGTGAATTGCAATGGCGACTTCCGTGTCTCGGTGGCTGATTCAATTTGCAGGCAAACGATGTCCAGTATGCAACCGAAATTGGATCAGGGAACAGAGAATCATTGACTAAAACAAAGCACAAACGAAGACAGATGGTCTGGCGTTCGCCAGGGAACGAAATTTACATCTCAAAAGTGCGTCTGTTTTAAAACATAAATGGTTGCCAGTAGACAGCAGACATGTCGCATTGGAATTGCCAATATTTACTATCGGAGATATACAAATGCAGTAACATTCTCTTGTAAATATCTCTTCATTCACATTGTAATTGTTTTAAAACGTTAATTTTACAGTTTATAATCAATTTTAGACAACTGAAACAATTAATATTATTATTTTTTTTTAATTAGTACGAAATAACCCATTTTTACAGATTCGTCAGTGTAATGTTAACAGTTGATACTGACGTTTGCTTTTTTTCAATTAGGTCGCCACAAAAGTGGATAATGCTATGAAAATTCTCTACCTGGAAGACAGAGCTTTGCTCAGTAAAATAAAGCGAAAATAAAAGTAAGAACAATGTAGACAATCATCTGGTTATTAAACCCCTTTTCGGGGAAATGGACAGCTCCGCAGTGAATACCGGCGAAATTGAAAGGAAAAAGTTTTAAAAATCATTATTATGTGGAATTATTATTTTATTATAGGTAAAAATAAAATTATTAGTTTATTACACTAAAACTGCGCAGAATACAAATTTATTAAGAATAAAGTAAGACGACAATAAAGTATGAACATTGCAGACAATAAGGTTATTGACTTGTAGATTGACTTAAATATGGAACAACAAACAAGTTAAATACTGAATACTTCACGAGTAAAGGTAGCTGTATATTTTGTATCTCTGCCTTTAGTCGTGATGTATTCCATATTTAACTCGCTGACAGTTCCATATTGAATGAGCTGATTTTTTTTTTTCGAAAACTAAGAAAAAAATATATTATTTATATTTTTTTTATTTTAAATTCCGCTTTAATAATTAATATAGAATACAGAATATGGATGTACTAGAATTTTTTAAAATAAAATTTTGATGGATTTTCATCTAAATAGACAAAACCACACACATAGTATTCCATATTTCGAACATTTCCGGGAAATTTTCTTAGCTTGTTATAAACAAATTGCGAACATAACATACAAATGTATAATAGAATTCAGCTTCATTTCAGTGGAATAATTATATTTGTTACAATTTCAAATATTCTAGAAAATTCTAATAAAGCCTTTTTTTTATTTTTTTATTTCCTAATAAATATTGTGACCGCTAACAAGTTTGCAGCTTGTCTTCCTATCGAAGTGTGACTCTAAGCTACTCAGGAACCTATTGTTTTTTTAATGTTAAAATTACATAATCTGAATATGCGCACAAGAAATATTACTTGCACTATAAATGTAAATTTTATCTGTTTCTCTATGATCAACAAATCCTGTCTTCATTGTTCTCTTTCGTTAAAAAACTTTCTCTTGATCCTTGTTAGCTGCGTACGACACACGAACGATCGCCTTATTGACTATGGGGAGCTGAATTCATTCAGGACCCGCACTGACAAGGCCATTATTTTTACGAGCATGTAAACGACAAGCCACGTGTCGGAGGTCCTCTGTTACTAATATGGATCACGTGGAAAAGCTAATAAGTTAAAAACAGACACCGTTCTTTTCGCTCCGTCGCCATTTCCCTGTCACTTTATATCTTTCTTCTTCGCGCCAGACAAAGCGGAACTTGTCGGCCGACTGAAAACCCAAGTCGAAGGCAGCGCCATTCAGCGGGACATTAATGCATCTCGTTAATATGCCACTAAAAGGGGTCGAGAGAAGAGATTCCCGCCTACTGTGCTGCTTAGCGTCGTAAAACTGGTTAGATATGATTAACCTCGACCGACATAGAATAGTAAAACTAACTAAATCACATTGACGAACGCAGAAACTAGCATTAAGTTGTTTCATCGTGTTGTTTGGACTGAGACATACGAAGCAGGATTTGTATGAGATCGCGCGAAGTAAAATAAACAAAGAAGTGATCGGTCTTAAAAATATCATTTTTTTTTTTCTACGAGTATTTCCACAGCCTTGAACGAATGTCTCTCCATCTTGTGATGTTTTTTGGATTTTTTAGTTTATTTCGACGGCCCGCAGATGGAGAATGCATTTCATAAATGCTTAGGTTTACTGTGTATTTTATTTTTGTGAAACTGAATGTTTCTTTATGAATATACGTGGAACAACAGTGAAAGCATAAAGTGACAACAATGGACCGTGAGCACGCGCCAACCAGCACGGGCAAGTGACTGGGAGCACGGTGATTGTTGAAGTGATACGGTGAGTAGGGACATGTGGAATAGCGTCGAGCTATTACAGATTTTTTTTTACTACGCTTTTATTAACTGTCTGCTTTCCGAGTCAAGTCTTGTAATCAATTTTTGAAGTCACTTCTTTGAGTATCTGTGTAAAGAATTCAAGCTACCCCCCCCCCCCTTTTCAAGTGACCTCCCTGTAATCTGAAATCGATTTCATATTAGCCCCGGGGATAGCCTGAATCTGATTTCATATTACCCCTGCACTGTTGACATTAACCCCCCCCCCTTTTCATCGTAATAAATAGTGAAACTTGGATAATTCGAAGTTGAAGGGACCAGAGAAAAAGTTCGAAATATCCAAAAATTCGAATTACGTATATTCTCTCAAACAGAAGAGACTGTATTTGGATGAATAATTTATGTGGGATATACAGTATAATTCAGTTATCAAAAAATTACACACCTACACATGCCTCTTTTTTCACATTAGACACTTAATTCCATTTAAACAGAAATTAATCATTTTCAAATCTTTAGTCGATTCAGTTCTGGATTATGGTTTGGAATGTTCGATTTTCATGAATAAACAACAAGTTAAAAATATAAATAAAGTAATTTTAAAAATATTTAATAATGTTTATATTAACTTTAACAAAATGCCCGTATTAGAAAAAAATAACATTAGAAAAAAGTTTAAGATACTCACTATCAAAGAAAAATTTATTTACAAAACAATTTTGAAAAATATTTTTTATGTCAACCAGACCAAAAATAGTTATAATGAAGGAAAAACAACTAGACAAAATTGTTTAAGAATTTTTCAAATTGAAAAATTAAATAATTTTGGTCAACGATTAGAAAATAAAATAAAGTACAATTTATTTTGTCAATTAAATTGGAAAAATTGTAATTTGGAAAAAATTAAAAATATGAAAAGTATTAAAAATCATATCTGACGTAATTGATGAGAAAATAATTTTACATTTTTAATTTATATATTTTTTTTTCTAACATATTAATCAATTCAGCACCTATATCACAGGTATGCTTCCTATAAGCATACCTAATAGGACTGGCAAACATTAAAAAAAAATAAAAAATAAAAATAAAAAAGATTAAACTCCACGATCAAAGATTTAACACAAACTTTATCTAAGAATACTGCTACATTTTTTTTTTCATTAAATCAAATATTTTTTACTAGCTTAATTATTATCACTTAAAAAAAAAAAAAGGCAGATATTTTTAATTGCTTCATTGAATGCAATCTTTGAGTCATAGGAGAGGGTAACAATAGAGGAGGGACAGAAAATCCTCGGAAATCCCCACATACTGACATTCCAACCCTCGCTTTTATTTTCCTTAGAAAAACCGTTAAAATAAATAATGCACCTTAGCTGAGAAAAGTCTCAGGAACAATTTTTACCGTAATATTTTAAAGACAATCGTATGAAAAATTCGAATTATCCAAAATAAAATTCGAATTATCCACGATTTTTTAACATTATTTTAATACAGAATTCTAGGGACCGAGCAAAAAAGTCGAATTATCCAGAATTTCGAATTAAACAAGTTCGAATTATCCAAGTTTCACTATAACTGCATCAGAACAAATAACTTCGTCATAATTATTATTATTATTATTATTTGTTGTTGTTGTTGTTCGTTTATTTGTGTCTATGCATGAAATAAGTATCTAAATAAATATAAATACATATTTCGAAGGGGATCTGAAATCGTAGGGGTTAGGATAAAATCACATTCAAGCTACCCCAAGGGGTAATTTGAAATCGATTCCATCCTATCTCCCGCTAATCTGAAGGCGATTTCAAGTTATAATGGGGGTAAGGTGAAGCAGGGGCAATCTGAAATTGCGTATGGCTTTCATAGTGGTGGACGATCCGCGCTGGGCAGTTTTCTCGGGGTTCTCACGTTTCGTTTGCCCTACTCCCACCATTCTTTCTGTCCTTTCCGTGGGGATTTCACAATAGGCTAAGGCTTCCCTGCTACTCACACTCAACATAAACATAAGTTAATAATACACTTCTTTGGCTTTCTAATACAGACTAATGACTTTCTACTGTGATCATTGACGGACAGATAGTGGTACATGAAAAAGCAACATTTTGGGGAAAGTAAGCTTTATATTCCTTCAAGAATTTATTGTTTTAACGAAGCGCAAAAGTAAATATTATGTTATTATCTCACTTACTGCGATTTTCTGTAATATCTAAAATAGATCAAAATTTTAAACTCGAACAAAATATCGTAATTCAAATAATTTTAAGTTTCTATTGATCACTAAGTCGAGATGGTTGAGATTCCTTGGGCAGAGTCTGCTGGGATTGTTATCACGTGATTTCTTCGCGTCCTCGTGTTGTATTTCATTGGACTAACGCGAGGATGTCTTTTATCTGCTGTTGTAACAGTTTGCGGCACATTAAATCATGTTCTTTTCCATTAAGGATTATTGGGTGCATAATGAGACAGGCACGGCACTGCTAACTGTCAGCTGTGGCGAGGGATGCCATTCTACTAATCCCCCCCTCGAACGCTAACTGGCATCTTATCTGCGCAAAAGAAGGTTTTTCCATAAAAGCAAGCAATGACAGTGACGCCCTCAGCTAGAGCTTCCTTCATCTATTTATTGTCGTTGATAAGAAGAGCGTTGTTTCTGGTTCCTGTCACATTACCTTCCATTAAGGAGCCAATTCTGCGGGAATCGCCGCCAACAAAACAACATCGCCTCTGCTAAATTTTGAACTAAAAACATATGTCTTACAGGCACTGTAAAGAAAAGTCAAGTTATTTTCTTTATTACCCCAATTCTACTATAATAACAACATACTTTTTTTACTCTTAAGCATTTTAAGCAATCATCATCTATAAAACTTATCTATATCTATAAAAAAGCATTCCTTTCGTACAAAGTTGCTCGTATTTGCCGTTAACAACCCTTTTGTCGTTACGAGTTGAATTCTGGCTTGACATATTTATTTTGGCTTGAAAAATTATAATATAAAATCAGTAATGGAAAAATATTTCTCTGTACGGTGTTTTAAAAGTTTTGTATAATCTATATTACTAAAATCTTTTATTTCTCTGTTTATCCGGCGCAATTTCCTGTGAGAATGGAAAAAACAGAAATAATTTTTACAATGAAACGATGGGAATCGAACCCGTAACCTTCGGATCCGAAGGCAGACATCTTACCCATTAGGCCACGGGACTACAACTCACTTTGTATTGTTTTTTTTACTTATGTTTCCTTCCCCTTTCCCCCATCAATAATGAATGTATTCAATCTTTTTTTTTTAATCTCAAGATTGTTTATTTATTTCCAATCCATCTGTTTATTTGTAATTGGAAAATGACAATTAGAACTATAATTGCCGAAACGTTGCAATATTTTAAATGTAATATTCTTGCTTAACCAAATTCTGTGTGATATAGAAAAACATTACACGGGAGATGGCCTAGTGTAGGACAAAGCTTAGTACCTTGAGGAATACCAATATTAATTAAAAAAAAAGTGTTACCTAAGTTCAGATTTTTTTTTTTTTAGAAAATGAAATACATCTTAAATAGAGAGAGAAAATCAAAAACGGACAACAAATATGCCTTCGCACCTTGAGCCAACATCAACGGAAATTATGAACAGCTGTTTCATCCTCATTGGGAATCATCAGCAGAATATACTCTTGATGTTTGGCTCAATTGCGCGAAGGCATATTTGTTGTCCGTTTGTGATTTTCTCTCTCTATTTATGAATAATTACGGACGTTAAATTTGCTTTTCATTGAAATACATCTTTTGAATGAATTGTGTTAATATTTATTATTTTTATTTATCTGTTGTAATTTTAAAAGATGTTGAATAAGTTAATAATAACCTTTTGTGAAAAATCCGGAAATTATTGATTGCGTGAATATTCCACAGGGGAAATTGCGCCTTAGGTGTTTTGGGTCCATTACTAGCAGTTGCAGTGAACATTTGCATTTGATGATACTTCAACTCTGCCCTTTTATTTAAACTTTATTTTTAATTGTAATACTTGACGTCGACTACAAGTGAACCATTCCTTCCTTTTATCGAATTTGGCCAACTAGGGACCTCGTAACTAGCTCAACCTGACAACGTCAGGGAGAAGCTAGTGAAATTCAAGAAAGGGGGGACGAGAATTATACCCCGTCCAGGATAACCCTGAGATAGTAAGTCCCAGGTGGGAAACGGACGAAACACAGAAGAAGAAAGAAACAGCCATGCCACCACCGGGATTCGAACCCGGGTACTGGCGCATCGGCCATAACGGCAGCCCGCCGGCTAAACCGCACGGCCACGCCAGCACGGCCAAGTGAACCATTATTATCATTTTTTTTTTCTTTTTTTCTGTCGCTTTGAAGTAAGCTGAGGGGAGCTATTAACTATTGTTTGTCTGTCTGTCTGTCCTTATGTACAAAACAGCATATTAAAGCGATTTTCAGGAAATTTGGTAGCTAGAAAGAATATAAAATTTAAAATTTGAAACTTCAAAATTTCTCCAGCACTGATGAAATTTAAATCCCTTTCACTGTTCTTAAAAACCATTCCATTTGAAAGACAGTGAACCTCTTAGAGAGAAAGGGAGGTGGTGGCGGGTAAAAATTGTTGGAAGTTGAGGATGCTGAGATCACCAGCCGAAAAGGAAACGGGGGTGAACGGAGGCCAGTCCGACGCTCGTCGTCTCCAAGGCGTTTTAAGCTATCCTCCTACCGTTCGTAAAAACAAATCCCTCCGACTACCCAGTTTTCCGTTTAGGCTGGCGATCTCAGGATCCTCTGCTCCTGAGAATATGGTCGTGATGCCTTCCTCTTTAACCTCTGAATGCTTTCAAAATAATTATTTCCATTGCTAACGAACAGATTTTTATGAAATCTGATAATTTATAATGTCAGCATCCTTTATAACATTGTTAAAAAACAATAAAAATAGAGAAACACTCTGGATATTTAATAGGTATCTCTGTTCTGTAATGAATGTGGGTGGCAGAGAAGCCAAGCACTGCGACCGGAGGTCTATTGTACTTTCCCACGGAAATATAGACAGATGGAGAGAAAGACTGAGAAAGTATAGTGGGAGAACCCCGAGAAAACCTGCCCAGCGCGGATCGTCCACCATCACGAAACCCACATGAGAACCGAACCCCGGTACACAGAGGTGAGAGGCCGATGTCGTAGCGACAACGCCAACCGCGCGGCTACGAGTGTATCTCTAACTTTTTTATATATATAATAAAAATCTTGTATAATGTAGGACAAAGCTTAGTACTTGAGGAATACCAATAATAATAAAAAATGCACAGATAAAAATGCAACAACGGTACGAAAGACAAGCGTAAATTAAATTTTTAAAATTAAGAATTTAGCAAAAGTTTCTATAACTAGGTCAGGCGGAAGACTGTTCTATGCAAATGTTCAAACGCGGGTTGTGAGAAGATTGACTGAACTCTCTTTTTTGCCAACTTTCCTTTTTATTTCCGCTTCTTTGGGCGAATTTCTAGAAGAATCTGGAAAAAAAAAAATAAAAAAAAAAAAAAAATCAGTTTCGGAGTTAACGCCAAGCATATTAGGACGGGGGCGACTTTTTAAAAACTCTCCGGATCTTAAGAATATTACGTGCGATGAATAGAAAAGAGAGGGAGAGAGAAAAAAAAAAAAAAAGGCCTTTTTCGATCGTGAAGCCAAGCCCCCACTGGCTGAAGGAGAAGCGCCCTAGATTTATTAATAATAAAACTTCTTGATATAAAATAGTTCTGGTAGTTGTAGCTGTTTTATCTGTTCGCAGACGACGGTTTTTTTTAACAGCTGGCACAGTTCCACGGACATTGCTTTTAAGGTGAAACAGCGGCACAAGAGTATTGGAACACACACTCTGTCAAACGCACAACACGAGTTACATTCTATTGACTCTTTGTCAAGGCCAGAAAGAATTTATTGAAAAGTTATTTTCTCAAAATATGCATTCATGAAACTTCAATAGTTTGCTAATTTCCGCAGATTTTTTTTTTTTTCCCCTCCCTTTTAATTTTTTTTTTTTTTTGTAACTGCGAAATTTTTTGCCTTTAATTAGTTTCTTTTAATAAAAAAACAAACAAAAAAAAAACTAGGCCATTCCCCGTGTACAGATTGATCGATGTAGATATTTGAAGTAAAGATATGTTGAGATGGATGCTGATTGATATAGATAATATATGAAGATCATAGCTTGTATATTTAAAATATTGCAACGTTTCGGGAATTATAGTTGTATTTACATAATTCGTCATTTTCGAATTACAAATACACAGACGAATCGGAAATAAACAAACAATCTTGAGATTTCAAAATAAAAAAAAAGATTGAACACATTCATTATTGATGGGGGGGAGGGGAAGGAAACATAAGTCAAAAAACAATATAAAGTGAGATGTATTCCTCGTGGCCCAATGGATAAGACTTCTGACTTCGGATCAGCAGGTTCGATTCCCGTCGCGGACGTTTCATTGTAAAAATTTATTTCTACTTTCCATTCTCAAAGGAAATTGCGCCGATAGACAGACACAGAAATAAAAGATTTTTAGTAATATAGATTCTTTATTTTTTTGTTTTTGTTTTAATTTTGTATTCTACTGTCCTAGAAAACTGGAGTCTTTATCAGATCACTGTGTGTACGTGTGTAACTTCCCCATCCCTGTAATAACTTTTCAACCGATATGTGGATCCTCTTGAAACTTAGCATACATATTTCAGGATTAGGAATGATCGAAATTTTCTATTTGAAATAGTTTCGAAATGGGTTGCTGAGAAATGAGCGACAGAAAAAACAAAAGTTTCCCCCACAAAAGCATTGGATTTCCAACACAATGTTTTTCTATCGAGTTCTGCTAATACATCACTGTCTTAAACAATGAATATTAAATCGTTAATCCATTCGGCGTGGTTTGATACGCTTAAATTAATTGAGTTAAAAGAATTTAAGTAAAAAATACCAGGTTTATTTATTTATTTTTTTTATTCAGAAAATGGAAAACCTGTATTGTTTGATTGTATGGAGTAGATGGTAAGATTTGGAATCTAAGAGTAGATCTTATTTTTTTTTAAGACTTTCAAAAAAAGAAAACTGTCATTTTTAGAAATATTTAAAGAAAAATAAGCTTTTAGTTCTATCGAAGTTTTGTTTTTTTGTGTTTTTTACTTCAATTTTTTTCTAGTAATTTTTGAATTATCACATTTTAGATTATTGTATTAAAACCGAATGAAATAACAGTGAAAATAAGGTTCTTAATTTAAATATTAGAAAAATTAAAAATTACAAAAAAAAAAAATGGAAAAAAGACTACATTTTGTAACTTAGAAAAAAGGGGGGGGGGCCTCTATTTTGAAATTTTAAAAAAAGGGCCATATTTTGTAATTTAAAAAGAAAGGGGGATCTACATTTTAGGGAAAGTAGGTTTTGAATTCTTGCAAGATCTTCTTTCTAAGAGAAAAATGAGAAAACATATTATATTCTCATTAGAGTAGGCATTAATCTCTTGCTGGAACTTTCCAGAACAAAAACCGGAAGTTGTAAGGAATACAGACTTTAAGTTTTTCCATTATGTTTGTTTTTTTGTCTTTACTTAACTGAACAACTTGATAAGTGTAGAACTCTGATTACATACTCATTACTTTCAGATAACCATTAACAAAACTTAAACTTCTGTTTATATCTCTTGTTTTCTTTCCTGTTTTACTTTTTGCCTCGAAGCTTGAATGAGTTCATTTCTTGTGAAACTTTTGTGTTTTGGACGAGATCCCGTTGATGTCTGATGGAAAATTGCCAAAATAGTTCTCTACCTTTAATCGGAATCCTTTCGGGTTTTTTTGACAGTCTCAATAGAAACGAAGGTATTATTGCGATCTGGTTATTGTATCATTGGCTGTCTATTTTCTTTCTTTCTGATTCTGAGACCTGTCCTAGGTATGTATAAGACTCACCAGTCTGCATATGAGTGTCTCTCTAATAACTTACGAAAAGCTGTCAATGGGTCAATATAAAAATTGTTTTTCCTGACTTATTTCCCTAATTCAGCCATTAGACCAGGAAAGAATTGCAACATTCAAAATATGTAAGGAGAGCATTTTTATATACACTCATTACCAAAAAAAACGACACACCTAGAAGGAGTTGTCCGATTGTAATGAAATTTGGTACGCAAAGATATTGGGACCGCCCATGCAAATGATTAAACTTTGGTGTCCAATGAATGAATAGCGAGAGCTACAGCGCATCGGAACTGCGCACTCAGCAGGTATATATAAGAAGCGATTCTCAATCTGATGGTCAAAATTTCTGTTGTATTGAGAGTTAGGATACCTTTCAACGACTGAAAAAATGCCTCGCCACAGGATTCAAGAGGCAGGTTGGGCAAATCGAAGAATCGCTCGTCATATGGGTCGAAGTGATGCGGCGATTAGAAGATGCTGGCAGGAATGGGTGGACAATGGCAGATTTCAGCGTCATGAAGATAGCGGTCACCCTAGGGCCACAGCAGAGCGGGAGGATAGTGATTGTCAGATCACAGCGCCTGAATCATCGTTATCAACCATCAGACGTGCGACCCGCACACGAGTGTCCACCATGACCATTCACAGACGGCTGAGAGCGTGTCGGGCCAGATTACAGTGGTGCTTGGCTCGATCCGGTTGGAATGATGCTGACTGGGGACGTATAGTGTTTAGCGACGAATCCCGCTTCCAATTGTGTCCTGACGATCGTCGCAGACATGTCTGGAGACGCCCAGGGCAGCGTGCCGATCCTGCTTTCACTATTGCACGCCACACAGGCCCTCAACCAGGAGTTATGGTCTGGGGTGCCATTTCCCTTGATAGCCGGACCCCTTTGGTCGTCATTAGCGGCACACTTACAGCACAACGGTACGTTGACGACATCCTGAGACCTGTTTTGCTACCTTCCTTTTGCAGTATCCTGGCCTTATTTTTCAGCAAGATAATGCCAGACCACATACGGCACGTGATGCTATGACCTGTCTTGCAGCTTGTGAAACACTTCCTTGGCCAGCCAGATCCCCAGATTTCTCTTCAATCGAGCATGTCTGGGATATGATGGGAAGGCGACTGCATCCACCAGGGAATGTGGATGACCTAGCCCGACAATTGGAGCAAATTTGGCAAGAAATACCGCAGGAGACCATCAGGGAGCTTTATCACTCTATGCCATGTCGTGTGGCAGCTTGCATTCAGGGTAGAGATGGGTCAGCACCTTATTGAGCTCGTTACTTTGTAGCTCTGTAACTCTGAAATAAATCATCAGGGTGTCTACAGAATCAGGGAATTATCAGGGAATTTTGTTATTCTGGAAAAAATCAGGGAATTATCAGGGAATTTTGCAATTATTACTTAAAATCAGGGAAATTTATGATCTTTTGCCAAGCACGAGCTTTTATCTTAAGGGAGCATTCAAGGTCACGTGTCACGTCGATCCCCTCTTTCCCGCCCGCCGGTCTAATGGGGTTGAATAGTGACGTCATATCCTGTACTATATTTCCGCCACTGAAGCTGAAACCGAAACTTACTACGAGGAATATTAGATATTGGTGTACAAAGACAAATGAAGTAAAAACAAGATATTTGAACTCAACCTTTCTTGGACGCACTCGTGCAACTGATTTGGTGAATTCGTTTGTTGAGGCTACTAAACCTCTGGATTTTAAGAAACTTCTACAAATCTCGATGGATGGGCCTAACATAAATCAAAAGTTTTTTAAAGAACTTTCGTGCTCTTTAAAGGAAACAAAGGAAGATGCTCAAGTACTGAATATTGGCTCATGTGGACTACATGCATTGAACATAGCTTTCAAAACAGGAGTGTCAGTTACGAACTGGAAGATTATGGAGTTTCATCGAGCTTTATATTACTTGTTCAAAGATTCCCCAGCAAGAAGAACATTATTTACGGAATATACAAATTCACAAATATTTCCAAAAAAGTTTTGCTTTGTTAGGTGGGTTGAGAACACTGGTGTAACAGAACGATCATTGCAGCTTATCCCATTGCTAAGGAAGTTTATAGAAGGAATACAGAAGGACAAAATGGCTCCAAATTCAAAAAGTTATAAGGAAGTTAAAAGTACTATTTATGATTCTCTCTTACCAGTAAAGCTTGCTTTTTTTTCATTTAGTTGCTTCCGATTTTGAAATGTTCTTAAGGGAGTACCAAACAGATGCTACCTTAATACCATTTCTTTATTCTGACCTAAGTAATTTGTCACTAAAATTCATGCAGCGCTTTCTCAAAAAAGAGGCATTAAGCAAAAATATTACAAGCATAGACGTGGAGGACAAATCAAATTTTCTGCCAGTTAAACAAATAGATATTTGTTTATCTGCTCAAAGCAATTTGAAAAAGGCGAAAGTATCTGATTTGCAAATAGCTGAATTTAAAGTTGACTATAGACGCATATTGATTCAATGTTTCCTGAAACTCCAAAGTAAATCTTCCCTTATTTACAAGCTGATCAAAGCAGTGTCCTGTTTTGACCCTAAAATAGCAATAAATGAAAATATATTTTCATGTAGATTATCAAGTCTGTTGGTAATTCTTTCTGAAAAAAAATGGATATCATGCACTTTAGCTGAGAAAGCTAAGAATCAATTAAAACAAATATGTTCACAGCCAGAAAATATCTCAAAGTTAAAGATGTATAAAAGATCGACTGCACGTATTGATAATTTCTGGTGTAGTTTGATATCTGCTGAAGAAAATGGAGCACCTGAAGCTATGACAGTGATACAGTTAGTCATGGTATTGTCGCATGGCAATGCAAGCTTAGAAAAAGGTTTTTCTATAAACAAAGATACTTTAGAGCAGAATATCAAAGAAGAAACTATCATTGCCAGAAGATCCATTTATGATAGTGTATTGTCTAAAGGTGGCATAAATAACATTGAAATTACTAAGAAGATGGTCCTTGATGTAAGAAATGCAAGAGCTAAGTATTCCGAGGCAATGGAACAAAAAAAGAAAGAAAATCAAGAATTGGCAGTAGCTGTTAAAAGAAAAAGAGAGGCTGAACTTGAACTGAAAAGGCTTAATGACAAAAAAATTAAAATCTTAGAAGCAGCACAAAAGGAATCTGAAATGATTGAAAATGAAATTGCTGCGATAAAGCTTTCAAAAATTTAAATAACGAGTATCATGCTGTACATTACAATGAATCTTGAATTCCGTTGAGTTTAATTTTGTGTATATTGTTGCAATAAATCTTTTAAAAGGTAAGATATTGTAAACTCATTAATTTATAATTTTTTATTTCTCTCTTCTTTTTTTAAGTATTTCATCATTACTGTTTTTATAGAATTTTTTGCTTATTCTTTTATTATACTTAGATAAAATAGTAAATAATTACCAAGTAGTTAAAATCAGGGAATTTTTCTCTTATGATCAGGGAATTTTTAAGAAATTGTTCGTGAAATCAGGGAAAAATCAGGGAATTTTTTTATTCAGATTTTGTAGACACCCTGATCATTCAATTTGTCTGAAAGTTTAATCATTTTCTATTCTGTAAATAATCTTCCTCTCCACCAATGTTTGTCTCCATCGGACAACTCCTTCTAGGTACGTCGTTTTTTTTCTTAATGAGTGTATTTCGAATAAAACGGAGGAAGATCAAACGCTTAAAAAAAAGAAATATCAGAAAGGGACTGAGAGTAGCAAATCAGTATTAAATCCTATTTTCCTGTTTCTGAATTGATATAATTTTTTCTTTTTGTAATGTAATGTAATTTAGTGGAACACTTAAGGATAGAAGGGCCTTTGTAGTTACAAAATACCCCACCAGGCTACTGCTTGGCTTGTGGGATAAACAAAGCCATGTGCTTTGTTTTAACCCATGTAGATATAGAGGAAATATTATATTAAAGAAGGATATTCAAGCGTTTTTACAGAATTATTACAAGAAGAAACTGCACGGTACTGAACCATTCCTGAAATATCAAAAATCGATGATTGTTAAAGTAATTCACACTAAGTTATATGTTTGTTTATCCCACAAGATCTCTTAGCATGTGCTTACACATCATACTTGACGTCGGTAGGGGCGTAAACCTCAAGTGGTCCATTGATTGTAAAAAAAAAACAAACAAACAAACAAACAAAACAACAACGAGTTTCATAATCCTTGAAAATTATTCTCAAGAGTACTAATATTAAATGCCAAATAGTATTTATTGGGCGCGGTCGTTGTTCAACACGTAGACACGAAGAGGACGTTTGTGGTTGTAGTATTAGTCGTGAAAGTTTTGTGAGGGGAAATATTATAATGCTTAATTGTCATCCAAAGTTGATGAAACGTGGTTTAGATCATTCAATTTCATTGACCTCTTTCTATACCAAGTCCCATGATTTTTGGTTCAGTGGGAGTCCAGTTTCGTGGGTACTGATGGTCAGGCGGACAGAAAAGCGACGGTAGCCAGTCTTATGTGTGAACATACCTAAAAAAAGCTGCACTGAAAAGTGTAGTCTTGTCAGATTGTACAGTATGCCTTCGACACTAATAATTTGAACTTTAAGGAACAATAACAGCCTCGGTGTTTACTGATGATTACTCCTAACTGACGATCGCCAAAGAGCGTGAAACAGCTATTCTAGGATGTCATTCTAGAATAGAATTTGGTCTCCTCCATCATTGTTGTTTAAATACCTCTTTATAGTAATTTGCAAAAAAAAAAAAAAAAAGTTTGCCACATATGGTCATAATGTCGCGGTCAATTTTTGTCTGAAACCAACGTCACCAGTCATGACGTAATCAACTTGAACTCCGAGCAGTCAGTCCAACATGGCGTCGTTTTGTGATCTCATAAGCGTTACCAGGAAAGGAAAAACTTTGCTTAGCTAAGCAAAAGGAATAGTGTAGAACGTTTAAAATTATTTCAATTTTAATTATTATTATCTATTCGTAACTATAGAAAATATAAAAACCAGAAAGTTTTCGTAATATTTATAAGATCTATAAGGAAATTATGTCATCAAAAGCTCTTCCTTCATGAACTGAACTGTAGTTATACAAAGTTCTTAGGAGCGCCATCCAATGGTAAATTACTGTACTAAAATGACACTTACAAATTTTATTGGATCTTGGTCTTGCCTTTTTTTAGTGATTTCTTTTATCGATGAACTGTGACCCCTACCTCATTCAGTCCTGTCTTTTTGTAATTCGCGTAGGAGGGGTTTGTTTTGAAACGTGAATCGAACAACAATATCTCGTGTTTCAATGACTTTGGTGATGGCTGACTACCTCCATCAACCAGGTTGAAAACTGCCAAACGTATGGTTCCTAAATGGGAGAGTGGCTTCAACTTACACAAGCGGGGTCTTTGAGAAATGTCTTGCTTCCCGATGTTACGTAATCCTCAACGAGAAGCCAGAACAGATAAGAATGGTTTCGACAAAGAATAAAAGTGTCCATAAAATTTCGGTTCGTCCCTTTTTGAAATAACTCGACTCTCGCTGCGTCAGTTTTCCAAGAAACTCGATCTGTACGAGGATTACTAGCATTTATCGACTAATCCGAAACTCCATCCAGATTTCAGGTGGAATTTACAGTCCTTCTAGGCTTTTTAAAATAGCTTATTCACTAACACAGCGTAACACAGCAGCTAAACGATGGTTTTTTTTTTTCCGAGAATTGTATTTTTTGGGCGGTAGATACAAAGTAAATCCAATAACAGTGGGTGAGACAAAGTAAAGATTAGGTCACATCCCAGAACGGCTGTTTCCCGGCTTTTTTGGGGATAATCAGCTGGGAGTAGTCGCTAGTAAACAGCGAGGTCTCGATACAGAGGTTAATGGGAATAAACGTAGAATAGAATATGATAGATCCAAAATTAAAGAAAACAACAAATACAAAATACAAAATAATGAAATTCAAATACAGTGTCACTCTTTGACAGACAATCCGAGCACCATGAAGGAAGAGTCCAATGTGAATGAAACTTTATAGGTGACATGTAGATGAAGAGAATTAGAATTGATTGAAATTTCACAGTGAAAGCACAACAACAACAGCACCATCATTGTAACACTATCAGTACTGTGCTGAACCATTTGTGGGCCCTGCTATACACGCTGATATACCGATATATGGCATGAAACAAAGTCCTGATGTTGCCTTCCGTATTTTGTTATTTTAAAAGCTCTTTCGAATATCAATAATGCAGTGTTAAGATTGCCGAAGCAATAAACATTATAATTATTATTTGAATTAAAAATAAATCGTTGATTTTTTTTTTTCATGTTTTCGAATTACTAAATTTCTATTTCATCGTATTTTAGATGTGAGAGAAAAATCGATACAAAACAAAAACAAATATAAAATTCACAATCGCACATCGTTCAAAATTAAAAATGTTGCAACTTTTGTTTTAATTTGACTATCATAAAGTGTTTTTTTTAAATTGTAAACTCGCACCAAGTTCCTGAAATTGCTGCTCCCATTGTCGGATTTACAATGATGGATGATCTTGGCATCCTAGCAAGTCCCAGATATCTCGATGACGGACAAGTCGGGGGACCTGGTAGGCCAAGGAAGAAAATGAATTGCTTGGAGACACTGCTGGGGAGTGTGTGCAGTGTGTGGATGTGCATTATCCTATTGGAAAATTGCTCCTGTCAGGTGGGACACGAAGGATTAAAGGGTGTGTTCGAACGTCACGGTCTGAATATAAACTGTGTAGTAACTAGTATTAGGTTTTGAATCAATCGAGGCAATAATGGTTCTGAGCACAGAAGAAAAGTTATTTTTAGTCAAATATTACAACCGTTTAAAAGGTTTAGGATGAAAACACTGACCCAGCCTTGCATAAGTGAAGGAGCGGTTTCAGCTGACGTTTTGGAAACCTGCCCCAAGTGGCAGGCGATTCTTGTCGTCATCCAAAAATTCCGACCGGGCAGGTAGTGTGTTGAGACAGTGGAAAGGGTACACGGGACGACCACGAACCATAACAACAAACGAGATCACGGCCTTCTCTTGTAACAGGTGCTTACCTGTCATACAGTTGCGGCGTTCAGGCAGTTTCTTCATGAAAACTTTCCTGGCCGTGTCATCTCATGGTAGAAAATTTGCAGGAACGGAATGAACAGTGTGTCCGTCGTAGCGTTGAACATTTTGTAACCATCTTGGGTGGATAATACTTAGTATTGTAGTGGGAATGTAGTGGGCATTCCTGTACTACATAGATATACTACATAACTACATACTTCAGTTATGTAGTATATATATTTAATTATATTTACTGCTCCCTCTTCTTGTTTCTGTCTGTCACTACTTTTTGTTTTGTCCAATACTGTATCAGCAAATTTTATAATATCAATAAAATTTTAATGAAATTTTTTGTGCAATTTTTAACATGCACGAAAATAATTAACGACAAAAAATTGTAATTTAAAAACACACTTTTGACTATTTTAAAAAAATCAAAGCAATTAAAAAAAAATTGCAACATTTTAATTTTGAACGATGTGCGATTGTGGATTTTATATATTTGTTTTATATCGATTTTTCTGTCACATCTAAAATAGATGAAATAGAAATTTAATTTAGTAATTCGAAAATGTATATAAAAAAAATCAACGATTTATTTTTAATTCAAATAATAATTATAATGTTTATTGCTTCGGCAATCTTAACACCGTGTTGTTGATATTTGAAGAGTTTTTAAACGAACAAAATATAGAAGTTTAGGAAAACTGTGTATTACTAAATCAACAATGATTTGTAAAATTAAGATAAAACAAAAAAAAAATAAAAAATATAATACAATAAAATTAAGTTTCAATTTCTTTAAGGAATTTCTGTTTATTTGTATGATTATTTTCAGGAATTTTTGAAATAGTAGCTGTTTTTTAGCGTAATTTAGGCTTAATTTAGATGAATTGTTTTTCGATATAATCTCATTTTAGAAATGATCCAATATGTTTGTGGGAACCAGTCCCTGTGTTGTTTGGTTGTATTTTATTTCCTCGTCTGGTTTACCTGCAGATGAATCTGTTGTAGATCGATGGTTCTCTCTCTCTCTCTAACTGGATTGTGTGGGTGTCGTCATGAGGCTTCACCACTCGGCAGATGCGCTATCGGACCTTTCTCATTCCACAACTCGGGGGCCAGGTAGTTTGATTTCCATTCCCACGACATTCGGCGTTCTTTAAATGCCGAAACAAGCGTCGTCGTTCCTCCACCCACCCACGCACTCGCATGCCTCTTAAAGAAGTATCTACCTTTGCCGGCCGCCATTTTACGAGTGGAGTTAAGTGAGACGAGAGTGGGGTTCGGGGTCGCACGAGAACACTTCGCAATCGTCGATGTTTGTCAGCTACAGATAAAAGAAAAAAACCAAAAGTCTTCTCGTTAAACAAGATATAGTGAACACGATTCGAGATACTAAATGAGGAAATTCGATAATTTATTAGACAGACATCCTCAATCTTTTCATGTATGGATATACATCAATATATGTTTCATAGAATGATAAAATATTTTTGAACCGCGAGGTTATTAATGGATTACAAAGGGGGTTAAAATTTGTTGTTTAAAATAATGAGATTACAAATGAAATTTGACGTGCGTTAGAACAATTTTTACAATAAAAGAAAGCAAAGAACGCACATAACTAAACAAAACACAAATATTCACTGAGCTATTTTTGGTATTTGTACTGGGAATCGGAGACGGTAATGTTTCGAGGTTTGCTGACCTCTCATCAGTCCGATCCGGCCAGTATATCTTTTCTTTTGATGGTTTTTTTTTTTTTTTAATTGAGGGGTCATCGATTTGTATGTTTGTATATTGTCCTATTTCACTGAGCTAGGTGTACTGGGCTGATCGGACTGATGAGAGGTCAACAAACCTCGAAACAGTACTGTCTCCGATCCCCAGTACAAATACCAAAAATAGCTTAGTGAATATTTGTGTTTTGTTTAGTTACGTGCGTTCTTTGTTTTATTTCAATGTAAAAATAATGAGATATTAATAGAAATAGGAGACAAATCCATTGTTTCGATTCCAATGGTTTTGTAAGGGAATTTTTGTCGACTTCTCGCGCTAATTTTTCGACAAGGACCACCTTTGGAAAAGATTTCAAATAGAAAAGTTAGATCCTTAAATACACATACTAAGTTTCAAGAAGATGCATACAGCGGCTGAAAAGTTATTGGGAAGGACCACAAACACACACAGACTGAGTGATCTCACGATTCTTACTTTCCTAGAACTGTAGGCTAAATAAATCCTTCACAAAATGTCGGTTGTTTAATTTTGAGGCGCGTTCGCATCTAGAAAATGTTTTGGTAGCCCGTCTACATTTACAACAATTCCACTGAGCTATAGGGAATAATCCCATTTTAAAATGTCCTTCATTCCCAGTATCTTAAGCTTTTAATTTCCGACTGTTGTTATTGGCAGGGGAAGATTCGAGAAACAAATTTAATGAATAATGGACCACTTGAGGATAGGCGAGGCTTCATAGTTACAAAATACTCCACCAGGCTACTGCTTGGTTTGTGGGATAAACAAAGCCATGTCAACCCGTATTTAGGCAAAGAGGAAATATTACAGTAAAACCTCCAAATAGCGGACAGTCACGGGACCGGAAGTTTCGTCCGTTATTGGGAGGTGTCCGCTATTGGGGAGGACTATCTTTTTTTTCATTTTTTAGCTTATAGCATGTCATTTAATGAAAAATTACGTACAATCTTAAATTTCTACAATTAACATTGTCCTATAAGAAAATATGAACAATTGCAAACTGTTTACTATTTTCCTTTTTAAATGAATGCTAATCCATTAGTCTTACTTAAAATAATGACAAAATTAATTACAGTATTAATTTGTCATTATTTTAAGTAAGACAAACGGATTAGAAAATTAATTTTATTAACTAAAGTAATCAGTTAACAGAGTTTGATATTTCTTTTTTGCATTGAAAACATGTTTCTCAATATGAATATTTAAGTCGTTTAACTTTGCAAGGCCTTCAGAGTCCCCTTTGCTTCCAACGCCTTTTCTTGCAATAATGGCCCACTAATGGGAATGTTTTTTGCTCATGCAGCACAAAACTAATCGAAGACAACAGAGTCGATCGCACTTGTCTCCGTTTCCGAACTTTGATGTGTTTGGAGTTTTCGTTGGAGTTCGTGATCCATAATTTCAAAATTTCCTCTGGACGCTACGTATTATTGTAGCCTGATTCTATTGCTTTTGAAAAACCACTCAAGATCGTTCATTTTCTGTTGAATGTTGTCCGTTATTGGTAGTGTCCGTTAATCGGAGGTCAATACATGGAAACGTTTATATTAAGGGACTGGGGATTGCAAAATTGTCCGCTATTGGGGGGTGTCCGCTTTTCGGGAGTGTCCGTTAGTGGAGGTTTCACTGTATATTAAAGAAGGGAATTCCAAGCGTTTTTACGGAATTATTATAATAAGGAACTGCACAGTACTGAACCATTCCGTCTTGAAATATCAAAAATCGACGATTTTTTTTTTTGAGTAATTCAAACTAAGTTATATATTCGCCCTATGGGCTTTCTGTTTGTTTATCCCACAAGATCTCTTAGCATGTTCTTAACACGTCATAAGTGACGTCGGTAGAGGCGTAAACCTCAAGTGGTCCATTGTGGTGGGAAAATAATCAAATTGGAGATACAGGAGGAAACAAGACCTGTAATATTACAAACCCGTAGTAGCTGAAACTTATATTTGTACTTCCTTACGTTTATCATTATCGTTATTTTATTTTTTTACTACATTTTTCTAAGCGTTTCTACATTTTGACTAATGTAGTATATCTTTCTTTTTGAAATGTTTCTGTACGTAATGCACTTGTTCAAACTACATTCGAAGAAATATAAATATTATATTTGAAGAAATGTAACTACATGAACAGAGGACATTGTGAACATTTACTATGACGTGTGCTGTGACCACATTGCCGTATTGTGCGAACTATATGCTACCAATAAAGATATACTGTTCATTTCCATTGTTTCCATTGAAGTCTGGCTTCGTTTTTTTGGATTGGAGTAACTTAATACCATGCACTTCCGGTCGTATGTTTATCTGACCTTTTTTACTTCATTTGGTGTGGGAAACCCGCTCCCGCAGTTTGCCTCCCTATTTTAGATTCCCCCTGTATAGTAATTTAGCCTTTACGGAGCCAGCTTAGGACTTCTTCTTTAAGTTGATGTCTAAGATAAGCTTTAATTCGTTTCTGCTTTTCTTCTGTTGCCTTTTCACCAGTGTCTTGTGAAGCATCGCTGTATCGAGTGTCTTGCAGATGCAGGCGTCAATACAAACAGAGTAAAATTTTCGCGGCTTTAAAAAAGACCCTCGCATTCTAGAGAATTTGATGTCAGTTTGAACAGATTGCCTAAAAGTTGACTGATCATTTGATGACGTTGTACTGGAGATTGTAAAATGGTGAACTTTAAGACTCAAAAATACGTTCGTATTGTAATAAAACAATACGTCTCCTTTTTATGTATTGATTTTAAATTACCATGAAGACAGACGAAAAGCAATATGGCCTTTTCCATTTCGCCACCTGGTGATGATAACTCGTACGAAAAAATGCAACATCAGTAACAGCATCTGAAATAATGCGCTTTAGAATTCAGAGTTGGAGAAATATTTTCTTAAAGCAGATAGCAGAAATTAAAGAGACAGGTATGCTAAATCTTGATTCTTAAAATGTATACTGTAATTTCAGCATTAGGCTTAACACTTAATGTTTTAGTTATTTCGCAGTTTTGTAGAAAGATTATAGTATGCATTTATCAGAATTGATTGTTTATGATGCAGTAGACTGTTTTTGAAGCGTGTTGTCACAAACCTCGTGATATGACGTCACAGTTCAAACAACCCATTGAACAGTCGACTACTACAGCAAGCGCTTTTTTTGGCCGTGGTTTCTTTAAGAAGACAAAAATAAATATCTAAAAGCAGTTTTAAGAGTTCAAAAAGATCACCTTAGTAAGGTTTTTTTTTCCCTTATTTTTGAGAATTTTAGATAAAATAACGAAACGAAACAAGCTATATTTTTGCATATTTTGGCATGTTTTTCAAGCTTCTACTGCCATTCCACATTGCAGTCGATAAGTGAGCTGTGGATTTCACTGAAGTTATGAAATTAGCAGCGTTCTAACTTCGCGTATCGAAATTTATTTCTAAAATAGAACTTCAGAAGAAAAAAAAAATGAACAAATTTAACAAAATTAACTACAAATTAACAGCTGACATCACTGGGTGATATGGCAGTTTTTTTTTTGTTTTTTTTTTTAAATTTTGCTTGTTACGATACGCACCGAAGTGCTAGCTTCGTAGCGAAGCATCCGTGTTCCAGGCAGCGCTAGTGTTCCCAATACGGCGAACCCCTAGCAGACTCCCGAGAATTTCTAGGGAAAGATACTGAGGAGGTTTCCCCTTGCCTTCCTCAGGAAGCCATTACGGAATGACTGCAGATCCGAAGAGAAATTGAAGAAGAAGCTGACAAACACCGGAAAGGAAATTTGAAACATCCATGCTCTCGACCGGGATTTGAACCTGGGTACCGACACCGGTCACATGGCAGACAGCCTCCTTAGATCGCACGACCATTTAGCAGTACAAGTTGTAAAATATGCAAAAATAAAGATCATATTCAGCGTCGATCATCGGCTAATTGGACGAATTTCGCCCAATCGGGTCCGCATTCTTGATTAAAATTGGGATGATTATATTATAAAATATCATGCTTTCCAATTACAACTTTTAACATAAAAAAATTTACGTTCTAAGGTGTGTGAAAGGACTAAATACATCCATTGATTGAGAAATGAAGAATTTTTAAAGAATAAATTCTATCTTGATGTTCCAGTCTCATTTAACATACATATTAACCCTTTTCACATTACCACCTGAATGAAGGACAATATTTTATGCAGTTGAATATTTGCATTTAGAGTTACAATGAAAATGCATATTTTCAACCTGACCCATCCGTCCTGAGTCGGAAGTGACACTAAATCTGCTTAGCACTATTTAGGGGCCTTACGGAAAGGAATTCAATCTGGCTCGCCATTGCTTGGACCTGCCCTGTTCGTATTGAAATTTTTTTGTAAAATTCTCAAAAATTTGGGAGGAAAATGCTATTAAGGTGGGGCTTTCTTGAATTCTTTAAAACTTCTTTCGCTTTTTTTCCCTTGTTTTCTCAAGAAAACCCAAAAAAAAAACCAGATAAACAAACGCTTGCTGTAGTACTAGACTTCTCTAAACGTCCATATAACAATTGGTTGCTTGAACCGTGACGTCATGTCACGTGGTGTTTTTGACAACGTCACTTAAACGTTACTTTAAAAGTTTTGTAATTGCAGATGTGGTAGATAATCCTGCTGCAAGCTAGAACTATGTCTTTACAGTTGGTTTCCCTGTTAATCACAATTCCAATGCTGGAAAACATACAGAAGTTAAATGTCGATTTAGGGCTTAATGAAATAGAGTTTTGTGGCTTATGCCAATGGCAAATGATAAAATCTCGGCATTTTAATGACATCTGAAATCTTCTAGAATTGTAGACTGTACTAAAAATCAAGAAAAACGCAATGGCTGTCGAGTAGCCTATCAGCGGCCGAAATCACTCGGGTACGCTAGGCGGTCAAGTAAATAAAGAAACAAGTCCAAAAATAGATGCTACACACATAACTTGATTAAAATAACAATACATATGAAAATACATCCAAACTGATACAGCCTTATACTGCCTGATTTCAGCCTTATATCGTTGATACATCAGCGAAACCGGTTTGGATGTATTTTTATTACGAATGTATTCTTATTTTTATCAAGTTGTGTGTAAAGAATCTATTTTTGGACTTATAGCGAAAACACACTTTAAATTTCGTCACTTAAGTAAAGAAATATTTTATAAAAATAAATAGATTATACCGTAAAACTAATTCTTTAGCCTTTAAACTGCCGCGATTGATGATGTGTTTATGTTTGACTTCTTGTTAGCTACCCATTTGGGAGTTATTGTTACAGCGACCGAAATCGTTAGCTATTGCGTTTGTCCTGTCCGTCCGTCCGTGTCTGTCCACCCCTAACAAATCCCGAACGGAAGGTCGAATCGACAAACGGACTTTCACCATCGTGTTCAGAGGCCCAAACAACTGGGGAATTGGGTATTTTCAGAGGTCAACGCCCACATGTTTGAGATATTTGCCATTGTTTTCATTGTATTTCCGCTATTAGCGTATGTCGGTTATTACCATCTCATTTCAGTTGTTAGCTATAGCTTGATGGATAAAGTCTCAGACTCATAAGCTTGAGGTTGTCGATTCAAATCGGTAATTGTGCTATTTCTTTGGGTTTTTTTTTTTTTTTTTTTTCTCAGTGTACCACATGTTTTTGGGTTTTTTTTTCTTATTTTTCTAACTTTTTTTTTCCTTATGTTAATGTACTTTTTCAATCAAATAAAAACATCGTTCCTTATAGTATCAAACATCTTTACTGCTTCTCAATATTTCTACACCCTGAACGGGTATTTTCTTCAGTAGGAAACATAAAATAAAATACAAATCTTTCTTCCATTTTTTAAAAAAACAGAAGTGAAGCATAACAATTCCAATAAAAGAAATATTTTACAATTCAAACAAAGTTACAATATATAAAATCCTAATTACATTGTAGCATCTCCTCGTATCAATGAATTGTATTTAAAACAATTGCAATATCATTGTTATAAATTATAGATCCTTATTTTTGAATTACACTCATATATATTATTAAGTTAAATTTAACACAGCTTTAATTTGTTTATTTCTGTTTACAATTTTCTTAAATAAACCAAATGAAATTGTATTCATTTTTAAGGATTTATCTCTATTAAAACAATTTGCTATATTTTTAAATCCTTAAAAATTAATACAATTTCATTTGGTTTATTTAAGAAAATTGTAAACAGAAATAAACAAATTAAAGCTGTGTTAAATTTAACTTAATAATATATACTGTAGAACCTCATTACAACGGACTAATAGGGGCTGAAGGTTGTCCGTTTTAATGAAAGTCCGGTTTATAACAAATAATTTTTATAAGGGTGTAATGCAGCAGGGTGTATATCAATGAAAGTACAATAGTTAGCTATAAAAAGTGTTTATTATATATCAAATAAAAAACAGCCTTCAACGTATAGTAGTAGGTTGAATTGAAAAAGATATGTACGTATACACTGCATTAATCTTTAGAACAAGAAGGTCCTGGTTCATGTTGATTGCTTACATTCATTGGTTTGGAAAAATAATTTGTTTTCGGTTGGGTTTGTTTCTTATTTAATAACTGACGGAAATGCCGTAAGTCTTCATAATATGCAAACACATTTTCATTTGCCGATTGTTCAACATATTAAATAACAAAATTTAAATGACCTTTCACTTCGCTCATCATAATTGTAGACTGCCATTTTTTTTTAAAACTGTCCGTTATAATAGGGTCTGTTATAATGAGGTTCTACTGTATGAGTGTAATTCAAAAATAAGGATCTATAATTTATAACAATGATATTGCAATTGTTTAAATACAATTCATTGATACGAAGAGATGATACAGTGTAATTTGACTTTTATATATTGTAACTTTGTTTGAGTTGTAGAATATTTCTTTTATTGGAATTGTTATGCTTCACTTCTGTTTTTTTTAAAAATGGAAGAAAGATTTGTGTTTTATGTGATGTTTTTCTCCTGAAGAAAATACCCGTTCAGGGTATCGATAATTTCGTCGATAGAATTAAAGTGTTCATTGAAAACTAACATTGAATGTTGCAGATGGTGACGCTACAACCATCCATAAACACTTCACTATTTGCGCTAATACGAGCTTGGCTCTGGCTTAGCGGCGTTTTACATAACGAACCTCTTTTACAACCTAAGTACATCGTTAAAGCTGTATTTACAACGATTTTTCATCTTTTGACGTCTGTGGGGGCGTTGGCTGGAAGCTGCATTACTGCTTTTGCTTTCTCTCTCTCTCGTCATCTTAAGCCTTTCAATACGGAAGACAGATGGCGGCCAGATTTCTTGGGTAATTGGCTTAAGATGTGGCCTTAATCAAAGCACAAACAACCGTCTTTGGGTCCCGACCCGTTCGATTAGAGACCTCTCTGCGGACGACTATAATTAATCGCCGCAGGTAGCAAAGATTACTAGGGAGGAAACGAGTCCTCTATCTCATTGGTCATAAAAACATTTTCCAAGGCAGTTTGTGAAATGAGTTGTCTTGATGAAAGACTTTGCTCTTATCTCTGAAGCACTCGGGGTCTTCTGACAGTAAATCAGGCAGTGCTTCTAGAGGGAGCTGCTTGTGTTAGGCCATTGCTCACCAAAGTCCTACAAGAGTTGAGACACACGCAAAAAAAGTACTTTTCTGGTACTGTTCTGAAATTGTGAAATGGCTGAGAAATGCGTTTCAAAACGAAAGATGAATTGCCAGATTTCAGAAAAATCGAAAATCGAGTGCCAACAGTAACATTTCAATGTAAGATTTTCATTATAACATTAAACCAGAAGACCCTTTAAGAATCTGAATTATGTTCCATAAAATCTTGTTTTCTTTTATTTTTCTTTTCTTTGTTTTATTTCCACAATTTAAGGAAACAAAAACAAAAAAAAAACAACAATCACAGTTTTCGTTTTAGCTAACCCCATGGAAAGGAGTCTGCTGACGGCCCTCCACAGCCCAAATTGGCAGTCGTAGCGCCCTGCCTGCACTCCCCATAGCCTGGAGGTTTAGTGAAAAATCTCCTGCTTCCTGTCCAGACCATTTCCGGTTTTAGGTAGCCATTGATCGGGTCAGGAAAATAGTGGAAATGGACTATTGCTGGAGAACGAATGTCCTAACCTCGACCCACTTATACGCAGATATGCGCGAATGGTGAAAATTGCAAAGATCGCTAGATTTTTGTGTTTATTATAAAATTATAGATTGACTTGTTACAGATTATAATATCTATTGATTAAAGGCCAGAGATTTTTTTTTTATTATTATTTTTTTACTTCTCCTGGATTAATTTAAACATTAATTTAATCATATTACAGTTTGCAAAGGATTAGTAGCGGGTTAATATCTTTACTGTCGACATTCATAGAAATCCATTGTTTAAAGCTCTTTTAAGTTTTCTTTTTTTTGTCATCATTTCGCGCCAATTTATCAGCAACGATCCACAAGGAAAAAAAAATCCAGGATATGAAATCTTGTTTTTAAATGTCAAAATTTCAAGAAGATTCAAAATTATTAAGTCCCGCGAACACCATGCAACTTTCCAGCCGCTTAGTCGGCCGATTTTGACGTCACGAGTTAAAGAGACAGCCTTGAGTCCGTTTTTCAGTAACTTGGCACCAACTTTAGTCGTCCGATTCGAGTTGTTCCTACACCAGCAACTCGGAAAGTTGCTTGGAAGTCGGTCGGAATCACCCAATCACAGGGCAGCGTTGGAACACATCAGTCGTGACGTCCCGCCCATGGAAGAAATGGCATCGAAAACGATGTCCGCCGATTCGATTCGAAGATAAGCGCGTACACAATGAATATCAGAGTATTGCGAGTTTTTCTTGCATAAATAAAGTTTATACTGAAATGCAGTAATAGTTCGCGGCAGAATTTATCAGAGAGGTTTCAAAACCTCGATTTTTTCGGATTTTCCACAGCTGCTGGGGGAATTGCGAGTTGGATGGTGTTCGGGGTTGACAAAAGTTGGCAACTCGAAGTCGGCCGACTAAAGGTGCTGGAAAGTTGCATGGTGTTCGCGTAGCTTTAGGAAATGACAAACACAAACTTACTAATAGAGAAATAAAAACCGAATTGTTTAAATTGTTAAGAGTATGAGAAGAAACATAGATACATTGAAATAACAAAACTTGTGGATCAAAGTTAAAAATAATCGGTATAAATTTATAATTTAGTAAATCTTAAATAAATAAAATAAATTAATCAAATATCACTAATAAATTTACAAAATTAGAGCTCGATAAAATGAGATCGTTGATGTTATTTTGACGAAGGTGCAGAACTTTTTTTCCGGTATTGCGCATGCCTCTAGTTTCTTAGTTGCGCCATCGACGGCATTGTGGTGAATTTATATTATTTAGTATGTAATTGACTATTCGTAATGTAGAAATTACATTAAAATTATATAACAAAGATTATATAAGATTTATTTATTTAAATTTTTTTATATAAGTAAACATAATTGGAAATCATATTGGAAATTACTTAAAATTAACATTGCTTCTTATTATTGTAAACTAAGAGTTTAACGAAAATGTGATTATTTTATTGTTTGATATTTAAAATTTATGTGATTATTTACATGGTGCAACGAGCAGTAATTTACGTTCCGACATGAAGTATGTTTATTTGATTTTCTAATAATTAAAAACCAGAATTTAGGTTCGGCTTATTATTTGATTGCTATATTCATTATATATTTCAAAATTGCACTTAACTAAATTGATGATATATTGCGAAACTTAATAAAAAAACAGATTATAGATTTAGCCTTTGGAATTACATACAGATAAATTGCTACCATGACTGCTCTGTGAAACGAGATGAAATGGTTTCCTAAACTGCGCTTGCGCGAATTTGACAGCTTACGCCCTCAGACGGCATTCAACAAAACTATTCTCGTAGGGACACTTATTCTTGAAAGTATATCTCTCCCATCTTCAGTAAATGTTCAATAGTAAAACATAATTCTAAAAGTTTGTAGGAAACGATATGGAATAACTATGTAAACAAAAATTTAGTATACCATAACTAATTGATCTGCGAAGCATCCACGTCGAATTTATTCGAATCGGCGTGACCGATCAAAGCTGTGGTGAATCCCTTTAAAAATAGCGAAGCAAAGCCATTGTCTATTCTGAAATATACAGAAGCAAATCGCGGTCAGTGTACTTGGCACATTGAAGCGCTTCGAATGGAAGCCATTCTTATCGACGGCTGCATTCCAGTTGCCCTGCGTCCGTGATGGGGCACCGAGTCGAAAGCTTTCTATTGATCGTAATGAGGGGTGGTCAGTAATAGCCACCTCCTAGGACTAGACCATTAGGGCTTTGCATTGGTCCCGTCTAGCCATGACTTGAGCAGGAGAATGGATGGCAAAGAGGCTCAGTGATATTAAGGCGCGCGCGATCTAGGATTTTGCCAGTCAAGATCTCTAAAGCCGATAGTTCAGAATCGGATCTCAAAAGCCGAGAAAACGCGATTATCATTAGTATTTCTTTTTTCGTTTTTTAGCCAATTTTACGAAGGAAAGATAATGTTTAAAAGTTCATGTGTCCTTCATAACTTTTGAACTTGTAAACAGATCATATTAAAACTTGATATGCACATTGATTGAAAAGATATTTCATTTTCTTTTCTCAACAACTTTACTTACTTCTAAAAGCACTTTAAGAAATAAATTTAAAAATAACTTTTAACGTATGCATAAAATAAAAGATTTCGGAGACCTTGTGCGGCTCCCTTATGCGACCCTAATTGACAAGGGAGCCGCACAAGGTCTCCGAAAGCTTTTGTATGCATTTTTAGATTTTAATATACATTTTTTAAACGAAATTTTGTGTGTTGGTGATTTTTATTTAATCTAAGAAATCAATTAAGAATGGAACAGCGTGGTTGTATTGGACTTCTTTAATATTTTAACATTAACAAATACTAGATTAAGTAGGTATTTCCCATTAGTCTCCGTTGGCTCAGGGGACACCGATACAGGCTTAAAGATCATCGGGACTACTTGAGATTGGGTGGTTAACCCAATATTCGCCCCTTTTAGCCCCGTTCCAATTTTGACAGAGGGCTGGGTCATCCTAGGATCCACCCGGAGGAGAAATAACCTCTAGGGAAAACAAAAACTCGATCTCCGGAGGGAATTGAACCCTACTTCTCCAGCCACTATGTAATACGTTAACTAGGAAATTCGTATAGAACTTAAAGCCTGTTTTTGTGATAATATTGCAGTTTTTATTTTTCAAAAACAAACAAAAATTCTCCGTTTATTTTTAAGTCATAAATATTTATTTCTGAAAAAAAAGTAATTCACAAATATTTTGTTAACTAGTATTTAATATGTTTATATACAGTTATTCCCCCAAAAACCGATTATCCGCGAGTGCCGCGAAAAAGTTTTTAAATTACGAACCTCAAAAAAACCTATTTTAATCCATGCCAACAACAGGGAAAATACAATAGGCCCTACAGTGCGAAGGTCGAAAATTACTGACAGATTTATTGTGCATCGTGATCCTACAGGCCTTCTCGGAATTTGTGGATGCAAACCTAGAGCAAAGGTTTCTGCTTTACTGTACATATTTTAAAAGTTTTACATATTACGTTTTTTGTACAATTGTTTAATGGTGACATATTTTTTTTTCGTGTTTACACCTCATTTTTAGTCTTTTTTCGGGTTATCCGCGATTTTTATTATCCGCGAAGCCCTTGCCACACAATCCCGCGGATAATCGGGGCTCTACTGTATTTTCTTGAACATTGTATGTAAGTGACTATAAAAAGAATCAGTTTCAATAAAAAAAAAATGAAAAAAATAATGAAAGAAAAACTGCATTACTTTCTTTTTATTTGACTGAAAAATTTAGAATAATTTAATGTGTTTTAATCATTGAAAAAATTCAGACATGTTTTTTACTAGTTTGTATTACTACACTGTCAGTTCAATCTTACGGAAAGTTACTGTTATTTGTAATTTATTTTGCTTAATATGGAAACTATTTTGAATAACCGACGCTTAGTTTCGTGGCTATTTCAGAGCGACGCCATTAAGTTTTAACGACAAGTGTAGGCAATAAAAACAAAAGACGCCCGAGCGCCGTTAGTGTTGCAGAATGGTGATTTCCTGCAATGGCTTGTTATTACTGTGGTTTTATAAATGCTACAGATGATTTACGGTCACTTCTGATATTTTCTTCGTGCAAATATCCTGGTAAGGATTTTTATTTCTTATTTCTTGTAGCTAATTTTGATTGTTAGATAAAAATAAAACAAAAAGAAAATTGAAGGTAGAACAATTAAGAAAACAGTTTACATTTCGGCTTTAAAGAAATCGAATCCGTCGGTTTCAGTGAAATTGATGAATAAAATATATCTTCCTTCCATTTTGTATTGAAATTCGCGAAAAGCTCACGTGAATAATTCATAGGCAGATTGTAAGTCATTGCCTTAATAGCAGTTGAGTCATCAGGCGTTTCTATACGGTGTATGGAGATCTAGACAATGGACGTGCCAAGAAATATCCGCTTCTATATCATCCGGAATATACAAGAAGATAGGCAAAGGAAGGATAAGATTCGTTTAATGCCTCTGGTGGAAAAATTGAACAAAGAAAATATTATCCGAACCAAGGAAAAAAACTTAAATCTAAAAGATTGAAGAATCGATTTTCGAAAGGGAAAGTTAGGCTGCTACATCTTTCGTACACAAGGGAGCGGGTCAAGCCAAAGACGTTTGAACCGTTGGATGGATGTTCTTCAAACTTGGTATGCCCATTTTAGGACAAGGGACGATCTTAAGTTTTTTTATTTGAAATCTGCCCAGATGAGTCCTTACCGAGACGTTAGCGAGAGAAGACAAAAATTCCCGTAGCTTTTGCATTGGAATTTAAATAAGAGGGTTTCTCTCCTCGTTGCTATTTCATTGTCTTAAATAATGAATATTAAATACTTTTAGTGAATCCATTGCGCGTGCTTCGACGTTTTTGAAATTAATCGGAGTTAAACAATTCAAGCCTCTGAGTACCGGGTTCGGTTCTCATGTGGTTTTCGTGATGGTGGACGATCCGCGCCTGGCAGGTTTTCTCGGGCTTCTCCCGTTTACCCTGCACTTCTCCCAACATATTTTCTCAGTCTTTCTCTCCATCTGTCCTTATTTCCGTGAGATAGTACAATAGACCAACGGTCGCAGTGCTTGGCTTCTCTGCCACCAACATTCACTACATAACACAACATAAACAATTCAAGTAAATAATCAGATTTGTACTATTTATGTTCAGTAAATATACTTGAGAGCAGAAAAATCGCACAGTTGCTTTTTTTTTTTTCACTTTTTGTTTTGTTTTTCTCGTGATTCGCAATGTTTTTGAATCAAAATAATGTCAATTTAAAGTTAGTTTCATCACCTATAGAATGATAGCACTTAAGCGTGTATTGCGTGTCAGCAGAGTGCTTTTTGGAGGTATCTCCTAGCCTATCAGAAAACCTTGTTTTCGTACAGCCTGGGAAATGGTGATTAAAACAAAATTCAATACAAATATTTATAAAACAATCTTTATTAATAACGGGTATTCCCTGCTCTAGCCTTAATTACGGCCCTCATTCGATTTTATCAATTGGGGGAGTTGTTCTATTGTTGTTATTGTCTTGGTTTTGAAGGGACAATACGCACTTAAGTGATATCATTGGATAGGTGATGAAACAATCTTTAAATTGACATTGTTTTGCTTCCAACAAAATTGCGAATCGCGAGGGAAAAAAAAAAAAAAAGGAAAAAAAAATGCAACTGTGCGATTTTTCTGCTCTCAAGTGTATTAGGATTGGGAAATAAAAATGTAGGTTTTTCGTTTATTGTCGTTTTCATAACTTTAAAAAAAAGAAGTTTTAAATTAAGGAAAGTAGATTCTAAACTTCTCGAAATTTCCTTTTCAATAATAGAAATATAAATTTTGAAAAATTTACCTTTTGAAATTTGGTAGAATATGGAATAAAATATTGTTTAAAAGTGAGACAATGGTAAATTTTAAATGATAACAAAGACAAAATAGTTTTGTTATAAATCAATAACAAAAAAAAAATGCATCAGAGAAAAAAAAAGGGTTAGTAAAATAAAAAAAAAAAGTTTAGAATGCAATTTTAAGTGGAATTGTTTATTCGTCCGTTTGTCTGTCTGTCATGTTAATTCGAGAACTGCAGTTCAGTTCATGAAAGAAGAGCTTTTGATGACGTAATTTGCTTATGGATTGATGTTTCCAGGACGTAACAGCGCCATCTATTGCTAAAATCCGTAACTGAAATCTTACAAACTTTTCGAAAACATTTTGGTTTTTGTAGTTTTACAATTACGAATATATTTCTATATTTTTTTTGTTGTTATTTTAATAATTTTTTAGGGTTATAATTATTTTATTGAAAATGTTTTATGCAAAGTTTGTCGTTTCTTGGTAACGCTTATGCGAGCACAAAACGACGCCATTTTGGACTGGCTGCTCGGAGTTCAAGTTGATGACGTCATGACTGGTGACGTTTGTTCCAGACCAAATCGATCGTTACGTAATGATCATGTATGACAACCCCTTTTTTTTTTGAAACTACTATAGTTTCCCTTGAGTGCACAAACATTTTAGTTGTGATTTTTAATTCTTAAAAGGAAAAACACTCTAGTGATTTTGGTACTTATCAGACCAATAAGTAAGGAGATGCGAGTTGAAAAACTGCCAAAATGTTTCGTCCCTCTATAACCTTCCTGACGAAAAATTGTATTCACTTTCGTCCAAAGTTATTTACATTCTTGTATTCCTTTTATCCTTAAATTTGGTCTGTTAATTAAGTTCGTTTTCTCATTTGTCACCAGATATTCTACAAACGACTTTGTCATTTCCTACATTCTTAATTTATTTCTCTTGATTAGTAGCGTAGGAGTTACATTGATTCTTCAAAGACTTATTTTTAGCACACAAAAGGTTAAAAATAAAGTTATTTACAATAAAAAACCACCGAGGATGCCAGCAAATTTATGAGCTCGAGAAACCGGTGGTGGTTTTTTTTTGTAAATAACTTTATTTTTAACCTTTTATATGTGTGTTGGCTTTGAAGAACCAATGTAATATAAAATAACACACGTTTAAGTATTGTATTAGCGTAGGAGTGCTCCTACTTTGGCGCGCAAATTACCGTTTATGGAAAGCAGTTTTAGCATTTTCAAATTAGTATCCAGAAATTGACAAGGCTGTTGTTGTAACAAGTTATAGAATGTATTAAATACGTGGATGAATTTCATGATCTACGTATGATGCCAAAACATAGAAAGAATTCTACTGGGAAACCTTTAGTCAAGCTCAGACCTTGTGACAGCTGTTTCGAGTTTATAGGCTCTCATCAGCCAAGGCTACTCAGCAAGCAAAAACTCAAAAATGTACAAGTAGAAAAGAAAGTACATTCTTAAAATGGCAAGTGATCCTTAAAAACTAAAGACAACAAAAATAAAAAACAACAACACTGTATTGTAAATTCAAATCCTTGGGTAGCTATAGGCCGACAGACGGTTCTTGATGATCCCGAATTTTCGCGATTTCACGTGATTGACGAGAGAATAGCCTCTATCTATGTCTTCTCACAAAATGGCGAAAAAGAAGGCTTATCGACTCCGGGAAAGAAGCGGCCACGAGCAAGCCCCGTTACTGATGTAGATGATTTTGACCAATGCCTTATTCGCCGCTGCATCCATCATCTCTACGCTGAAGGTAAAATTCCAACTTCAACATTTTTTCTCTAGCATTTTCCCAGTGACAGACATTCAAAATACTACATTCCTTGAGACCTGCTGAAGAGGCTAATGGCCAGATCTCGCGTTTTTCGTTATTCTCGTGCAAACGTGATCATCAAGAACCATCTGTCGGCCTATAACCACAAAAGGCATTTGACCAGAAAGAAAAAAAAATATAAAAAATAAAAGAAAAACCTCGAATGGGTGATACAAAAGGAAACAATTCATAATAAATAATAATGGAAAGTCTTTTGAGTCAAGCTGAGACCCTAGGACAGATGTTTCGAGCTTTTGAGGCTCTCATCAGCCTTACAATCTGTGGTCATCTTAAGAACATAAAAAGAATTGTTTTTAAATAATTTAAAGTATTTTTTTTAATTATTTTTTTTTTAAAGAATTATGTTTCCATATAAGTTTACGCCCACACTGAAAAACTGTTGGCCAGTTCTTTTACGCGAATATGTGGGTGTATGTGCCTTTATGTCAAAAATGAATTAAGTTTATCTTCTAAAATATCATGAAAAAGTCATGTTTACAGAAAAATCGTGTTAATTTACAGCCACTGCCGTCGAGAAAAAGAAAGAATTAGTTTCAAAGCAACGGCGCTACGTAGGAGGGTTTCTGGCGGATGCTTTGTGATCGATTTTTGTATACCTTCATTAACACCTGACATTTAATCCCACTAATTAGGAAACACACGAGAAAATATTAGGAGGAATGAAGTTCTGAAAGAGAACTCCTATGTACGATTCGGAGGAACCGTAGTACTCGAATGCTTCGCACTATAATGATAGCAATGGGCATTTTTTCTTTGAGAATTAAAATCTAACTTCTTACTATTATTATTATTATTATTTTAAAGAAATTCTTGGAATGTTTCCATTAATCTTATATTTAAGTTAGATATTGTAATTTCACATATATTAAAAACAGTAGGTCCTATTTTGGATCCTTTCGGTATTCCTCTCTATTGTTGGTTTTTGATACTGAATACCTCCTCTTTGCTATTGTTAAAATTTATGCTAATGTACAAAGATATTTAGTAGTTCATTGGAAAGTTGATAAACTATTGTAAAATAATCATTGCATACTTTCAGTTATTTAATAGTTTTAATTAGTTACTTAATAATAATAAGAATATTAAAAAATTTTAAAAAGTTCAAAGTTCCAGCCAATGCACATGCTAAACTGTAAAGTATTAAAATTTAAAAATAAAAACTAAAAAATTAAAAACATGTTAAAAATAGTCAGACCAGTTTCGGCTTATTAAGGCTAGCCAGTTTCGGCTAGCCTCAGTGTGGCTTATTATGAATAATAATAATAATTTGAAAGTACTTTTTCTTTAATTTTATTTTCCGTTTTTCTTGTGTTTGTATTATTTTATATTTTTATGATTATCTAAGTATCGTAAACTCCTTATGTTCATCAGTCCATAGATCTCCATCATTAATGGACTGAAAGCGCTACAAAAGCATACTTCAGGAATTTTAGATTTATAATTTGTAATTTACTCACATCTCATAATTTACTCAAAGAAAAACATACTTTACAATTATCTTATTTATATTAATTTGTTATTTTGAATATAAGAAAAAAATATGTTTTCCTTAAACTTAAAAACAATAAATAGAAATCTAAAAAAAAAAAAAATTAATTTTTAATTTCTGTAATGTATTATTGTTATCTGTGCAACAACTTGACTGGATTAACTTAAGAGCTCTGAAAAATAAGCTTCGGTGTCAGATGTAAAAGCGTTTTAGGTGTACAGACTCTAAGGATATTAACTAAATTAACATGCCAAAAAGAATAAAATAAATGATTTTATTGAATAATATTACTGTTTGAGGAGCGAAAAAATCTCTAAAAAAAAAAAAGCTTCTTTTTTTCAGAATAAATATTACAAATTTTGTAATTACATACATTTCTTTATTTTAGATTACGATTCTGTCAAATTCAAGATTTCAGAAATTAGAGAAAAAAAAATAACAAAATAAGAAACTTCGTGTTTAAATGTTCATTACAGTGTCCATCATAATTGTTGGATGAGATTTTTACTTTGTATCGTGTAATTGTTGAACCTATTAATTAATAACACCTGAATTCACTCACCCGTAACGACTAAGGTTTCTCGAGGGAGCCGTCAGATTAGACTAGAAGCTTCCAGGCCTGAGGGGTCGGGATTTGCGAAGGAATTCTGGATTGTTCTTGTCATGTTAACTCAACACAAGTGAAGTGAAGAAAGTAAATGGAAACACTTGACTGAGAAAGAATTCTCAGGACGATGCAAGAATTAGCAAAAAAAGAATGTTCAAAATACTCACCACCATTTGTGGCTGCGAATCTTTTTTTCATCCTTTTTCTCTGCAATTGTTGCCGGAATATCGATTTTGCCCCAACTATAATTAATTGCTCTCCCCTCCCCATTCCTTTTAAAGTAGTCGCTGCCGAATACGATTACAAGATTGACTTATTCAGTTTTGAAAAATAGCAGTGCTGGATCTAGGAAATTTATCAGGGGGGGGCGGCAAGTCAGCCTCATGCCGCCCCCTATAGCTATTTAATGCAATAATAAATAACTGTTTCAATCCCATTTTGCCGCCCCCCCCGGACGTGCCGCCGGGACAGTTGCCCCTTTTTGCCCCCCTTCCTTAATCCGGTATTGAAAAATAATTATAGCAGTTGCACGAGCCTAATTATAAAAGTACCATAGTATAAATAATTTCCTCATGATGAAAGTAATATTATTAAACTTCTTTAATTCCACAAATTCTTGTGGAATTATATGCACCGAAATAAATATTTATTTATTTCTTCAAAGAAAGGATATTTATTTATTTTTTCAAAAAAAGACATTTTATTCAGAGATTTGGGCATTTATTTGTAATAATGCTTCGTGCATTTCGGCGCATATCACGTTTTATTTTGTTGGTATTAAATTCCAACTGGGCTGACCTCCCGACCTCAATCTAGTCCCGTTGGTCACGAAACGCTGGGAGCCTTACCTCCCGCGCTCCCGTGGGCCTGCACGGCCTGTTTATGGGATTGCTTTAACAAATCATTCGCCAACTTCCATCAGCTCCCGCGCCATTCAACAGTTCAAGATGGCTGGCGTCGGCGCCGATTGAAACTGACTCCTATGATTTTGACGTATTTTTTCCTCTTAAATGTTCCGAAAATAGTGCTGAATACGATTAATTCCTGTAAAGATTCTTACCTTGATGTTTCGTGTCCAAAAAAAGAAAAAAAATTCTGTCCATGTGGTTTTTTTTTCTTCTTTTTCATGGAGGCCGATATTTTTAAACTGCTGCGCTTACGAACAGATATCCGGAAATGACGTTAAATGTTATTAACCAATCACAGCCACTTTTAGAAATACGATACGCTATCAAGGACACGTCAGTGAAGTTTTGTCAGAATGTGTTTGGTGCACACTCAAGTTTTATGTTGAAGACTGATTAAGCTTAACGGCTCATCAGTTGATGACTGGGAGATTTGACAATCATCAAAGTTAACGAAAGCTTGGTGCACACCGCCCTGAGGCTTTCACGTTCGTAAGTTTATATTCAGCGCTCCCGGTGGCCAGAAAAGTAATCTGTAGCCGTCCATTAGTACGTTACGGGCATCTAGGTTGTAGCTATTCGCAAACATTTGTAGCACAATACCGAAAACAAGTATTTATTTGCAGGAAAATTTCAAAATATCAAAAAATCAAACGTTTTCAAAAAAAATTAAATATTTCCAATACTATTCGACTACTCTTTTGTATAGAGAAACTTGGAAGTATCTGGAACATGCACAAACCATACATGAACCTAATATGTACATATGTATTTGTTGACCGCTGTTATTTAGCCAATTGTCGCTCCCTCTTTAGTTTTTCAGAACATATTAGGCTACGTCAACAAGAACTAGATGGCGGCTGCTCTCTGTTCTCTTGGCAACAGTCGTAACTGATATTTACTGTAGCCCTAGCAAGTGTGTTCGTTTGAAAATATTTACTCAAATTTATTTTACGATTTATAGATGCCACGCTAAGCCGTTTATCGCTTAGTGATTAAGAATTGTCACGTGTTAACGTTAGCGTCCGAAAATCGCCGTCCTTTTTCTGTAGGAACTTTGTTACAGGCAGCAAAATTATCCTGATTATGATTCACAATCAAATGTATCTTTGAAATTATTCCATTGAATCCAAAGACAGATTTCGTAATTTAGAGTAGGGAATATCAAGGTAACTTAAGTTTTGTGCTTTATTTTTAAAAACTGAAAAAAACGAAGAACCGCTTGAAAAATTCATTTTATTTACAAAATTTAGTAAGAACAAAATTTTCAGTGATAGAAACGCTTTACTGAAAGTGTTTGTTTCATTCACAAAACGCCGCTATTTCCTTGTCTTTCAATTGCTAAGATGTTAAGGAAAGCGTGATCAGAGAAAAACTTTCAGAGATAGAAACCCTTTACTGAAAATGCTTTGTTTGTTTACTTGTCTTTTCAGTTTGTTAAGACGTTAATGTTTTTTTTTTTTTTTTTTTTTTTTTTGATGAATGGGGGTAAGATTATGACCAAACTAATCGTAATCATGGTTTAAAGAAGTCTTTAAAACAACAATCTTCAATATTAGCAAAATCGTTCACCCGTTATACCCTGATGCGCATGCGCGTAACACCAAAAAAATGGCTGAATAGTGAGACTTCGCATGTCCTTTCAACTCTGAGAGTTGTTGTGTAAAACTAAAAAACATGAATAAATAAATAAATGTAAATTAAAAAGTTTATTCATTACTCAGGTCTTTTACTAAGGTTCCTTCTTTTCCCTTTGAAACTGAGCTAAAACTAAATTGATTTGTTCACGAATTTGTGTGTGTGCTGTTATGAACCATCTGTCGTTGACACAACTCAACCTAATCATTTTTTACGTTCCATTAGATCTATCCGTTGTTTTCTTACATCCAATGATATTTCTCTCTTTCTTTTATCGGTGTCTGTTAGGCCTAATTGCTTCATTCCTTCATTTATTTATTTACTTATTTTTTTTCTTTTTCATTTGATATAATCATTACTTGTATTCTTTTTTTTTTTTTCCTCATTAGCCCTCTAGCGGATTGTAGAAAATTTGCACGTGCGTGTAATGTATTTTGGGGGCAGTAATTATAAATTACCAGAACGATGCTATGATTTTTGTCGTTGTTGCCACGCAATATTGGAATCCTATTTGATATTTTGATTGAAATTAAATGGCAGAATTATAGCCGTTGTTGTTCGTAATTGTTAAAGTATCAGAGATATGAAAAAGAAAGCTCGCAATGTAAATGGAACTTCTACTTATATTTTGGTATGAGTATTTCTACTTTCTATTTGAGGTATTTTCCTGAATTGCAGACCGTTAAAACAGAAGGGAAATTTAGAAAAAAAAAATTAAATAAATAAATAAAGTATGCTGAACTTCAGACGCACATTCGGGTTATTCAGGCAAATCCTACGGCTTACCATGGTTGGGAGTTATAAAATTAAGAAGTACAGTACATTATTTTACTTTTCAATCAACATGGTTAAAATTGCCGGATATTATATTTCTTTGATGTCCCCGTGGCTCCTTATTGGGATTATGTCTAGTACTAGCCGGCTACCCTCGCTTCGTTTCAGAAGCCTTGCAAATGTAACGCAAAAAACGCTTTATTTATCTAGCAAATTAATATCGAGATCGGAGAATATAAGACTTCCTAACCCGTTTTGGCCTTCTCCGCTTAACTCAGGTGTATTGCGGGTTAATGCCAGGGTGTCCTGGTTTTCGCCACACACTTCATGATCATTCTTCCCCCCCCCCCCCAAAAAAAAAGTTTATTTTTATACTTTTTTTTTTTATTTTTATACTTTATATTAAAAAAAAACTAAAACTCACATATAAATCAATTCATATTAAAAAAGGTTTAAATAAAACATGCTAAAAAAATACATTAAAAAGTTTCTAGGACTGGACAGTTTCGGAGAACATATTCCCCATCAGCAATATATATATATTAAATATCTCGATCATGTCTTCATGATTTTACAAAATATACAAAGTTGTACATACATATTATAAAAGATACGAAGTTTATAATATAGCATTGAAAAGGAAAATAAAAACATACCTTTATTTCATTTGCAATAAATATCTAAAAAATTAACAAAATTACAAACCAGAAAAAAAACTTTGTAAACGTAACAATGAGATATTTATTTACAATAGAAATCTAATGTTTAAATTTAAAAGCAAGTTGAATATAAACTACAATCTATGAAATAAAGAATTGTAGGAGATATATTTAGCAAACAATTTTCTTAACTTCCATTTAGAGAATTTGATTAAGATATTTAAAATTCGAATACAAACTTCGAACTTACTGGAATGAAATCGATAAAAGACCAAATAAGAAGGAAAAGCTTTTTTATAAAGTACAGAGAAAAAGATTTATATATAAATTTATAGAAGTTTTAATTGTTGCTGTTCTGTGTTTCGTATTACTCCCTCTGTTCCGAAATACTTTCCGATTTGCATTCAACGTAAGGAATTATTGAAAATAAATTACGTTGTTAATTAAACACATTTTATATATAAAATTTAGACGTTTTTCTATCATTCAATGAACATTTTACGTCGATCATAATATAGTCTACTACATCATATAATTATTTTAAAAAAAAGTTAGTTTTTTTTTAATGAAAAATTTTGCTTCAAAATACTGTTCCGATTTGTTAAAAATGAATTACAAACTTGAAAATGTAATACAATTTTCTCGTTTTCAGTGAAAAATAGTAAAATAGTAATAATAATAATAATAATAATAATAATAATAATAATAATAATTCTAAACCAGTATTAGGTATTTCACTGCTCAATAGATGGCTTTAATTAAGAAACACAATGAACACGCACAAACTACGCAAAGGATTCGCACCCCCGAGCTTTCATCGTGAAGAGACTGTAGATATTGGTACCGAATCGGATAAAATCAGGTGTTCAATTGTTAATTTTCGTCTAATTTGTCAGCCACCAAACAGTCCATATGAATATCCTAGATTTAGGATATTTTAGAGCAATTCAGAGTACGTATATTATAGTAACAGCCCCTCTAGTGTTGACGAAATAATCCACTTTGTACATCAAACATTTGACGAAATGGAAGTTCGTACACTGAATAAAGTCTTTTTATCGCTTCAAGATTGTATGTCAGCAATATTGAAAGTCAACGGGGGAAATTGCTACAAACAACCTCATACTGGAAAGAATCGATTAATCAACCAAGGAATCTTGTCAATTTACTTTTTGTTGAACAAAGTGTACTGGAAAAGCCCCTTGAATTTTTACAACAATAAATAATCTGGATTTTTGATTTAATAGACTATTTTTTTATATATATGCGCGTGTACTTGTGTATATATATACATACGTGTGTGTATATGTACTTATACATGTTTTCTCTTATATTATTATTTTCTAAAAAAAGTCATTTTATTAAAGATATTTGAAATTTTTCTAGCCAAAAATAGTAATAACATCAAATTGAAATAGTATTTTGGAACAAAAAAAAATGTGAAATCGGAACAGTTTTTCGGAACAGAGGGAGTATTATTTTAAGAACGCTGGCACAGTAACAATAGAATTCAGAAATCTCATTGAGAAAAGTTTCTATTGTGTACTGGTGGTTCGTTTGGAAATGACTATCCTGCCCCTATTTCGGAATAGTGGAACATCGGAGTATCGAGTTAGTTTTGTGGCTCCAACGGAGCTTGTTTTTGTTTAACGAATTTCACCGATCGCAAAACCCCACACTCGCTAGAGAACAGGAAAAACAAAAGACGATCAATTAACTGACAGTTTCAATTGGAAATCAGTATTCGAATCTCGTTAATGTTGCCAATGTTTTCCTTGTAATTGTCCTTTAATGCAGAGACGATAGCCTTATAATTCGTTTCCTCCAAGTGTCAATTGGACTGATATTTCGTTGCTGTGGTTTTGGCGCCATCTGGTCGCTGCGACCGTCGTCTTCACGACAGCGAAAACAAGGCGTTGCCAGATGCCTTGGATAATAGTGGACCACGAGATAGAACCACTGTTCCAGACTCCCCGCCCCTTCTCACAACAAGAGGAAGTTGTCGTCTTGTATCAGTGCCCTTTGACCCTTGGGTTTTCTTGAGTTTAGATGATAATCGTCGTCGTGTTAATTGGTAATTCCATACGTAAATATTTGCGAAAAGCCATTTCAATAGCGCCTTTGTCTTGCGAACGGCGCTAGCACTAATGAACTGAGATTGTATTCAAGTCAGCTTCTCAATCACCAAATTCTTCCTTCAAAATGTGGCTCATAATGAAGCTGTCAAATCTGGTGGTGATGGCGGGGATGGGGGTTGATAAAAACAAAACAAAAACATTTCTCAGCTGGGGTTATTTAGAGGAGCAGGAACGTGATCTCGTAGTCTATCTGATCGCTTAGTTCTGCAGTGACGTCATCATTAAAAGCAATGACGTCTTCTGGGCATGTGACGTCAAGATAGAAATGAGAAATAAACAAGTTCCTCAAAGAACCTGGAGCCAATTTTACTTCATTTTTTGGGAGGAAAGAAAATCTCCTCCTATTTTAGAAATAACAACAATATCTTCCGAACATAAACCGAAATCTTCAAAAAGTTCCATTTGGCAAAAAATTAAATACTGAAAACCATTTGCTTAATCCAGTGAATTTCTAAGGTTCCAGGTCAAGCGCAAATGACACTACTAAACATTGTTAGATATCGATTAGAAATTCATTGTTTTGCTTCTTTGTAGGGGGGAATTTGTACCATCTACACGCGCAAGTTTATCCAAAGCAAAAATATTTCAAATACGGAAACTAGACACCGTTTTATTCCAAGTTTCAAAGGCCCATTCAGTGGTTCAGAAGTTATTACCTGTTGGGAAGGGAGCAACACTCACACACACAGACATACTGATTTTAAAAGAACATCGCTTTTCTTAAAGTAGACTAAATGCAAGATGATGACCCGGGTTCGGTTCTCATGTGGGTTTCGTGATGGTGAACAATTCGCGCTGGGCAGGTTTTCTCGGGGTTCTCCCGTTTCCCCTGCGAGCCTACCGCCGTACTTTCTCAGTCTTTCTCTTCTCTGTCCTCATTTCCGTGGGTTTAGCACAATAGCACTGGTCGCGGTGCTTGACTTCCTTCCGCCCACATTCACCACATTGTAATCTAATCTAAAAATGCAAGATGAATAAGAAGCTAGCTTTACGTAATCAGTTTAGGAATTTGTTTTAAAACTTTTTTTTTTTGCTCTACTATTTTACTATCAAAAAATTCAAAAGACGGTATCACTGAAATCACAGTGTAGGTTTGCCAAATAATAAATGACAAGAATGTTTACGTAAGCTGAATCATATTACTATTACGACAAAACAAATTTTGACTATTATCAGTCATTTTTCAAAATGAATAAATCTCTTCTATAGTTTTCCAGCTCTTGTCTGTGCCTAATGCACTTCCTCTCTGTTTGGAAAATAACTTTAATTTCCTGTAAAAATTGAAATAATTTCTAAAATGAAATGTCCCCGACAGCATTCTTAAATTCTTTTACTTTATTATCGTGTGGGCGATAATAGGGTTCGAGTATACGACATTTGATATCGCGAAGTAAAAAAAGCTCGGGCAGATCGCGATCTTCGAGATCTTGGATCCGAAAGATCGCGATATAGCCGAGTTTGACTGTATTAACAGTTGTAGCAAATAACATTATCCTTTTTTTTTGTTGTCATTGCAACATTACTGAATTTAAGTGAATTTAATTTTGTAACATTTTTAATTTGTAATAATATTAACTACAATACAATAGAGTTAAAAATATAAAATAGTTAAAAATTGATATACAGGGGTTTAGAATCTGATACTTTAGTGACGTTAATTGAACATTGAAGCGAAAGTATTTAATATTCATTATTAAAATGATGTAAATTTGATATTCGTTTAATGCATCCAAAAACTTCAAAAAAATTATAGCTGAGCGCGAAGCTAGTCGTATAATCACTTTTAGTTAATTACTTCGATAATGTATTTTTCAGCTTATTTTCTAAAGGACTAGTAGGCTTATAAAATCAATATGTGAATATGTGAACCGGTGAATGGGTTTTCTTGAAAGTTAACGTACCCATTTACGGACTACAGATATTTGAAAATTGCTCCATTTGGATCCCAATGGAGATTGTATGAGGATAAAGATGTTAAAAATTTTCGTAGAAAAAACATTCATAACAAACAATTGAAGTTCTATCTATTTTGTAATCCATGTTAAATTTAGATGTGCTTTGATTTGATTAATAAATCGCGGCTTTAAGAGATGTAAAATAACTATAGTAAGCATTCGGTACAAGAAATATTGGATAAAAGACCTATCGTTCTTTATATATTTTAATAAAGATAATACTATTCCAGAAACATTCTGTTGACGGTCTTTTTTTAATTTATTCATAAAAAAAATCCATATTACGATGCGACTGTATTTTTACTCTTTATTTTTGTTTTTGTCGTGTGGAATTAGTTGCACTCCTTGGAGTCGCGTCACTGCATCATCTGACAGTAGATGGCGCTAATATTGCGACGCTTCTTGGGGGTCGACGTCAGAAAGCAATCTCACGATACATTTACCCGTCGACTTTGCCTCTCTCTTTTTTTTATCTTTTGTCAGATGCAATTTGAATGAAGAAGGTGTTTATTACATTTTCTTTATTAGGTTATATTGGGTAAGAAAGAAGTAATCAAGTCATGCACTTTTAAGGAAAAAAATCTCAAGGCAGAAGTGCTTAGAGAAGAAGATTGGTTTAAAAGATTGAAATAAATGCTGAGATAAAAATAAATATAATAATTATTAGGTCACGCCATTTTTAAGATATCTTCTGCAAGATCTGAAAGTTGGACGGTAGGATATTGGGGATATTAATGAATGTTTGTAAATAAATAAAAAAAGAAAGACTACTTTTTAGATCTCATCCCTTCTTTAGCATTGATTTTGAGATATACTCTAATTTTCGAGATCCAGTCGGAAAAATTTGCGCTCATCGAAGAGCGCTAGAGTGTGTGGACTTGGCCTATACGATCACCGAATCTCAACCTTCTGAAATTTCCGAGACTTTAAATATATCGACATTACAAGCATTTCAGTTGGATGATCTTTGGGGCCATGATCTAATATTGCCTGGCCTTCCTATTCACCTAATCTCAAGCCCCTAACTGTTATACCCAGGATTGAAATAGGTTGGTGGGAGAGGGATCAAACTCAAGATATTCTTATATTTTTTAACTTATACCTTTTCATCACATAGTTTCAATATTCTTGAAATTTGGTATAGAGCCAGTTTCTCAGCTGCAAAGTTATTTTTTTTCCATTAACATTTTGCAGCTAACGCTACGGCCGCGAAGAACCTGCCTTAAAACCAAGAGAATGTTTTCGAAATGTTTAGTTCTTTCGACGGTCCAATTACGGCGTGAACGCGCACAACTGATGAAGAACGGAAAACGAACGCGCATCAAAAGTGTTTACGGTTTGCCGTGTGTATTCTTCTTGATTTTATTTTTATCAAACTTAAATAAAATTCTGACAAATTGTGAATTGCAGGTCAGTAAATAACGTCTAAAAATATAAATAAAGATCACGACAATATGAATAAAATCATGAAAGAAATAAGACATTTTATGAAAATTCACTCTTAATAAACAGGGAAGCGGATTAAAAAAAACAAACAAAAAAAACATAGCAAATAAAACGGAAATTCGAAGCACAATAACAGAAAATGAAAATAATATCTTCGGTTCTTTTAATACTGAACTTTAGGACATGAAATTTCTTAATTTTTTTTCTTAACTAAACATTTTTTTTGTCGGTTGTTATTTAGTTGTTCTTTTGTTTTAAGATGGCTGCGAGTTGTTATCCCACCGCGAATCAGTGTTGGCTGTTGAAGCGACGAGCAAAGAACATGGGTCGATGTCCAGGTAGACTAAATTAGCCGCTTCTGTGCCTCCGTTTGATTAGTTTTCCAGATAAGCCAGCGACTGATCGATGACCCTCCAGTGGACGCAACGCAGTGATGGCGCTGCTGTCTCAGTCACGGACGAGGCGCTCTGTTTCTTGGGCGATCAAAAAAAATAACATCGCGTTATTAGTGAAAACAGTGGCTTCCTCGAATTTATTAATTCAATATTAAAAATCCATAACATTTTCGTTGTAATTAATTCTGGAAGTTTCGTAGGATTTACATGTAAAATGTCTTTAAATGTTAATAAATTCAATAAATAAATTCGGTATATGGCTCATCTTTCACGAACAAAAGATCCGCGCTGAGATCCAAAATAATTGTGCTCATATTTCAAATTTGATCAAAAAAAACAAGCATTGCATTAAATATTAAAGAAATCGATGTAGCCGTTAAAAAGTATTTCGGGGATTGGAGCCCAAAAAAAAAATAGGCGTACATTTTCAGTGGGACCATATCAAGCTATGGACCAAAGGACAATGGGCACAAATGTACGGGAAGTTGCCCCAGCTCTCTACAGTGATAAGATATATACCTACAGAAAGATCTCCTTAAATAGAACATATTTTATTATTACGACTTGTCTCAATTATTACTCAGTTAAGAGTTATATACGTCTAGATATGACTTATCTAGTTGACATCGTAATTCTCGAATTTATTATGTAATTGAATTTAAATAATTATTATACGTAATTAATAATTAATATTATCATTTATTTCAAGTAAACAATAATTATTTACATGTAATAAATGAAAATAATATTTACTGTTACTGAAAATAATTATTAAATGATAATTACGATGTCAACGAGATAAGTCATATCAACGGTCGCGGTGCTCAACTTCCCTGCAACCCACATAACAGAACATAGTAAGTCATATCTAGACGTATATAACTCCGAACGGACTAATAATTGAGACAAGTCGTAATAATACAAAATGTTCTATTGATGGAGATCTTTCCTTACGTTTATATCTTATTGCAATACAGTGGTAGGGCAGATTGTCCATTCTCCTTTGATGGAAATCGATCTAGCTGTTATAATGTGATGCACGTACAAACAGAACAAGTGAATACTGAGATTTCGCTTGGTCAGTAACAAGTAAATAAATCTACAGTCATCTAAATAACTGTAAAAACCATTTATAACAAAATAAATAATGCACGCGTTCTTAATAACTTACCGTGAAACAGCCGAAAATGACGTTGATATTAATTATTAACTCTTAGAACAGGAATTTTTTTTTTCTTTTCTTTTTCTTTTTTTAGCAACTTCGTACATAAAGTGTAAAAGTAGCTCTTAAGTTAGTTCTATCTTAACTATAAACTATAAATCGGACAGATACGTTTTATGGAAAGCTTATGATCTGTATTTCATTTAAGTAGGCCCTATATTGGGAAAGGTTCAGCTTCGTAGGACAAATAGATTTTGAGTTACTGTAATCATAGACTAGTGCATAATGGACGGACTAGCTCCTTATCGATTGACCACATATGTCTTCCTTGTCATCTGTGGCTACCTTTAAAATTCTAGCTGTTTAGGTTACCGGAATATAGGCCTAGTGTTTGAGTTTTCTGTCATTGTAAGTGGAATGGATTCACATGTTTCGATTTAAAATTGCATTCTAAGACGTTTTTATTCCAACTGTTTTCACTCCGATGCGTAGAATAAATTGTAAAAGTTCATTATTATTTCGTCACTAGCAATTTATATACTGTTGGGCTTGATGAAATTTCCTAACTTTGAATATATGAATTCGAGGACCACTGATGCTCCGAATTATTTGTGGAATATGAATCTCAAGAAACACCATGCTTTAACTTCCGGATAAGACTCCATCCCAATTTTTTTACTATAGATTTCAAAGAAAATAAACTAAGAACTTTGTGAATGCAAAGATTATTTAGTGCAAAGTCGAGAGAACTGTTTTTATAACTGAGGGAAAGAGTACTGAATCTATATTTGTTTCCGTCTTCAAAACAGAAACGAATTTGAATCCGATAATATATTATAAATACCTCATTATAAATGTTGAGCTAAACATAGCATTCTGTCGTAACTAGTTACAATATAATAATCATTTTGAGATCGAGCGCAAAGCTATCAATTCAATGATTTAAATGAGGAATTATTTATTTATTCGAGGTTTCTTTAATATCTTTATTTTTATGAGAGAAAAATCGAGTAATTTTTCCTGGATATTTATTAGAATTTTCGTATATTTAATAAAGCATAATCATGACAATTTGTAAAATTACAACACCAATATAATGGTATGTTAATAATTTAAACGGATTATTATTATTATTTTTCTAAAGAATCCATTTTATTTTATTACGTTTTTTTTATTTCTCAAGAACCTATTTCTTTTTAATCTTCTTCCATTTCTTCATTTATTGACCCTTCCATTACTATGTAACCGCCGCCGCGCCGCTTAGAAAGAGATACCTTTTAAAATAAATATATTTTTTTAATTACTTCCTTTTAATTCTTTTTCAAGGAAAGAGTTGACTTCTTAATCTTTTCCTACCTTACCGTATATGCAAAATCGTTTTATTTCTTATAAGGAAAGTGCGTGACCTCGAACGCTGAGAACCGCACGAAAACGTGCTTAGAATATAAATCGCTCATGCCAAAAACAGTGGTATGAGTCATTCTTATGAAAAACTGCATGTCTTACCATGAGAGACATTTGAATGATCACCTATTGAAAGTCCAAGAGAGGAATAACGCGAAGAAACAAAATATCGATATAATAGGATCAAAAACACATTTCAATGTCGTGACGATATTGCTATATTTCCCTCTGCTTAAAATAATTACGCCATCTGAACAGCAAACGTTTCCTACTGGCCTGACAGTGTTGCACAGCTATTCAGTCTTCAAAGTGCGCTAGCAGACAACAGCTGAGTTTTGCATGAGAGAGACTCATACCACTGTTTTTGGCATGAGAGATTTATATTCTAAGCACATTTTCGTGTGGTTCTCAGCGCTCGAGGTCACGCACATCCCTTGTTAGGTGGAATTATCATTGCCAATCCATATTCTTTGCATTATTCCTGTCCAGGTATGTCATATTCTTGCCATGTTTTAAATGATAGGAAGAAAATAATATTAAAAACAGAAACAAAACTGTGTTAATGTCGAAAAATAAACTTACAGAAATTGTTTATTAATTTTCAGCAGCAGTCTTGTTGTTTGTCTGTAATCGTAGACAGTTGAAAGCAAGTCAAGAATAATTCTCCAAACCTTAATCTCATTAAGCATACGTGGGACACGCTAGAAAGGATTGTAAATCCACTTCCATCAACGATCTAAAAAGTTATGCGATATTTTGCTGCAAGAATTGCTGTCGACCGACTTGAATAATCTCAGGCATATCTTACAATCGAATATGTTATAACGGAAGCTCTCTTCGGCATTAATAAAGATTCGTAATTGTTTGTCCAATGTGTGTATGTATCTAAAAAATATACATAAATATATTCTATAAAAATATATATAAATAAATTTGGTAAATATATTCTATATATATATATATATATATATATAGCCGGACAGTTAGGTGGAATTTTAAAAATGCCAGTTCAAAAACCATATCACTGTGAAGATACGGCCAATTTATCCTCACGTCATCAGCGGCAAAATTTAGAAACAATTTAGAAAACAAAAACGCAATATTCCAAGATTTTGCTCTTTTATAATTAAAAAAACTAACAACAATATTAATAACTAAATAACCCAAAATCTAAAAACTGATATAAGTAATAAAACCGGTCAGTGTCTTATTACTTATCAAATACTAACAACAATATTACTGAAAAAATAACTGAAAAACCTAAAATCTAAAAACAAACCACAAAATTAAAATTACTAATATAAAAACTAAGTAATAAACTAGGTAAACATGTTCTATAAAATATGTCTATTTATACATACATATACATTTAACTACATTCATATTTACTCAATTGTCTCTAGGACTCGCTTATGTAAATCAATGTAAATGTATTCAGTGCAATTGTAGGCTACTTTCATTTTTCAATGTTTTCTTTTCCGTCGTATCTCTCCATCGACTTAATGATTTTTGAGACAGAATTTTCAATTGTATTAAACTTTTCGTCCAATTGAGAGCCTTTCTTTACTAACCCCAAATTTTTCTTAAAACCAATAGTTACTATATCTTAATGTTTACACTGCAGATATGGAAATCGTTACCACGAACGTATTCTCGTGTTTTAACAAAACCTTTTTCTGAAAGTTTTGGTGGAAAAAAAGGTTAGCAATCACCAGCAGTTTCGTTTTGGTTAGTTTAGATGTAAGTAAGGTTATCTATTGCGACTGACCATTTGTTGGCTGTCGAATCAAAGCCTCCCACTCGCTGACCTCCAACACAAGACAAATGATCCACAAGAGAATTAAAGCAACACCGAGTGATTTAATCATGGATTAAGACGGGGATTAATTCTTTTGCTTCGTCTCAAGTGTGTCTTTTTTCAAACTTCAAAGAACGAATACCAGCCGGTTTTCTAAAAGGATCAGTGAACTTCAGGTAGTTCTTCTAAACTTTGGACATAAACGAGATACAAAATAAACGAAATGAAGCCTTTATAAGTTTCTATTCCTTGTACGACATGAAAGTACTTGTGCCACGTGCATTAAGAAATAGATTGGCATGACTCAACAAATGCTACTTAAAAGAATGAAGCAACACATGTTGGAGATTAAAAGCAAAGAAGTAATTCACAGTGACTGAACATCTTAATCCAAACCACACATGTGATTGGAAAAATAGAAAAATATTAAGTAAATATTGTAACTATTTAAGATTAAAAATAAGATAAGCTTCACTAATTAAAAAAAATCATTAACAACCTTTCGGATAACAAAAAATTCTGGAAGGCAATAGGTTTATTTATTCCTATATTGCTTTATTAACAACATTCTGATTCGTATTTAATGTATAGGCTCATTATGTTTTGATAATTAATATCAAATTTACCAATTGTCACTTATTTACAAAAATACTTATATACTTAAATACAAAATAATATACTCCATTATTTTAAGAAAATTTGTATTAAAACTTTGCAAACATGTACATCATTTATACAAAACATGTAAAATATTATGATACTAGTCGGGTACGTCGCTTCGCTCCGGAACCCTTTCATTCATAGCATAAAAAAAAATTATTTATTTAGCAAATTAATATCGAAATCGGAAAAATGTATGAGTTCCCAGCCCGTTGTGGCCTTCTCCGGATAACTCAGATGTATTGCGGGTTGGCGCCACACACCTATATATCGATAAGGCAACTTTAAAGCGAAAATATAAATCCTCTTTATTCGCTACCCCGTGGGAATTTCAAAAAACCCGGTCTTATTCCTTGTCTACATCTTAAAGGGAACCCCTGTGCAACATTTCAGCTTCCTAGGTCCAAGGGTTTGGCTTGGGCATTGATGAGTCAGTGAGTGTGTCAGGACTTTTCTTTTTATGTAGGTAGATATCTAGATTATAGTACACCTTATGGATTAAATCTAATATCCTATAATCAAAGACATGGATTTCTTCACTTACATAATCAGTATTTACTTTTACGTTTGAAATCGTTGAAAGGGTTTCAGGTGTTTGTCATTTAATCCAATGTCTACCTCTAAATGATGAAAATAAACATATACAGTACGTCATGTCTCCTTAGAGCAGTGGCTCGCAAAGTTTTCGCCTTGCGGCGACGCCTTTTGAAACGTTGTGTCTCCTCCTCAACCATTGTATTAACAACAAACAAATACGAAGATTGGTTGAGAAGACTTACTGTTCGAAGTTTTGATTGGAGTGACCGTATTCATGACCCACGACTTAGTCATTCTACTGTTGTTACTTTATCGTAATGTCGTTCTTTGACTTCGTTGCTGACAAGTAAATAAAAACAACTTCAAAATTGAGATACAGTATAAAACTGAGAATTTAAAATTTAGCCTTGTCTAATTTATTTCCATCTGATAAAGCTTCCGGGGGAGGGTGCGCCCTACAGTTTGGGGACAGACTATTAAAGGCCTTATTTAATGTCTTCCTGCTTTACAACAATAGTGAATTTACCAATCCTCTTTTGTTATTCAAATACTGAATCAACATCATCCTCTCTATAGTAGGTTTAACATATATGGTCATTATGGTCTGGAAGAAATGTCACAAGTCATCACAAGGCGTCGTTTTGTAATCGCATAAGCGTGACCACGAAAGGACAAACTTTGCCTAGCCAAGCAAGGGGAATAGTGTGGAACATTTTTAATTATTTCAATTGTGATTATTATTATGTATTCGTAACTATAGAAACTACAAAAACCAGAATGTTTCCGTAATGTTTCTAAGATTCAGTTACGGATTTCAGCAATAGATGGTCCTATTAGGTCCTGAAAACATCAATCTATAAGGAAATTACGCCACCAAAAGCTCTTCTTTCATGAACTGAACTGTAGAAGTTGGAAAGAATTTAAGTCCTACTTTCCTTAAAATGCTATTTTTCACCCCCCCTTTTTTTTTTCTTTTTTGAAGTCATGGAAACGTTAAAAACAAAAAACCCAAGTTTAATATTCTAATTATAATATCTTTTGAACATAAACAGTGCAAATCAGAAATTTTCTAAAAAAAATTAATTAATTACATCTTATTTGCTTAAGTAAATAAAAGAAAGAATATGGATAAGCGATGCGCAATGGGTTAAGTAAAAGGATTTAATATTAATAATGAGATATTAATAGAAATAGGATAGAATTCCATTGTTTAGATTCCAATGCTTTTCTATGGGGATTTTTGTTTGTTCTTCTCGTGTTAATTTCTCATGGACAAGGATTCACTTGCAAAAGATTTCAAATACAAAGTTGGTTCAGCCCTCGAATATTTATATCAAGATTGGAGAAGATCCTTTCAACAGTGGAAACATTGTTATGGGGAATTGATTTAATGAACTTCAGTTTCTGATTGGAAAGTCACATAAAAATAGTAATAATGTAGAATATGCGGAGTTTATAATTAAATGAAGTATAAATAATGTATTTACTGCTTTTGCGCCTAAACTTAGAAAATAAATAAATCTTAATGTATAAAAATGAACGTTTCTTTGTTTGTCCTGTATGCGTTCCTTTACCATTCATCGGATTGCGATGAAACTTTGGTGAGTTGTTGTGCGCACGAAGGCATCTGAATTAGTAGAACCATTTTACAATATCTGGTGCATGAATCGTTTCAACAAATGAGTGTATTTCCGGTTTCAACGTTTGCAGTTTCCGGTGTGACTCGCATTTGCAATGACCATCAACAAAGCACAGGGACAACACATGGACAGCTGTATGAGGCCTGCTTACGCGTCGGAAAACATTCTGATTTATTCGTGTATGCACCAGACGGAAAAACAAAAAATATTATGTATTCAAAATATACTTCAATAAACAGAATTAAAACACAAACACTTTCTTTGAGTGGCATTGCAACGCATGCCGGGTACAGCTAGTAAATTAAATAAATAAAATAAAATATAAGCGAGAAGTGACTTATGTTCACAAATGGATTTCGATTGCTTCTTACGGTAGCCAATCAGCTGTTGCTCTTCGTAAACCAATCACATTGCTTCGTTTTTCATAGTCACGCCCCTTTTGTTAGATTGTTTGTCGTCTATCTTCATTCACTTCTGTATTATTTCATCTCCCTAAACAACATGAAATTCAAAGAGAAAAATAAGTAACTACAAAGTAAAGTAAAAATAAGTTTATTTTTCAAATTGTAATATCTTCTGAAATCCAACAGTAAAGATTTTTGTGTTTTCAGAAAAAAAATAAAATAAAATAATGAAATCCGCGTTGGTTAGTTAAAATTGTCAAAAAATCAGATTAGCTTTTCTCCTAGGAAACCGCGCGCTAATTAATGGATCACTTAATAGGGGGTTAAAATCCTCGTTTAAGACAATGAAGTATTAAAATAGAAAATAGGATAGAAATCACTCCATTGTGTTAATTCGAATGCGATTCTAGGAGAATTTTTATCCTTTTTCTCGCCCTGAATTCTGGAGAAGACCTACAGTTCAGTTCATGAAAGAAGACCTTTTGATGACGTTTATGCGATCAGTTCTTGGTCACGCTTATGTGATCACAAAACGACGCCATCTTCGACTGACTGCTCGGAGTTCAAGTTGATGACGTCATGACTGGTGACATTTGTTCCAGACAAAATCGATCGCTACATAATGACCTCATATGGCAAATCCTTATAAGACCTGTTTGGTAAAGAGTTCAAATATAAAAGTTATTCGCGGAATTTGTCTAAATCGGATTAACTTTGAAAGTAAATAACTCAGATTTAATGTGTAAGTGTTTATCGTCCTTCCCCTAATAGCTTTTAAGGCGCTCAGTGCATCCTCTTGAATCTTGGTATGTATATTCGATAACTAAGAACAGTATCTGCATATTAAGATTCAAGAAGTTCCATCCAACGATTCAAACGTTATTGGGAGGGAGGGATGGGGATTGATACAGATGCATAATAAATCTGCATTATCCGTATTTATAAAAGAAAACATTGGGTTTTTTTCCCCGTTCCTTCTCCGAAACCGTAAGACATAGAAATACAAAAAAAAAAAGGTGTCAAATGTTAGGTGTAATATTGAGGAAGTCTACATTTCATTTGTCATCGACGTGGTTAAACCGTAAGTCACGTGAGATAATGTCAAAGGCTAAACCGTTGATATTTTTTTGTCGGCTTCCCTGCCACACATACGCGACGGACGCGTGACCTTGGATTCCGAGATCATTTTCTCAGTCAGCAGGGAAGCCGAGTGGGTGGCAGGGAAGCTACTGAAAATTGTGCGGGTTGTTAGAATATATAAAAGAAATGATAGTTTGCTACAGTTCAGTTCAGTTCATGAAGAAGAACTTTTGATGACGTAATTTCCTTATGGATTGATGTTTCCAGGACGTAACAGCGCCATCTGTTGCTAAGATTCGTAACTGAAATCTTACAAACATTGCGAAAACATTCTGGTTTTTGTAGTTTCTACAATTACGAATACATTTCTACATTATTTTTATTAATATTATTATTATTATTATTTTACGTTCCACACTATTCCCCTTGCTTGGCTATGCAAAGTTTGTTCTTTCTCGATCGCGCTTATGCGATCACAAAACGACGCCATCTTGGACTGACTGCTCGGAGGTCAAGTTGATGACGTCATGACTGTTGACGTTTGTTCCAGACAAAATCGATCGCTACTTAAATACCATGTATGGCAAACCCTTTTTTTTTTTTTTTTTTGCAAAATGCTATAGTTTACTAGAAAATTAATCCAATTTTGACAGTTTCTTGTATAAAGCCCAGAGCATTCATTGTTTAGGACAGTGATATATTAACAGAAGTAGAACAGAACACACAAAACATACACACAAACTGATTCTTTCGATGAATCTCAGTTTTCTATTTGCAAAACAGGCTAAAAAATACATTTCAGTGACATCAGAATACAATTGAAAAAAAAAAAAAAAATGTAACTACATTTTAAAAAAAAATGATACGGAGGTGAAAATTACAACATGGTTTCCCAAAGGAGATGTTTCGTTTTTCCATCTTTAAACTGTTGACGCTTTAATTCTCCGTAGTTTTCATTTCCTTAATCTATAATTCATTTTTTTCCTTTCTTCAGAAACTCTGCGAAGTGCTTGAGCGGCCATTGTGTTCCGCAGTCCGATGCTGCTGCACCCACAGCCAGCTTCATAAATTCCCGATGAATGTTGTGTTTTTTGGCATTGGTCCATGTTTCTCGACTGCAATCTGGTTTTGACTACTTTTGTTCGTTGCTTGTGTGCGTGGGAGGGCTTAACATACTTTTTTCCCCTGCTGCCTTCTTTTCATTTCTCTTGTTTTATGCTGTACCTTGCTACGTACATCAACGTCACTTGTCACATCTTACAAGTAGTTAGCGGAGCCTTCCAGTTTTTTTTGGTCTTTTCTTAACAAGCAGCGAATAAGTTTAGAAGACTTTTAGATTGATATTTTAATTGGAGAACCCGTTTTTATTAAAATGAATGCATAGCTTGAGTGGTAACATCAGAGACAAGGAAGTGGGGGGGGGGGGGCGTTCAAGTCACTATTTCTTTCGAATCCAATACATTAAATCCAATTTTATTAAAAAGAAATGAATAGTGAATAATTGTAGTAGT
>JAFIDM010008419.1:38973961-38997228 GCA_023159025.1 Thereuonema tuberculata | reverse complement strand
ATATATATATATATATATTTTGTTCAGTTTTGTTTACGAGAGCCTTCAACGCTTTTGCGCATGCGTCAGGTCCCCTTCGATTTCATTAAAATCGGGATGAGGAGAAATAAAAGAGGGGATGTTTACTTTTTATCAGTGTTAGTTTACTAGTAGCTGCGTTCTATTTGCGCTTTTCGGAAAAGAATTATGGAAAGAATAAATACTATTGCAAAAATGCTCCTCCGTTATTTTTTTTTTTCTTAAAAGCGAAAATGTCCAAAAGAATTTCTTAGGAAAGTGCCCATCTCAGCGTATCACCCCTCTGCGGAGTAAAATCCTCCGCCAGTTGTGGTTCTGGCTTTCAAAACGAACAGTATATATACAGGGTGCAGCAGGTATATATATAAATAAATAAATATACATACTGATTTTAAGAATACTTTAATAATATATACTATTAATAATATTGAAATAAATAAACTTAATTTATAAATTTAATAAACAATTTAATAAATAAATTGTTTTATTTAATACTAATATTATTTTTTATTCATTTTTTCTGTATTCTAAATAAATATGTACAGGAGTCCCACGCACTATCTGCTAAGGGCTAGAGGGGGTCCGGGTTCAATTCCCAGCGGAGGTCTAGAGATTTTTCTAGGTTATTTCTAGGGTTCAAACTTACTTCAATCTTAGTTTTCATATTTAAGGACTTGTGCCGATCTAACTTTGATATTTGAATATCTGTTCCAAGTGAGTTCGTTTCGCGAAAGGTGTGAGAAAATGGAAAACATAAATCTATTTATTTACAGCAGCTATTATAATCGACTTAACAATAAAAACAAAGGAAATGTATAAAGATATTTTAGGAACATACGTTGTAAAAAAAGTAGTTCCAAGTTCTTCAGCAAATTCTTTTTGAGACATAAGAACATAAGATGTTAATCAAACTTGCGTGAAAAATGCAGGAGCTATATAGTTTTTAATGATACAATAACTGATATGTTACGGAACAACTAATTTTAAACATTTTTTACAGTGTACAAAAAATATATATGTTAGGTATTGTTAATCGCTGTCAAAACTTGTAAAAAATGTTATAAACTTATGTATAAATGATCATCGGAAGCGTAGTGGTGCCTCAAAAGAAAAATGAACAATACAAAACTCACTAATGAAGAATAAGTGAGAAAATTCATGTGCCAGCCGTTCGCTGGGATCAATGATTTATTTGAAGGATAAAAATTCAAACTATATATTTATATGTACAGTAGAGTCCCGCTAATCCGGACCCCGCTAGTCCGGACATCCAGTTAATCTGGACTGGATTAAAATAAAAGAGAATTTTTTGAAAGAGAAAAAAAAAAAAACTCCCAGAAAAAGCTTTGTTGTTCACAGACACTGCACCGTGCCACCCTCCTGAAGAAGAATTGCGAAAGGGGGACATTAATATGAAATTTCTGCCCCGGAACGTCACTGCTTTGATTCAACCAATAGACCTACATTTGATAATCGTACATCAGTTCGTAGGTTAAAAACTTAAGTCTATACATACAGTACGTAGTATTAAAACTAAAAGTAAGCTGTAGGGAAAGAAAAAAAAAAAAAAAAGGCCGATTCTTTTTAGTTTTACCCATCTAAAAACTTGTGTTATGTGCATTTTAAGGCAAATTCCGTTTAATCCGGACTTTCGATGATCCGGTCAGGGTCCGGTCCCATCTAGTCCGGATTAACGGGTCTCTAGTGTAGTTGATATTGTATTTTACTCATGATTTTTTCATTCTTTCATGATTTTTACAGCGATAAAATTCAAAGAAAAACTTTGTTTATCCCTTACGTAATCCTTTGCTTATCCCTTAATACTTATATCTTAGAATTAACGAACTTTCAGTCAATTTTAATGAAGAAGAAATATTTGCAGAAGAAGGATTTGCTCAGCAGTAAAAGCCAAGAACAACTCTATAAGAAATCCGCGAAAATACATCTCCGTCTAAAAACCAATTACAAACCTGAAAAAAAACTTAAATTATAAGTGAATGTTTGTTTCTAATTTTAGCTACTTTTTTCTTTTTTTTTTTAATATTGGTATTCAATATTTTTTTTGTTATTGATACTGGATGTTAAGAAGATTTTTCTTCTATGTTTGTGTCTGTTGATTGGAAGTCAGTTCTATTCTTGGTTCGTAGTTCACTGACTCCTTTTTCTTCCGGGAAACATAATCCATCAGTTTTTACGAAACTCAATTAACCCTTTTCATTTCAAAAATTAAGGAAAAGGAAAAAGAAAGAAAAAGAAATGCACAAACTTGCCTTTCCCTTTGAGAGCTTCATCATTTTTTTGTTTTTTGTTTAGACTCGTTGAAAACTACTGATTGTCCATTCCTCTTATAGTGATTGTTTTTGTTCGTATTTTGTTTTTTCTTTTTCCTTTCCCAAATAGCACTCTGCAGTCACTTCCCTTCTGAGTAGAAACTCTTCCTGACAGAACCCATTTTCTTGTCTAGAATCTCAGATCCATCTTGCATTTCACGGCTCTTTTTTTTTTTTTTTTTCCCCACTCTTTTATTTGGTTGAAAAAATGCATTTATTGAGTTTTTCGCCGAAAGACACAATCAGCTAATATTAAATTGCAAAATTAGAATAAATTCCTTCAATTCTATGTTAGTTAATTCGTTTATTGTCTCTATTAATGAAAAAAAATAAATTTAAAAGGTTCTACAAAAGCAATAATAATTCAAAAATTCGAAACTTCTGGACTCGAACTTATACATTATTCAAATTAATAAAAGTAGCAAAATATATCAAAAACAATTTTGAAAAATTATGTAAAAGATTGATTTTCATATTGAACGATATCGGGAAATTTCTTTATTGAAAATTTTCGTATCCGATAAACGTCCGCACGAGGGCTCTGCTTTGGTGACGTCATTCAGTATATGAAGTCGAAGACCGTCATTCAAAATGGAGCAGCAGTGAGGTGTTCGGTTTATTTGGAACCCTTGCTGTGAGATGTTTCGTTTGAAAATTCTAGTAAGTGGCTTCTAGAAATCGTACATTTCAGTAAAACTCCATTAAACTACTCAGTGATTTGAGTTTTACCATTGTCGGGATTCACGTTGGGCTTATTTTAGCAGGAAATCCTATGTTTCAATAAATGAAATGGCTCTGAAGATATTTAGGTAAATTTCAATTTCGGATACGGCTAAGCCTGTATTTGCTGAAAGGGGCATCACTGCACAATGAGAAATAGCCGTTAGGCAGTGAATGGCAAGATCGCCTCTGATTGGATAATACCCGAATCTTTACTTGAGCCGATATTTACGTATTTACTTGGAATCAATGATAATTACGGTATTTATTATTAATTTTGAATTAATAATAAAATTTATTTGGTCGCCATAAATTAAATGTAAGTTAGCCAAATTAACGTTTCGACCAATCAAATTATGAACTTGAAGCAATAAAATCAAGTGAAATAAGGAATCCATTTTTTTTTATATTGTTTTAAAAAATAGCAAATTAAAGATTGATCTTCGAGTATAATTTTAAAAAGTTTTAGGAATTCACTTCTTTTAAATCTGCCAAATTATATTGGTTCGTAGATCTAAAAGTTAACTAGTTCTTTCTATTTGTACAGAAAAGTTCTTGACTTGCTATACAGAAAATACAAATTATTTTAATATTTTTAGATCGATAACTGTGGTATCGACACGAAATGTAGTCTACTGTGTTATTAATGTATTGGTCATCCACTTAATATTAGGAAACTCTTCATTTGTAGTTTTCGTAAACTTTTAAAGTTGATGAACTCTTAAAGCACAATTTTGGATAGTGGATTGAAAACAGAGGGTTTTCAAAAAAGTTAAACTCATATATTTAATACCCCCCCCCCCCCCCCCTGTTCATACATGCTTTATCGAAGAAGGAATTAAAAAAACAAAAACAAAATAAATTTGTTAATTTTATGATTACATTTTTTTTTATCCAACCGAATAAGCCTATGAGAAATACTATTTGTGAATATCCTTTTAAATCAATTACTTCAATTCCTCAGTGATTCATAAGGTACGGGAACGAATATCAGATTCAATGATATGGTTTCTAAACAAAGTAGGATAGCGATTAGTAAACTAATCACATCACATTGCTTCGCAACGGCTTCTGTGACAACTTTAGAATAGACTGCGCCGGGGTGGCTCGCGCGAGTCTCTTTGCGACCCCATGCTATCATACCCATCCCTATTTTTATGGAATAATCGTCATTCTTAACTCAAACATTGCCGTTGCGAAGCATTGTGGGATACAGACAGACAGACAAACCGGGGATTAAGACGTCTTTCAGAAGCCTAAAAAAATGTAATGCCAATTTTGTGATCATGTCATTTTCGAAGTTTTTGTTCATTGTCCGTGTATCATTAGCATAATTTATGATGCATAAATTATGCTAATGACACATGACGTAACTATTGACACGATCCCAAACATTGTTTAACTGTCGAAGGGCAGTAATCACTTACGGCTGTGAGCTTTACAATTTCGATTTTTAATTTCTTCATCAGGTTTTTTTTTAACCAAATTATTATTATCGTGAAAGAAAACGCATTTATTAATTACAAATAAAATTTAACGTGCATTAGAACAATTTTTACATTAAAAGAAAACAAAGAACGCACATAACTAAACAAAACACAAATATTCACTGAGCTATTTGTTTTTATTTTGATGTTTTTTTTTTGATTGAGGGGTCATTAATTTGTATGTTTATCCGTTTTGTGTATTGTCCCATTTCACTGAGCTAGGTGTACTGTGCGGATCGGACTGATGAGAGGTCAACAAACCTCGAAACAGTACTGTCTCCGATTCCCAGTACAAATACCAAAAATAGCTCAGTGAATATTTGTGTTTTGTTTAGTTGTGTTTTTTATTGTACAATTTCTTTTATTGTAAAAAAAACAAAAAAAACAAAAACACAGTTATTTGATCTTTACAACAAAAAATATTACTTTATAATAAATAAATGCCAATATAAATAAATTTAATATTTATTTATTTATTTATTTATTTATTTATTTATTTATTTAATAAAACTATAGAAGAATTTTATTCCCTAATCAATTTTTAAAAAAAATGGCCGATCCTGTTATTAAATAAATAATAAAAATCATTAATATTTGTACTCTTGACGTTCATTAATATTTGGAAGAAAGTTATTTTTAAATTACAGAACTCTTGCCCGCAGTTATTTACAAAGTTTCTGTATTTTTAGAACATAATTACAACATACTTTATTTACCTGGACTAGGATAAATGAGTTCCTTCAGCGGAAAGTTTTTATACGGGAAACAAAAACAAAAATGTTTAAAAAGTCGATTGGAAGACGAAAGTTAGCGAAAATGTGGAAATTAGGTCAGGCGATGGCATTAGTCTGTTTGTTCCCTGAATTAGAAACACGACCAAAGAAGTTGATCTCACTGTCTTTGTACGTTTCTTTCTTTTTTTTTCTTCAGCTGTTGCCTTTCGCTCGGAGATGATGAGAGATCTATTACGTTTAAGAGGGAGAGAGAGAGAGAAAAAAAAAGAAGATATTTTCTCTGTAATGGGAATGTAAGGAAAATCCCAATACACAGATGGGAAAAATAAATAAATATTATTGCGAATTTCTGCAACCAGATGGCGAATCGACTTCCGTTTTAAGCCATTTATGTAAGATAAGCTCATTAAACTAGAGTGCATGTTTCCCTCTCCCCTATTACACCAATGGCGTTTGAATTAGCAAACGAATCTTCTTGAAGCTTCTTTTTTTAACCTTTTGTTCTTCAGAAATTTCCTGCTATTATAAGTCTGATTGTTATATTATTTGTCAGTCATTATTATTATTGTTATTATTAAGTTCGTTTTCATTTCATTTAATTTTATTTCTGTATATAGACCTTGAGAAAGTCTTTGAGTACTAAAAAGATGAAATATTGGTATCGAATTAAAGATATTGTGTTTTTTTATAAAGTTTGCAGTTTTATTAAAATCGAATAAATGTTTGAGTTGGATACAAGAACATAACTTTACTGTATTTAATTCTTGAAGTTGTTGATGTTGTTATTTTATGATAAGCGTAGGTAAGCAAGGATATCAGGTTTGGCGTAACATTTGTAAAACCCTTTCAAATAAAACCAAAGAAGGTCGAGAGTAATAGGGGCTGTTCAAAAATGACGTCAGGTGTAAAATCGGATTTTTAGACCCCTCCCCCCTCCCTGTCAGGTTCTGTCAGAAATTTTATACCCCCTCCCACCTCCCTGCGTCAGGTCAGATAAAAAATAATTTTATAAATTACGAAAACTTTATTTTTATTTACTTTTCAATGTTTTCCCATAAGTTTTTCAAGTGATCATCCAATGATACTACAGTAGAACCTCGTTATAACGACCCTATTATAACGGACGTCGCTTATAACGGACAGTTTAAAAAAAAATTGTCAGCCTACAATTAAGGTGAGCGAAGTGAAAGACCACTTAAATTTTGTTATTTAATATGTTTAACAATCGGCAAATGAAAATGTGTTTGAATATTATGAACACTTACGGCATCTCCGTCAGTTATTAACTGAAGAAATAAGCAGCAAACAAACCCAGCAGAAAATAAATTATTTTTTCAAACCAATGAATGTAAGCAATCAACATAAACCAGGACCTTCTTGTTCTAAAGATTAATGCATTATATACGTACACATCATCTTCAATTCAACCTATGTTGAAGGCTGTTTTTTATTTGATATGTAATAATTACTTTTTATAGCTAACTATTGTATTTTCATTGATTACCCCGTGCTGTATTACACCCACATAAGAATTATTTGTTATAAACCGAACTTTCATTAAAACGGACAACCTTCTGCCCCTATTAGTCCGTTATAATGAGGTTCTACTGTACTTGGATTGTACTCTTGACTGCTTACGATGATTCTGTTGGAACTTCTTTCAAAGCCTCGAATTCTTTTGCCTCGAATACGTTTGTGTCAATCCACTCAATAGTTTTTTCACCTATTTCATCTTCAACCTGCGCCCAAATGTGATTGTTTTCTTTTCGGAAGATTTTCTTTGCTTTAGGAGCTCTTGTTTTAAAGCTCTTTAGGAGCTTTAGGGTCCGTTTGGATGAATCTTTTTATGATTTTTCAATTAAGTCAAAAGAAGCAAAGTAAGTGTTGCAATTATCGCAAATTCTTTCACGGATGATGTTTCTCAAGCTTGGGCAAAATTTGTCATACTGTATATTTTTTTCAGAAATGTGAAGCGATTGGAACAATGTTGTAAATCGGGAATGTTCTTCATAGCTTTCAGTCTTCATGAAAGGATTGTATGAGAGTGATGTTGGACCAGGAAGGAATCTATCCGGAACAATTTCAAAAAAGTTTCCTCGAGGTTTTGCGCAGCAATTTCCATCATTGCATTTTGATACTTGAAGCATATACTGGCTCGAGCGAACATGCTTTGAAATCCAAATCTCATCCTTTTTGACGACAAAATTTTGGTTGATTTCGGATTCACTTGTGTCAACAAACAACAAAGCTAATTTTGTAAAAGTACAGTGAAAACGTATCAAAGTAATTTCTATATTTTATAAACAAAAGCACTCTTTTTTTTTAATCGAATAATCGAATTTATTTTCCACCAATCGTAATGTATTTCGAATTCCGGAGAGAAAATTTGAAGCCATGATCTGAAAGTAAAGAAAAGCTACAACTTATTTATTAAAGTTGACAAATCAAGATCTAAGCCTAATTTAATGAATTTTTTATGCAGCAAATTATTTTGTTGGGCATCAAGATTCAAGCATTCCACTCGATAAGCCACACAACAGCCTAACTACAACCATTTGAGATACGCATTAAATTTGTTTGGATTCCTTCCAAACAAAAAGAAAAAAAATCTTCATTTTCTAAACTTTAAATATAGAAAGAAATTCACGTGAGCATCATAATCACAACAGTAACAATAAGCTTCTTTTTTGAGAGTGGGTGGGAATTTAGTAGTACGTCTAAAATTGACTTTGATGAAGTGAACTTGATTTCTGTTCCACAGATGATAAGAGTGAAAAGGCTATGAATACTAATCTTCTGATGTTACGAATCACAGATAACTCCACAGTTGGCAGCATTGATCACTGGAGATTGTAAAATGCAGTATTACTGAATAAAAACCTGACGTCAGAATTTCTTCGACCCCTCCCCCCCCTCCCTGTCAGGTTCTGTCAGAAATTTTATACCCCCTCCCCCCTCCTAAGACCTGACGTCATTTTGAACAGCCCCATATATAATTTTGAAATAGTGACCCATCCAAGGTAACTCAAAAACTGCTTGACCTAGGAAGCTGAAATTTGAATAGTCGTTTTACGATAACAGGAAGATCCTGTTGATTTTTGCTTAAATCTTTTAGTTAAACTTGAATCAGTAATTTCCAATAATAGCTTGAATTTCAAACGTAAACATTTCTCAAAATCAAGTTTACTTCCCTGTAAAGTATTTAAGTTCTTTTTCTCAGTTGATCTTTGAAAGTTTATTTTAACTCGGGTTTACTTTATCTCCATTCTCAGTTATCAGTATTTTTACCCTCAATCTACTGTAATTTTTCTGTAATTTTGCTGACTACTTCTTTCAACTGTTTTTGGCTGCTTGTATGAAAGCGTTTGATACGCTGTACCTTGCATTACAAGCGCACAGATGAATCCATTACGATAATTATGAAGAATCTCTCTCTGGGATCTCTTGCGTGGGAGTAACTACTTACCTACAGTACATTAAATTAAGATGTAGCTTTAAAAAAATAAAAATACAGAAAAGGAAATTTCTGGGTTTGTTTGTTTGTTTGTTTGTTTTCTGTCTGAAAGCATTTTCTTGTTTATATCTTTGTTTTCTAAGATCTCGTCTAGAGGAACAAGGTTTTTGTTTTTCAGTAAGAGAGAATGAAAATACGGATGCTTACTTTGAAATTCTGGAATCGACTGATTCAATTCACTAAAGCACCAAATTTAAAAGAAACCTAGAATTACTTGAAGTTCAGGCATCTTTAAGTTATGCGAGCTAACAAGAGAAAACCATCTACACCAGCAAAGCAACAGAAATTCAATGATTGTGCTTTCGCTAATTTGAAGCGCTGACTTCGCTGGTCCCGCGACTGCAGGCTCAGTGATTGACCATCGACTGACAGTTTTGTTAATTGGTTTGTTTCGTTGCTGTTTCTCTCCATCTTTCTGTCTTAATAACTTTTTCTTGACTCCATTAGTAATAGCAACTTAAAAGCTTTGTTAAAAAGAGGTTATGAAAGTAATCCAGCAAAAGTCATGAGTTCCAAAATTACCATAACTGTCAATTATTGCACTCGTGGTCCTGGAGGATACTGTACTGGTGTTTGCGGGAGAGTCGTTGACAGCGCCGCGCCAAGATATGTTGGCGCCGGGGTGCCAAGCAAAAGTTGCCGCCCCTAATAAACAAAATTATTTGCCGCCCTCCGTCCCCCAAGCCCAGCCGCCCGGGTGCCACGCACCCCTTGCACCCCCGCTTGGCGCGGTTCTGGTCGTTGAGATGGAAAGACAACGAGTCAAGTTCTGGAACTGAACTGAATTAATTTATTAAATAAAAAACATTCTATTCTGTAGATTTTACATTGACGAATTTGATTTGAAGATTAATTAATAATATACAGACTGATTGGACAAGAACATAACGAATTTAAATTAATTAACTGATTCAACGGAAAAGAATTTAAAAATAAACAGAACATCAGTAATTAGAAAATAGAAAAGGAATATTTTGAAATAAATAACGGTTAACGATTAAAAATGAATAAAATAAAGATAAATAATCAAATATTATATGAAATCTTTTATTTCTCTGTCTGTTCGCGCAATTGTTGTGATTTATGAAAATAGAAATAAGTTCGCAACGGGAATCGAACCTGCAACCTTCTGATCCGAAGTTTGACGTCTTATCCATTAGGCCATGGGTTTATCAAAAATACAAATATGTCATAGACGCACTCGCTGGTTCTAAAAGCAGTCGTGGGTTGGGAGAATCCACTTTTATCGGGTAGTTGTGAGAAAGCAGTCGTACGTTGGGAGAATCCACTTTTCCGGGTTGCTATGAAAATACAAATAAATGATTTCTAAAAATATTTACATATAAACTGTTTCAATATCTCTAATTCTTTAAACAGGCAAAAGTCTGTGATACCACAAATGAAGACCATGATGAATTTTTCATCATCAATTTTTTCTTCTATTGTACAGAAGCCATCTTGAAATTGATTGCTATAAGAAATCTGATCTTTCCCTAGGATACAGAGGAAATCTGAAATTAAAAGGTCTTCAATATCCAGTGATTTTAAAATTCAGATTTTCTCTTTACACATTAGAAGAACGTGAAGACATGCTTGTTTAAAATGTTCCCAGTATTCTCTTGTATTACATTAGCCATTTTATTGAAAAAAAAATCTTCCTTTTATCATTTTTCAATAAAATGCTACAACTAAAATTATGAATTAAGAAACTGTCTTCTCTTAAAACAAAACGTCCAGCCAGTGGTGCGTTTTCTTTCTTGTAACTTCTCAGCAGATTGCTGTGTTATTATTGTAATACTTCCTATTATCCGTAAATTCCAAAGTAAGTTTTTGAAACTCCAAACATTCCAAACTTTGTCCACATTACAAATTCTGGTCCCTTGGTTTTGTTTAGGAGTTGGGATTTCTTTTACTTGTAAGGAAACTTACTTACATTGATCAGTAATCACTTACCAGTCATTTTTGGCATCTTTCGAACCACAAAACATTTAAAAACTAACATCACTCACTCCAGCAGCCACAAGTGAAATTATGTTAAATTTGTTGCTTTAATCGTATGTAACAACATCTCTTAAAGGTTCTCGTTTTCATGTAAAGAAAGAAATTTAACTGATGATCGCCAATTTAGCAAGAAACAGCTGTTATGGAATGTCACTTGTGAACACGGTCTCACCCTTTTAAAGAAATTTAACCTTTACAATTTTTTTTTTTTTTTTTTTTTTTTTGGTGGTTTCATATTTCGCTGATGCTCCTGCTAAAGATGTCCGATTTGATTCTGCGCAGCAAGAGAAGCAGTGAAATTGCCTATACGCGAAGGAAAACTGATATAAATTACAAACAGTATCATATTATTATTATTAGACTGATTCTATTTGAATACAAAACGAGACCATTTGACCCGTTTGTTAGTACATAAATGCTGTATTTCTTCGGAACACGGATGTTTGTACGATTTTCTGTTTGTCCCAGATAGATTCGATTGGATTTAGGTCTGTTAATCCTAAAGAATGCAGCTTCCTCAAATACTAAGTCTTTCCTGATGCCACTAATTTCCAAAGTCTAAGCCTGAGTCGTATCTATGTTGTTTCTTGGAATTCAGTCTGTCTTCGATCAATATTAGGTCATCTAAGGAAGATGTTTATCTTCGCTGTCCAACTGTTTACTTGGGAATTCAATTTCAATTCCAAATATTCTATTCTCAAGAGATTTGCTGAGAACTTCGTCCAAAATTTATCTTGTCCACATCTTTTAAGAATTCCAAGTTACAAATCAATCCCATTACGCCAACAAAGCATATGTTACAAAATGTTTACAATTATATAACTTATAAATTCTCATGAAATGATTTTGTAGAAATTGGATCATATTTTTTTTAATTTTTTTTTTTACAAAATAACTTCTTAAAATTTATAAAAATGAAAATATTTATTTAAAATATTGTTTAGTTTACAAAACATAGAATAGAGAATGTACAAATTTCAAAAATATCGTAATTGACTTTGTAACATTTTAAAATTAATTCAATATCAGAAAGATAATTGTAGTGTCACATGATCAATGGCAATGAAATATGCAAGTAACATAAGTTTCGATGAGATATTTTTTTCCTACTCCGGATTAAATTCGTTCAATACTTCGACTAGGTTCTTTGAGCCTTCATCAGGAGACGTCTGAGAATTACATTACAAAACATTCAGTGCCGTTATTTAGCCAATTTCAATGTTTCTTGGACAAAGAGGCTCTCGAAATCGTCCGCTCCAAACATTGACCAAATAACTGCAAGTTTTTTTTTTTAATGCAATTGTTTAGATTTGCTGACGAAGGCTCAAGATGTTGAGCCGAAATATTGAACGAATTTCATCCGGAGTAGGAAAATTCTTCATCAAAGCTTTTATCATTTGTGCGATTTTTAACATGGTCTAATCATTCTTCAGATTTAAGTTTGACTTTGAAGCCCTTGACAATATTTCTTCATTGGCTGTTGCAAACTCAGGCGTAATGGCATGGTCATCTGCTCATAGATCTTTCTCTGATCATGAAGCTCTAGATACAGAATCTATCCATATAATTTCTTTAAAAAAAATGCTAATAACGTGTAATCATTGCCATTTTGTTATTTTAAACTAAGCTAGGCTTTTATCCTGTAATCCCGATGATATTTTCACAGAATCAATCTCATTCTCGTTATTGACTGACCCTGGAGACAACCAGCTCCGGACTAAAGGCCGCTTTACATGTACCATTTCAACAGGCCATAACGCAGGCAATGTTAGGGTAGATTGCCAGTGAAAAGAAAGCTGTGCCTTATATGTTCCATATCGCCTTCATTGACACGGAAAATTTACACTTCACAATTGTCATCATATCTATGTTTTATTTACGAAAAAAATAGTATTAATTTATATAAAAATCATTTATTCAATACATCAATAGGCAAAAGAATGTTTTTAATTAATTAAAATAGGAAGTATTCATTTTTTTTTTCATCTTTTTGTATTTCTTTGTTTTCAGTTTTGATAAATAATTCAGTCTCGTTAAATCTCGACCAACCACGATATGTTTTCGAGATTTCAATCGCTCGTCACGTCGATTCAAATTTTCAGGCCGAAATTCTGTAATGACTTTGATTAATATTGTAGCGTTTTCTGGAAGCATCCACGGAACCAAGGAAAAGATGACCTCCTTACGTGCATATCATTTTTGTTTCGAATAAATAGATACAAATCGATTGGACTTCAAGTTCTACAATTCGTCACCAGGTGCGCTAGTGCCAGATGGCTCCTTAGCGATGGCCTGAGCGATGGCGCGTTTTAGGACATGTGGGGCACTGTGAACGCCATCTCACCATGGCGCGCTTATGGCGCGATGATGGCCTGTGAAATGGTACATGTAAAGCGGCCTTAAGGAAAGGGCTGTATGGGAGGCCGCCCGGGGCGCTAGGCTTAATGGGACACCAAATTCTACAAGTGTCAAAAAATTAATTTGACTAAACTACTTAGCATTTTTTTTTGATAATATTTAACATAAGTTTATATAGATATTCACTATACTTTTTATTCTGGTGCTGTTACATTACAGGGTGCCGCCGACGCTCTCTGCCCAGGGCTAAAAAATATCTTCGTCCGGTCCTGCAGACAACAGTTAATCAAGGACACAGAAAAGCGACAAAAGTTGAAAGATACCTATTACAACCAAACCATATCCAGAGGAGAAATAAAGAAAACGAAATTTGAAATTATTGTCTGAATGTTTACATCTTGCTTTCGTGAGCAGAATACAATCTGGGAAGATTAAAATTGGAATCTTCTTCTACTGGAGGAGCTCTTGTGGTGTTTGCAGAAGTAGTTGATTTCCCAGGACGTTCAGGAAAGGTCAAAATGAATCCAACGCCGTTTTTTATTTAGTTCTGTATCACCATAGAGTCTTTGTGATGCGTCCTCATCTTCGTGTTTGTTAAACTGCTAATAAAAAATAATGACATTTCAAAACTATATAAAAAAGAACAGAATTATAACCATTATCAATATCTGTAACGATTCAATAACAAGTTAAAAGTCATAGATACTACTTATGTAGATATTACTTATTTTTGCGTAAATCTGTACCAATGTTTAATATACAATAGCTGCAAATGGTCACATTTTGTTATTTATTACAGGTATTTCCCTTTTTCTTAATATAAAATTATTTATCTAACTTTGCCATGCTTTTTCGTAACGGTTATGTTTTCATGAGGATCTAGTTGTACCCGGCATTCGTTGCAATGCCACTTAAAAAAAGTGTTTGTGTTTTAATTCTTGTTTATTGAAGTGCTTTTTGGATACACAATATTTTTTCTTTTTCCGTCTGGTGCATACACGAATAAAACAGAAGGTTTTCCGACGCGTGAGCAGGCCACATACAGCTGTCCATATATTGTCCCTGTGCTTTGTTGATGGTCATTGCAAATGCGAGTCGCACCGGAAACTGCAAACGTTTACACTCCTTTGCTGACGGAAATACACTCCTTTGCTGTAATGACTCGCGCACCAGACATTGTAAAATGGTTCTACTAATTCAGAAATCTTCGCACAACAACTCACCAAAGTTTCATCGCAATCTGATGAATGGTACAGGAACGCATACGGGACAAACAAACAAACATTCATTTTTATATATTGAGATATGTTTCAATTATTGAATAAATTAACTTTAAGAATATTTCATCTTTTTATATAATTTCATTTATACTTTTTGATCTTAATTCGTTTTTTCGTTAAATATTATTAAGATTAATTTTTAAAGTAACATTAATTTGTACTAATTTTTTTTAAGGTCAGATTATTATAATATTTGATCTTTGTCTTTTTTTTTCGTAATCTTTACTTTGTTTCTTTCTTTTAGGTAAGGCCCTTACTCTTCATTGTGTGAAAATGATATACATAGTAGTGGGTAAGTCGTACAGATTTTTATTTTAGTTGTTACCAAAATTAATTTAGCCTTCAAAATAGAATAATAGAATTTGGTTTCAGCATTTTTAGAAGTTTTCAATGTTTTAGCTTAGTGGTGCCCAACCTTTCGTAATATGGGGGCCAAACTTGACTTTGCTGTGAATCTCGCGGGCCACAATGTGGCGGAATCTCCTATTCAACAACCAAAGAGAAAACTGAATCCCCTATTCAACAACCAAAAAAAAAAGGTCCCATTAATACAAATATGTACGTGAATATAGGAATAAAAGAGCGGGCCACATGTAACACCTTCACGGGCCATAGGTTGGGCATCACTGTTTTAGCTGATAGAAATATACCTATATTTTTTTTCCCGATATTATAAAACAGAATCTTAATATTCCACATTAACACTTTCCTCCTTCGTTGGTCTCTTTGTTCGCTTTTGTCTGTTTGTATGCATACCACGCTAAAACAACTGGACGGATTTCCATTTTGGTACACAGTTATTTTTGGCCCAATTTGAGAATATAAACACCATTTCGTCTTCAAATCACGAGATCCCAAACCCCCAATTTCTGCAAGGTAAGTTCTCACTTCGCAGTGAACAGCCGAGTCTAAGTGTCCTATCTCGAGCAGCTGTCTTTTGTTATCATAAACACAGGTCCCCCACATCAATTCAGGACCCAGACATCAAATACAGTATTAGGCCCCTCCCACACAATAGCTCTATGGGGTCAAAATCATAGAATCTTAGTTCAACAAATTCTCAAAACAACACACGATTTCATATTTCTCCCTTTTAAATATGCCACCACAATTATTAGCATTATTTTTAGAGTAAATTAACTTCAAATCCGGAAAATACAGAGGGTTGTTTACAATCTATGGTAACGATTTGCATGGCGCGTGACGACGCAATCAATCACAGTAGGTATGCAAACAGGTGAGTACTTAAAGATTAGTGTGGAGGGGTGCGGGTTAGTTTGTTCGGAGAAATGCCGCCGAAAGTGTCACAGTTTTGGGAAGGGTACGTTACAGCCCTTTCCGACGCGAAATTTAGTTATTCTGCAATAATTACGGCATGTAGAAAAAGAGGTTTCACCATTTCGAAGAAAGGAGTTCATAATGTGTTGGCTGGTGTTGGTTTGTCCCGTACAGGACAGATTTCCGGGACTGAAAAGCAAGCAAATCCAAGACACCTATAAGTCGCACAAAGCCTGTCATTCAGAAAGTCAAGAAAATGGTGACGGGGAACAATCCAGCGACCTAAAGGACCATTGGTGCGAAGGTAGGAACATCTCTTCGTACCGTAAACAAGATTATCCATAAAGATTTGGGACTTCAAAAGAGACATAAAAGCAAGGTTCACAAGCTCTTACCAAAGCACATTTCAGAACGTAAGACAAATTGCAGAAAACTGTATGAACGACATCTCGCTGGGGATAAATGGAAGTATGTGGCCACATTAGACGAAGCATATGTTTATCTGTCCGACTGCAGTAAACCAAGGGCAATTTTCTATCGCCCAGTGGGAGCCAAATCGTTTCCAAATTGGTACAGAGAATGTCGTGAAACTTTTTCGAAAGGATTCATGATCGTTGCGGGTTACTCCTATCAAGGCAAGCTACAGATACGGAGGGTGGCTCAAAATGTAAAGGTGAATTCTGCGTACTATCAGGATCACGTATGACACCAATTTATACACATGAACTGCCTAATCTTTACGGAAACGACGTTTACAAGGTCCGTCTCCACCAAGACAAGGCGTCCAGCCATACGTCCAAATCGACCCAGAATTTTCTGACACGAATGGAACAGCAAACCGGAATCCAGGCTATACCGTTTACGAGATACCAGTGAAGTCTCCAGACGCATCGCCCATGGATTTTTGCGCATTTGGACTATTAAAACGAGCCTTGGGAAGACGACGTCCTCTTCATTGGATGGACTCTGGAAACGTTGTCAGCAGGAGTGGCAACGTATAAGTCTTCCCGTTCTTCGCAGTAGTCTCCTGCAATGGAAACTGCGCTGCAGAGCGATAGCAGATAGATCATGCCATCAAATAGAGCATGATCGTTGGTGGAGAAAGAGAATTTCTGGGAAATAGACCCGAATCCAAATCGTTACCATAGATTGTAAACAACCCTCCGTATTATACACAAGTTGATCAAATGTTAGTTTAAAATTAAAATTACAAGGAAATGCTACAAGTTTCGTCTGCTGTTGCAGACATCTTAAGGCACTAAAACATTAAACACTGGTTTTTACATGGAAAGCGAGGAGTGTTCAATGTTTTAGTGCCTTATGATGTCTGCAACTGCAGACGAAACTATTAACATTTCCTTGTAATTTTAATTTTAAACTGTTACATTTGATCAACTTGTGTGTAATATTTTCCTAATTTTAATTTTGATGAACACACGTTAAAACGCCATTCATTAATTAATTTAACACCAACATCTACTTTTTTTCATCTCTACCTAAAAATTTTTTAAGAAATTCGCTCTATGCAAATATTGTAATGCAGAATAGCTCTAATTAGACGGTTAAACAGAAAAGTAGTTTGTATAAAATGTAGACTTTAAAAAATAAAGTCTAGAATTGATAGACTAATTATTTTTTTTTTTTTTCGGTTAGAACCTCAGCCCGGGCCCCTTTTTCTAGCCGGGTCCCGGTGCTGAGGGACCAACTGACCTTACGGGGCCCTGCAGAAAGTTAGGGCTTTTCAAATTCCTGAATCACTTTTTGATTGTGAATCATGTTTTTTTTTGTTTGTTTTTTTTTTTCTTCACGCGATGTCTACGAAAAATGCAAGAAAAATGTGAAGCAGGTCGTCGAGATAGCAGCGTCTCAGTTCGAGAGGCTGAGTGGTTGAAAACAACACTTAAGCAAATCTCAACGTGGTAGATTAGCTTCTTCAGAGCGTATTTCCAAGTTCTCGTGTTACTATAAATAGTACGATACTGAAAAAATCTGTTTTGAAAAGTTTTATTAATTGCAGGTTATATTCAGATAAAAGTTTTATGAGTATTATATACGACACAGCAGTTCAAAGCAATGGTTCTGAATTAAAATATATTCTTGCATATTTTTTTTAATGTTTCTCAGTCCTATTAGGTGTGCTTATAATAATTCACAAATGTAATATAGGTACTTGTTAAGTTTAATATGAATAATTATAATAAATCTGGTGTTCAGAAGGATCAAATTTGGGACCTCTGTTGTTTAATCTTTATATAAACTCTGTGAACAATTGTATTGTTCATTCAATATATATTTCAATATACATATTTATGATACATAAAAATGTGTAGGTATATTTAGTATCAAAACAATAATATTGTCATTTTTTTTATAATTAATCACCTGTTAATGTAGCTTCAATTTATTTGTGAAGTTTTGTAATTGTAAATATTAAAAAAGAAAACAAACAAAATTATTGAACGTTATTTTACTTCTATTAAATATTGATCAGAATAAAATTTGCCCTGGATATTCCGTACCTACTTTATCGAGATGACTTATTTAATTAATCTATCAAATAACAGTGAAAATAGCAATCTATACTGAATAAATCACTTCACAGTTCTACATAGGTATATGACGTAAAGAGTTAAGTACGATATTGAGTTTTTTTTTTTTTAATTTCATTGAATGTTTGAAAAATTACTAAATTTTGTTTCGTTGTCTTCAGTTATCGGGAAGCAAATCTTTAGATTAGATCGTTGTCCGACTTGAAATGTTATTGCACAGTACTTTGTTTCTGATATTTTTGATTGCTTAAGTAGATGTAAGATATCAATTTTTTGGTGCTTTCTTTTTTACTTATTTATTTATGCTTCGTGCCAATTTGCAATATTTACATGGAAAGGTAACATATCGTCGCTGTTATATCAAAATGTCTTATGTCAAAATCTACACTTTTCAGTAGCTAAGAAAAGCTTCTGTTTTCATTTTATAATAACCCTAAATACTCGATACCATAATTTTAAACTTTGGTACATCGTGCAACATGTAGGTACTGGTTTTAACAAATGTCTTTTTGTAGTGCACTGTTACTTACATACGATGTTTTGCAATTAGTTTTTTTCTTTTAACTTAACATGCGTTTTGTTTTTAATCTGTAACTTGAGTTCTATCACATACAACAATTTGAGAGCAGATGTAACTAACAAATACAAGTGTTTTTCCTTAATAAGACGTTTTTGGTAATTTTGACATACGACATTTTGATATAACAGCGCCGATATGGATTTTTATCAAAGTTAATCTAACGAATAAAAAGAAACATTTAACGTGTGCCAATGTCATAGTTAATTACGAATAAATTTAGCCAACATACCAGACTAGATTTAAAAAGGATATATACAGGATGGGCAAAATAAAACCGGCCAGGAAAAAAAAATGTATAGATGCAAAATAAAAGCAGCCCGGAAAAAAAATGTGTAGATGCAAAATAAAAGCAGCCCGGAAAAAAATATTTCGATATACAGCATTTCAAATATTGACAATAGGACTGACCCTTGTTAATGAACCTCACAGAAGATGCTAGAAATGGCCACCGTTGACGTCAATGCAGCGCTGTGCTCGATTTATCAAACTGTGAGTCCCGCGTAGCAGCTCTGCCTGAGGGATAGCAGCAATAGCGTTTTCAATGTTCTGCTGCAGCTATTCCAGTGTATGAGGATTATTAAAATGCATCTGACCCTTCAATTTGTCCCACAGGTAAAAATCACAGGGAAAGAGATCGGGCGATCGAGGTGGCCAGTTGATTGCACTGCCTCTGCTGATTGTCCTCTCCTCACCGAATACCACGTGCACTCGTGACAAGGTTGCTAAGGCGGTGTGTGCTGTAGCTCCGTCTTACTGAAAATATCCATAAGGTCCTTCATCTTCTGTGAGTTGATCCACATATGGATTAAACAGTGTCTGGACATATCGGTTAGCATCAGGTTGGTGAAAGAATCGTGTTACGATGCGGACACCAGACATTGCGCACCACACACCCCAATCTTTACGATTATGCAACGGCTTTTCGACATAGTGATGGGGATTTTCTGATGCATACGGCGCGTGTTCTGGAGTTCACATACCCTGACAGGCTGAACCAGGCCTCATATAAGGAAATTAAAAACTGGGGATCCAAAAGTCCTGACTCCACTTCCCTCAGAAACCACTGGCAGAAATCAACACGCGAATTTACGTCGGGCCGCTTTAACTCATGCACCACAGTAAATTTGTAAGGATACAGATGAAAGTCATGTTTGATAATGTTTCGACACGATGATCTCTTAATTTCCACTTGCACAGATAAACGTCGTTGAGATTTCGTGGGACTTCGTTCCAGGCTTTCCTGCACTCGAGCTATGTTTTCTGGTGTTCGAACTCTTTTCGGATAGTTACGATGTTTATTCGCTACCGAGGCAGTTTCCCGCCATTTTGCCAAATTTTTTGCATTGTAGGCTTTACTGGAGATTTAGCCAAAACATGTCCAGTCTTAAACTCCGCAAACAGTTCCGCACAGGTTTTCCACGACTCGTGCTTCGCAACACTCGATAATGAACACGCGCTGTTTTATCGTGAGCACCATTATATGTTGCTTTCAACTAGTCACTAAACACGTCTGCTTTTCTCACTCATTCACACGTAATGACATAGCGATGTACAGCGCATGCGGGAGATGCGCACGCGCCGACATTTGACAGCAACCAATTGATGCATCGCAATTAGGTTTCCAGCATTTTCTGTTCATTAATTAGCAAGTTCATTAAGAAAGGGTCAGTCCTATTGTCAATATTTGAAATATATCTACTTTCCTCCAAATGAGAGATGACCGGCGGAAGTTTGAACTGCGCAGCTCTTCCGGTAGCTGATCAATTATGTTTTCTGTCACAATGGACGACGGGGTCTGTTTTCACTGAGAAAGACATGTTGATAACGCCAAATTAAAACTTCTCTCGACTATTTAGCGTTATTTCAATACCAGTTGCTAACAGTAAGTATTTATATAAATAAATAAATATATATTATTTATAAATACGATGCTCTTTAGCAAAGTAACAAGCGATTACCGTAATGGCGGCGTCCTGTCATAAAACCAGACGGAAGTGCCTGACCAGACTAATCGATCATATATGCGCAGATCGCACAAAAACAGGGCGGCCATCTCTCATTTGGAGGACAGTATGCATTTTTTTGCCGGTCCGCTTTTATTTTGCCCATCCTGTATACATTAAAACTCTCTTTTAATACATATGCTTTTTAAACCTAATTTGGTGTGTTGGCTAAATTTATTTCGTAACTCGCTGTACCCGGCATGCACTGCAATGCCACTCAAAGACAGAAAGGGCTCGTGAGAAGGGGCCGTAAATATAAGGTCCCTGTGTCGATCGGGGGGTGGGACACTTAAGCCCTTGTGTCGCCATCCCACCACCCAAGTGTGGTGTCCCTGTCCCCGTAGGAGACTGAAGTTTTCCCTTTTTCCAATTGACTTGGGGGGGGGGGGCGAGAAAGGGCCCTAAATATAAGGTCCCGATGTCGATCGGGGGTGGGACACTTAGGCCCTTGTGTCGCATCCCCCCACCCAAATGTGGTGTCCCTGCCTCCTATAGGAAAGCAAATTTTTCCTTATTTGCAATTGACTTGGGAGGGCCCGAGAAGGGGCCCTAAATATAAGGTCCCGGTGTCGGTCGGGGGTGGGACACTTCAGCCTTTGTGTTGGCTTCTTCCCACCCAAGTGTGGTGTCCCTGCCCCAAATAGGAGAGCGAATTTTTCCCTTTTTTGCAATTGACTTGGGGGGCCCGAGAAGGGTCCCTAAATATAAGGTCCCGGTGTCCATCGGGGGTGGGACACTTACGCACATGTGTCGCCATCCCCCCACCCAAGTGGAGTGTCCCTGCCCCCCATAGAGCGAATTTTTCCTTATTTGCAATTGACTTGGGGGCCCGAGAAGGGGCCCTAAATATAAGGTCCCGGTGTCGGTCGGGGTGGACACTTCAGCCTTTGTGTTGGCTTCCTCCCACCCAAGTGTGGTGTCCCTGCCCCCCATAAGAGAGCGAATTTTTCACTTTACACAATATTTGTGTAGTTCTTATTTTCAACACCAGGTGGATATTGGATTTTTCAGGGCTTTTACCCCTTTTCAACCCCTTTTGGGGGGTGGGTCCGGGTTCTAAGGTAGCCTATCTTTTGCGCAGGGTCCTAAGGAGTAATTCTGCAAAGTTTGGTCCAGATAGGTCAAAGGGCCTAAGAGTGTATAAAGGACAGACAAAGAAAGAAAGAAAGAAAAGATACATTCATTTTTATATATATATATAGATTAGTTAATCTATAACATCATTTTGATTAATATTGCTAATTGCAATGTTGAGTTGTGGATAATCTGTATCTTAGATATAAAATTTTAGCTTCCTCGGGTAAGTAGCTACTTGAATATCGAAATTACCGTTGGATAATAAGTTTTGGTTTAGCCTTTGTGTCGAGAATTTTTAATTCCATTTTACAACGTTCATTATATCAGTGTCACAACAATTAATATAGAATCAAATATAATTTATCAAAATTAAAACGAACATTATTTGTTTTTAATATCAGCTTTTCAAGATATATGAAATTGACTATTTTTTACATTTGACTTGATATTCGAAAGTGGGAAAAAAATAATAATCGAAAATTAATTAATTTTCAAATAATAACAAAACCGTAGGTTCGTCATGTGTTAATGATTTACGCTGTAAATGCACTGTGTTTCGTCATTAGAGATTAGCAAATCTACTACTGAAGCTCATTTACAATCACTATGAGTATCGACGACTATTTCCTAATAGCTATTAAAAGGATCTTCTTCAAACTTAGTGTCCATATTGATGGTCATGAGACGATCTTACTTTTGTATTTATTTCTTTTAGGAATTTGCTCATGAGTAGGACCAAAAGAAAAAAAAAGAAAATAGAAACAATGAAATCAGTTTGATATTTGCAGTGCACGCTATTCCGTTTAGTAATCCATTGTCATTTGCGGGTGCTATGGTATTAAAATTAAATGAGTTTTCATACAACTTAGCTAATTAATTTTCAGCAATCTGCTTTGATTGGATAGTTTAGGAAGTTGTAAATAAAGGGGTTCATTTTGTTTTGTATTGTTTACTTGACTTAGAAAAATAAAAATACAAGCAAAACATACCAACTTAATATTTGTAGCAAAGTAGGCTTGAAATTCTTTGATTAACTTCTTGGGTTTGCAGATCAGGACTTGAAATCAGTGATATTTTAAGAGTTTTGGATCTGTATTATTATTATTACTCAATAAAGCGATTTGTATTTCTGAACTATTGTCTTCCCAATCGTTGACTTAACGGAAGATTTGTTAATAAGGCGTAATAATGGATTAATCATTCCAGGTATTTCAGCGACACCTAGTGTTAAAAAAACAAAACAAACAACAAGAAAATCACAAACAAAAATTTAAGTTTAAAAAAATTCATGTGCCAGCATTCCGACGGCCCCAGTGAATTTTCGTAAGGGCATTAAAA
>JAFIDM010008419.1:38947323-38968961 GCA_023159025.1 Thereuonema tuberculata | reverse complement strand
GTTTACGCTTCTACAATGATTCTGAAAACAAATAAGAAAATTCCTTAGTTTAAATATTTAGTAATGAAGACAACGTTCATTTGAATAATAAATCTAAATTAAACAATGTCTCTTTAGATTTCATGGAATTTCAGTTATAGAATCCATATTTTGATTTAATTTTAAATCTTTATTATAAAATTAACGAAGGCGATTTTTGAATGTTAATATTAGAAACTCAGTAACTATTCGTTGGAGTGAGTTAGAGTATATATATATTTTTTCTTTTTTCTGTAAGGTATGGTTTGTTTTAAAATATTAAAATACTTTGAAGGAAAGTGTGTTGTAACTTGACTATCGTTTCCTTTAAGATACTTTAACGAAGTGTCACGTGATTATGGTTTAAAAATACTATAGTCCAATGATTACATCTGCCTTTTTATAATAACTCCTTGAGAAATTAATAAGGATTTTTTTATATTGTCTATTAAAAATGAATTCTGGCTATTTCTTATTTTAAAATCTCATTTCATAAACAAATAATTTATTAAAAAGCAAAAATTATTCCTCAGTCTGTGAATATAGAAAACTAAATAGCCTACTTTTTTCTTTATATTTAAATTTAAGAAATATAGAATTTTAATGATATATTGACATGTGTTCCTTGAAAGAAAGAAGGACAAGAAAAGCCATTTCAAATATAGAACATCAAAATTTATTCAGTTTATGTCCAATACCATTTCAATTCTCTGAATTTTAATTCAAATAATAATTTTAACAAACAAGTGAAGAATAAAATAAAGGGTGAAACCAAGGTGTATACTAAATGACATCCTAGTACAGCTGCTTCACGCTAATCTGGCGATCATCAGCCAGGAGCAGTCATCAGTACATAACCAGGTCCCGTTACTCGGGCCTATATGGGAAAACATCGGAATCAATTTGGAAACCGAAAAGCTAAACTAAGCAATAAAAAACTCTCCGAAAGGACAAATTGTGAATTTCAAAGAATAAATGTTCAAAAATTCAGATACAAAATTACAGTCAAATAAACAAAGAATTCCTTCTAATTCTAAGACAGAAGAAAAATAAGGAATTAACAGAAATTATATTTAATTTATTCATTTTATTTATTCTCCAATTGAAATTATACGTGGATTATTCATTGGAACTTTTGAAATACGCTTCCAATTATTTGGTGGATTAAAAATAAAGGATTCTCTTTTACCCACAATTAAAAATTCCACTGGATCGGCTTTCTTAAGACAAGTAATAGAAGTAAATCCATTCAGTGGATGATCAGGTGAAGTGAATCTACTCCAAATCTTCGTTTTGCGATCAAAACAATGGACACCACTTGAATTAAGAAATAGGTATATTTTCCCATTAACATAAGTTGCAGATGACTGTTGCCATTGGAGGTGATCAGGTAAAGCATCTCCTTGACTCCATTGGTCAGTTTGGGGATCATACCAGAGTAAACGAATCTTCCCAATTAAACACAAACGATCATCAACAGACAGTAAGGAATTATGAAGAGAAGAATATTGATAAGGGTTGCTTCCCATTGGCTCCCATGACTCTGTAATAAGATTATATCGTTGACAGGAATTCACGCCATGATCACCTTCAATAACATAAATAAATTGATGTAGTTTCACAGCCATTGGATAACATTGAGATTTAATCATTGGCTTAATTTCCAGGAATTTGTTTTCCAATAAATCCAACCTAAAACACTTATTGGTTCCTTTGAAGAAATTCAGTGTTCCACCAAAAGTGAAGACAAAATTATCAAAACCACAAACAGCAGAACAATGGGCTCTAGATGAAAAGAAATTCAACAGCATTTGATCTTTTACTTCTGTCAGAGTTTCACTATTAGAATTATATTCAAACAGTTCTTTGTTGGAATTTTCATAATCATAAACTAAGATGCGTTTAGAAACAAAAGAAGGCCTTTGTTTCTTAGAAATATCCTCAGAAGAGGGAACCTCAACTTCTTCTGATTTTTCTTTTGATTTTCTTTGGCAAATACTTTTATTCTCCATTTCAGAATTTGTTTCTCGAATTGACTTTTTCTTCTCCAGTACCTTTTCTTCTTTGTGAGAATTTATATTTTTGGTTTCATTTTTTATTCTTCTTTTTCTTTCAATTGATTTTAAAGCCTCAGGATTTCTGCTTTTCTTCAATTATTTGAAAAATAATTTTCTACTTTGCTTTAGAAAGAAACAATTCTCTTCTAACAAAGGTTCATCCTCGAATTTTAATAACAATGAGTAAGTTCTTAAAGGACTTCTGTTGGATTCGATGTCTTGTTTTTCTCGTCATTCTGAAGAAAGAAAACAAAATATTTATCTAAATGAATAAATGTAAAAATAAAATGAAAAGTCAAACTGAAAAGAGATTAAATAACCATATATTTACATTTAAATAATTGATGGATATATAGATACTGTACAGGTCACGATTAAAGATCGAAATCGGTTAATTCTAATTAAGACCGGTCTAATAGAGTTTTTTTCTATCAATTTCGGGAAAAGAACAATTTACTTTTGTTAACTATTTCCTTACAAAACGATCATTATTCCTTCTGTCTTATCTGTACTAATAAAATATTTGTGTAGAATTATCTGTACGAAAATACATTTTTCAGCTTTTTACATTTTTCTTATCAGTTTGATAGAATTCTCTCTCAAATATTTTATTAGTACAGATTAGATAATAAATGCAATGGTTCTAGCTTTTTAATTTAAATAAAAATAAAAAATTGAACATTAATTGTCATGTAGTTCATTTTTTATTAAATTCTATTTCAATTTATTCTAAAATACTTTTTATATTTCGGTCATTTGATTTTTAATAGATGTATTTTAAGTTTTTAGTTTTGACAAAATAAAACATAAGTTCATGAAGGAACTGGGAACCACTTCTAATTTTCCGCATTTCATATTTTTAAACCTTTATTTGAGAAGCACTGATTTATACAATCGGATACTTTCAAATCCTTTTCTTAGATAAACAGTATTTGTAGCTTTAGAATTCTGAGACTTTAACTTAATTCAGTAGAGGCTACAATCAGTGAATATCTTTACGAGATTAAATAACTTGCATTCGACAATGTTTTCCAAATGAATTATTAAGGAATTAAATTCTATTATAAGGCTTTCTTTGGAAAAGAATAAATAATCTAAAATATTTCTTGATTTTGACTAAAGCGTAAAGAGTTAAATCGTAAATTTAGTTAGTTTGTATGTGACCATCACAATTGTTTCATAGTTAAAAAGAATAATTTAGTGTCAATAATGTTAAATTCTCACTTACTTTATACTTTCTTTTACTGTCAGTGAAACGAACAGAGCTAACGTCTTCACTTCATTTCTCTTTTCTACTTGTGGCTATTCATGTATGACGTCATTGATACCTACAGCACCGCCCCCTCTAGATGGATGGAAGAGACACAGTTTCGAATGTTTATAGATGGAGCCACCCGTTTCCGGAGTCGTCTGTAATTTCTGTTCATAGAAACCTACGTTAAAAAAAACAACAACTTCTCATTTCAATTTTACTTTAATTTCTTAAAACGTAAGAAATAAATTATATGCTTTTATTCTATAAATATGTTATCTATTTCAACAATTTTTTTTTTGTTTTCAACAAATCAATAGTTTATCAATAGAACTGATTTATTTTTAGATTTGATCCTGCTTTAAAATGCCAATTATATGTAAACAGTAATTCATTAAAAACAATAAAATCTAAATAATAGTTTTTTTGTAATTAAATTTGATTATTAGAAATCTTTTGTAGGCCTAGCTAAGAAAGGCTTCTGTTTTCATTTTCTATTAACCCTAAATACTTGATACCATAAATTTAAACTTTGGTTGGTATATCATGCAATATATAGCTACTGGTTTTAACAAATTTCTTTTTGTAGTGCATTACATAGGATGTTTTACAATTAGTTTTTTTTTTTTTTATTTTATTTAACAAGCGTTTTGTTTTTAATCTGTTACTTGAGTTCTGTCACCTGATCACATACAACAATTTGAGAGCAGATGTAGCTAACAAATACAAGTGTTTTTCCTCAATAAAAACTTATTAATTTTGACATACGACATTTTGATATAACAGCGACGATATGGATTTTTATCAAAGTTAATCGAACGAATAAGAAGAAACATTTAACGTGTGCCAATGTCATAGTTAATTACGAATAAATTTAGCCAACCCACCAGACTAGATTTTAAAAAGGATATATAAATAACTCTCTTTTAAAATACATATGCTTTTTAAACCTAGTTTGGTGTGTTGGCTAAATTTATTTCGTAATTAGTTAATCTATAATTTTGATTAATATGCGAAGTTTTGGATAAACTGCATCTAAGAAATAAAATTTTAGCTTCCTCGGGTATATAGCTACTTGAATATCGAAATTACTGTTGGATAATAATTTTTGGTTTAGCTTCATGTGTAGAGAATTTTTAATTCCATTTTACAATGTTGATTATATTAACAGAACAATTAATCCAATGTAATTTATCAAAATTAAATCGGACATTCTTTTTTTTTTTTTTTTTTAATTTGTCCTGATATTTGAAAATTGGGAAAATAATAATAGGAAATTTTAATTATTATTTTAAAATAATAACAAAACCGTAGCTTCGTCGTGTATTAATGATTTAAGCTGTAAATGCACTGTGTTTCGTCATTAGAGATTAGCAAATCTATTACTGAAGCTCATTTACAGTCACTATGAGTACCTACGACTATTTCCTAATAACTATTAAAAGGATCTTCTTCAAACTTAGTGTCCATATTGATGGTCATGAGACGATCTTACTTTTTTGTATTTATTTCTTTTAGGAATTTGCTCATGAGTAGGACCAAAATAAAAATAAGAAAATTGAAACAATGAAATCAGTTTGATATTTTAGTGCACATTATTCCGTTTAGTAATCATTGTCATTTGCTCGTGCTGTGGTATTAAAATTAAATGAGTTTTCAGACAACTTACGTAATTCTCAGCAATCTGCTTTGATTGGATAGTTTAGAAAGTTGTAAATAGAGGTTTTTTTTTTTTTTTTTTTTTTGTATTGTTTACACGATTTATTAAGCAAAACATACAAACTTAATATTTGGAGCAAAGTAGGCTTGAAATTCTTTCACTAACTTCTTGGGTTTGCCTCATATTCTAAGAGTTTTTGATCTGTATTATTATTATTACTCAATAAAGCGATTTGTATTTCAGAACTATTTCGTCGCCTTCCTTATCGTTAACTTAATGGAAGTTTGTTAATAAGGCGTAACAATGGATTAATCATTCCAGGTATTTCAGCGACACCTAGTGTTAAAAAAACAAAACAAAAAAGTTCGTGAATGAATATAATAATGTGATTTTGTTTATGATTGCAGTTACGGGTAACATACGACTACGTTAAACTCAGATATTGTTTTTTAACTGTGAATTACACACATTAAATGATTTGTTTATTCGTATTTTGAAGAAATGCTATGACGTAAACTTCCAGGAATGACTAAGTGTGATGGACATTTCCTCATCTTGCAGACAGTCACTGATGGCTACAACTGTAATACACAGTACTATCAAAATCCCAATTCTTCGTACGGGTTACAATGACGTGGATGAGAAAGAAATTGAAATTGTAAGATCACTTCGAAATGGCAGGGGAAAGCATTGCAGACCTCTTAATTCAGATGTATTGCGGGGTTGCCGCCACACACACGTCATGGCCATCCCCCCTCCCTCCAAAATAGTTTATTTTGATTCTTTCACATTGTTTATAATGTGGAACCTACCCACACGCCAAATTTCAAATTTGTAGCATGTTGGGAAGTATGCTAAACATTTGGAACAGACACACAGACATATCCAACAATTGTTTCACTTCTGTATTACAGATTAGAGCGTGTTGTGGTGGCTGTCTTTTAACAAAGACAATGGGTGAGACCAAGTGTTACTAAATGACATCCTACAACAGCTGTTTCACACTCATCAGCTAGGAGTAGTCACTAGTAAACAGCGAGGTCTCAGAACGGAGAATAATAGAAACAATCATGGGAATCGAAGTGGATCCTCCCAAAAACTAAATAAACAACAAGAAATTCACAAACAAAAAAATAAGTTTAAAAAATTTCAGGTGCCAGCATTCCGACGGCCTTAGTGAATTTTCGTAAGGCGTTAAATCACTACAGAGCGCATAGAAATGTATTCTGGCAAAAGACTACAACAGTTTCTCAGTTTAAACGAAACTTCTCATTTTTAAATATCTATTATCAGTCATTTTGTGACTGCGATCTCTGTAATGTTTACCAGGCCGATGTAAAGACTGCACTAGATTACACACCTACACACACTCCCACAACACCAAGAGCGTGTCTGATTCGATGCCCTGCTGTTAACCTATTCCAATTTCCTTTTGTGAAAAGATTAGATTTTTTGATAAGTGTATTAAATTCCATTGCTATTGATTGTTTCTCTGTTGTTATTATCTTTGTGTAGATAACAGTCGCCCCTCAATGAGATGAAAGGTTTTCTCTCTTATCTCAATCTAAGGGAAGGTATCTTATTCTCTGCATTCTATTGTACTTCGTCGGGAATAGCTTTTCTGACCGTTTTCCCATTAACCGTTGGAAACATTGTCGAAAAGAATTTTCTAAACTGGCAGTCTGTTGTGATTTGTGGCTCATTTTTTTTTTTTTTTTTTTTGAGGCAGTTTTGAAATAGCTATTATCGACAATGACGTATGCAATCTTTCCGTTAGGGCACTGTGATATTATTAACGCAGTGATCTCGCGGCCTGACGTATAATTTGTAATTACTGTGTAATTTTAGAAGAGGATGTGCTGAATTTTTCGTTTATCTTTTTTTACTGAAAATTCATTTGTATATTGTAATTTTCAGTATTAAATTATATGTTTTGTAATTTATGTCAATTATTTATTTATTATGCAATCTAAAAAAAAATGGTTCATTAGAAGAAGGAATTTTATTAAAATTTGGATCAATTTTTAATTTAGGACTCAATTTAAAAAACATGAACTCGAGTTGTTTTGTCTTCACTCTTTAATTTCTCAAAGTGGCCTCCTCTAATAAAACATGTCGAACGATTTTTTTATTTAACGTTTTAATTTTGGTTTGGATATGTCAATATTTTTATGTGTACTTGTATATTATTCTTATTCACAGCCTTAAAGAAAAAGGAACAAATAATTCGGTGTCATTTGATAATTTTTGTTGTGTTTACGCTTCTACAATGATTCTGAAAACAAATAAGAAAATTCCTTATTTAGTAATTAGTGAAGACATACTTTGAGTTCATTTGAATAATAAATCTAAATTAAACAATGTCTCTTTCGATTCCATGGAATGTCAGTTATAGAATCTATATTTTGAAAGATAATCGTATTTAGGTTAATTTTGATTTGATTCAGTTACTTTAATTTTAAATCTTTATTCTAAAGTTAACGAAAGCGATTTTTGAATGTTAATACAGTAAAACCTCGTTAAGTCGTCACCCGGATAAGCCCTCACTCCGTTTAAGTCGTCGTTTTCCTTTGGTCCCGACAAGGTCTCATACATAATAATGTAGCGAGTAATTCCCGCTCAAGGGCTATTTTTTCTCTTGCAATTTCGGGGTTCGATTACGTTTTTAACATGCCATGTAAACGAAAACTTACCTCGTTATCTTTTAAAGAAAAAGAAAAATTAATTGCACTTTTTGAAAAATCCAATGTTACGCAAACAGCTTTTGCCAAAGAACACCGTATTCCCAGACTACATTTAACAACATTCTTTCATCGAAACAAATAATTTAAGAAGCTGACTGCAAAGACAAAAGAAAGAGAATGAGGAAATCGAAGTTTGACGAGATCGAGAAGGTTTTAGATCGATGGCTAAAACATGCCAGATCGCATAATGTTCCAATTTCTGCCGTGATTCTCAAAGAAAAAGCCATGGAAATTGCTAAGGAGTTGAACATTGAATATTTCGGCGGCAGCAATGGTTGACTGGAAAGTTTTAAAGACAGACATTGCCTTTCTTTTAAAACGATTAAAATATGTTAACTACAAAAAGTGTTTTTTATTTTTTTATTTTCCACTCATTCATTTGCATGAATTGATTTCTGAAAATCTTGTTTTTCTCACCGAATACTACAGCAATTCATGAAAATAATATATTTCAGTGTTTGTTTTATTTTCAAAAATTCCCAATCCGCCTAAGTCGTCACTCCGCTTAAGTCGTCAAAAATGTTTGGTCGCTTGAGTGACGACTTAACGAGGTTTTACTGTATTGAAAACTCAGTCACTATTCGCTGGAGTGAGTTAGAGTATACAAAATATTTTTTTCTTTTTTCTCTAAGGTATGTTTTTTTTTCAATATACTGAGGCTATCATAAAAGGTATTTGACTATCATAAAACGTAATTTATATATTTTTTTTCTTCTTTTTGTGGTCAAATCCCTTTTATGGTAGCCTGAGTGCTGCCCAAGGATTTAGATTCCACATTTTGTTCTTGTTTTTTATTTTCTTGCTTTTAGTTATTGAGGGGGTCACTGTCTCAATCGTGTATTCTCAATACCTCCCCTCGTACGCCTTTTGAGTCTTGCACTGGCTGAGGAGAGCCTAGCAAGCTCGAAACGGCCGTTCCATAGTATCAGCTCGACTCAATTTTTTTTTTTTTTAAAAATATTAAATACTTAAATTTTAAGGTAATCGGCGCAGCCATTATATCAGTATTTTTGTATGTGTTATAACTTGACTATTGTTTCCTATAAGATACTTTAACGAAATGTCACGTGATTATTGTTTAAAAATACTACAATGCACTGATGCACTGATTACATCTGACATTTTATAATAACACCTTGAAAAATTAATAGATTTTTTATATTATCTATTAAAAATAAATTCTGGCTGTTATTCTGTAATCTCATTTCATAAACTAATAATTTACTAAAATAAAAAAAATATTCCTAAGTCTATAAATAAAGACAACTAAATATTTCTTTCTTCTTTTATAAATTTACAGAAATACAGAATCTTACTGGTAATACATGTGTTCCTTAAAAGCCAGAAGGAAAAAAAATGCCATTTCAAATACAAAACATCAAAATTTATTCATTTTCTTAAGTCCATTAAAATTTCAATTTTTTGAATTTTAATTCAAATAATAATTTTAACAAACAAGTGAAAATGAATTTCAAAGAATAAATCTTTAAAAATTCAGATACAAAATTACAGTCAAATAAACAAAGAATTCCTTGTAATTCTAAGACAGAAAATAGATAAGGAATTAACAGAACTTATATTTAATTTATTCCATTTTATTTATTCTCCGATTGAAATTATACGTGGATTATTCATTGGAACTTTTGAAATACACTTCCAATTATTTGGTGGATTAAAAATAAAAGATTCATTACGACCCACAATTAATAATTCCACTGGATCGGATTTTTTAAGACAAGTAATAAAAGTAAATCCATTCAGTGGATGATCAGGTGAAGTGAATCTACTCCAAATCTTCGTTTTGCGATCAAAACAATGGACATCACTTGAGTTCAGAACTAGGAATATTTTCCCATTAACATAAGTTGCAGATGACTGTTGCCATTGGAGGTGATCAGGTAAAGGATCTCCTTGACTCCATTGGTCAGTTTTTGGATCATACCAGAGTAAACGGATCTTCCCAATTAAACACAAGCGATCATCAACAGACAATAAGGAATTATGAAGAGAATAATATTGATAATGGTTGTTTGCCATTGGCTCCCACGACTCTGTAATAAGATTATATCGTTCACAGGAATTCACGCCACCGTTACCTCCAATAACGTAAATAAATTGATGTAGTTTCACAGCCACTGGACGATATTGAGGTTTATACATTGGCTGAATTTCCTGGAATTTGTTTTTCAATAAATCCAACCTAAAACACGTATTGGTTCCGTTGCAATTAAATTCTCCACCAAAAGTGAAGACAAAATTATCAAAACCACAAACAGCAGAATATTTGGCTCTTGATGAAAAGAAATTCAACAGCATTTGATCTTTTACTTCTGTCAGAGTTTCACTATTAGGATTATATTGAAACGGTTTTTTATAGATATTTTCATTATCATAAACTAAGATGCGTTTAGAAACAAAAGAACGTCTTTGATTCTTAGAAACATCCTTAGAAGGAGGAACCTTAACTTCCTCTAATATTTCTTTTGATTTTCTTTGGCAAATACTTTTATTCTTCAATCCAGAATTTGTTTCTAGGAGTGACTTTTTCTTCTCCCTCATCTTTTCTTCTTTGTGAGAATTTATATTTTTGGTTTCATTTTTTATTCTTCTTTTTCTTTCAATTGACTTTAAAGCCTCAGGATTTCTGTTTCTCTTTAATTCTTTAAAAAATAATTTTCTACATTGTTTATTAAATAACAAATTACCTTCTAACAAAGGTTCATCCTCGAATTTTAATAACAATGAGTAATTAAGTTTTTCAAAGTCAATGGTTGTTAAAAGATCAGTGATTCTATTCAATCTTGTTGACTGATCATATTTCACCCACAACAGAATAGAAGAAATTAATTCTTCCTGATTTAAAGGATTAGAAACAAGACAGTTCAAAAGAGCCTTTAGTTGTTCAAATCTAAGATTAAGAAAACTCTCTGTTGTTTTCAGGCTCTTTATATTCTTGAGTAAATATTGCAGATATGTTTGTTGAATTAGATCACTGTTGAGTTGTTCTATTGTGTTCCAATGAGAAAGAAACTGTTGACTGCCTAAAAGCTGTTCTAAACAGTAATTGTTCATCAAAGGAATCTGTAATCTAATAAAAGCTTCTAATAATTCTTTGAGGAATGGTTCACTTTGATTTCTTAGATCAATACGTCCTTGGTAAATGAACATCAAAACAGTGTCCAGTGTTTTGGAATTGATGAAATCCATTTTTAATGATGTTGACTTTGAATTTCTCTTGAAATGTTCTTTGAAATAAGGACTGGCAGCTGCGAGAATGACTTTGTGAACCAAGAATTCTTTATCTTCACAGATCAATTGGAAGTCTGTTAAAAATGACTCCTCTCTCATTCAGTTGGTCTCAAACATTAAGTTCTTGAAGGACTTCTGTTGGATTTGATGTCTTTGATGTCTTGTTTTTCTCGTCATTCTAAAAAAAAGAAAACGAAATATTTATCTCAGTGAATAAATGTTAAAATAAAATGAAAAGTCAAACTCAAATGAGATTTAAATAACTATTTATTTACATTTAAATAATTGATGGATATATAGATAGTATATATTTCAAGATCAATGGTCGAAATCGGTCAATTCTAGATAACCTTGTCTAATCGAGTTTTTTTCTACCACTTTCGGGAAAGTGAACAATTTACTTCTGATAACTATTTCCTTACTGTACGAACATTATTCCTTCTATCTTATCTGTTCTAATAAAATATTTGTATAGAATTATCTGTACGAAAATACATTTTTCAACTTTTTATCTTATCTGTTTGATAGAATTCTCTCTCAAATATTTTATTAGACAGATAAGATAATACATTCCATTGTTTGAGCTTTTTCATTTAAAAAAAATAAAAATAAAAAATTGGACATTAATTGTCATTTAGTTTATTTTTTATTAAATTCTATTTTAATTTGTCTTAAAATACCTTTTATATTTCGCTCATTTGATTTTTAATAGATGTATTTTAAGTTCATAGTTTTAACAAAATCAAACATCAGTTCCGCAAAGAACTGGGAACCACTTCTAATTTTCCGCATTTCATCAAAGCCATTTTAAACCTTTATTTGAGAAGCAGTGATGTATACAATCAGATACTTTCAAATCCTTTTCTTAGATCTACAGTATTTGTAGCTTAAGAATTCTGTGACTTTTTAACTAACTTTAATAAAGGCTAAAATCAGTGAATATCTTTACGAGATTCTTTTGAATCTTGAATAACTTTTGAATTCGACAATATTTTCCAAATGACTTATCAAGGAATTAAATTCTGATTTTGACTAAAGTTTTGTAGAGAGTTAAATAGTTTGTATTTGACCAACTGAATTTACAGTAATAATTGTTTCTTCGTTAAAAAGTATTTAGTAAATAACATGAAATTTCTACTTACTTTACAATTTCGTTTACTGTCAGTAAAATGAACAGAGCTGTTGTCTTCACGTCCTTTCTCTTTTCTACTTGTGGCTATTCATGTATGACGTCATCGATACCTACAGCACCGCCCTCTGTAGATGGATGGAAGAGATACAGTTTTGAATGTTTGTAGATGGAGCCACCTGTTTCCGGAATCGTCTGTAATTTCTGTTCATAGAAACATGTTAAAAAAAACAATAACTTCTCATTTAAATTTTACCTTCATTTCTTAATAAATAAATTATATGCTTTTATTCTATAAATAGTTTGTTTTGTCGAAGACATACGCTATTTTATTTTTGTTTGTTTTACTTTTTAATAAGCCTAATTGATTTGTTGTGGCTTCAGCTCAAAGTTTATCCGTGAATTTTCCGATCACTTTTCCAGTGAATTCTTCGTTTACATACCGGAGATGCCACGTGCTGATTCTAAACAGCGCTTGGTTATAGGAACCAAGGAGGAACAATGAAGACACGAAGCACGTGAATGGATATTTCATTTCAACAATGGACCAATCAGATCAAGGAGCAAACATCTGAACAACGTGCTTCAAAGTTACGTAGGAGGTTATAACCAGAAAAATAACGAAAAATTAAAATGAAAAATAGCAAGAACTTATAAATAAACGTACGAAATTAAAGATTAATATTGTTCAGCTGTGGTTAACAATTTAACTATTTAATAGAAGAGATTACGGTTTCATTTATTAGGCCATTATTATTATTATTTTTATTTAACTTACAAAAAAGATATTCGAAATATTTTCGAAATGGGTTCTTATCGAGACATTAGCACGAGAGTAAGATAAGAAAATTCTCATAGAAAAGCATTGGAATCTAAAGAATAGATTTCCTATTCTATTTCTGTTAATATTTTTTTTGTTTTCAACAATGAATTATGATTCTTTTTTAATTTTATCCGAGTTTTTCTTTTTTTTTTTCTTCTACTTTTTGATTGTAGAACTAGATTCAATTTGGTTATAGAAGTTCGGGAGGTTCGGTTGTCACGCATTGCTGTTTTTGAGATATGGTCACCCTGTCTCTACACAAATATTAGCCTACAGCTATTTTTAGCGGGTTGTCCGGGAGGGAATCAGAATGTCTTTCGGTGGGCCGCTGGCGGTCAAGGTTTGAGAAACACTGCTGTAAGGTGATTGAATTTTTTTGTGTTGTTGTACAACACAATAGTTTTAGTTTTTGCAATAAATAAAAATAAATCTCTGCGAAAAAGAAGAAGAAATGCCTATGTGATTAATATAATAAAACCGGTAAAAACAAAAAACATATTTCCATTGCATTTTTTTATATCTATTTTTAACATTGTATTTTAATTAGAAATGTGTGTTTATTGACTTTCATCTAAACAATATTAATATAATAATAATAAATAATTCACTGATTCCTATAAAGATTATATATATATAAATTTAATTCAAGTAAAAGACTTACGAACATATGAGCTCCCATACCAAGTTTCATCAATAGACGTATCCCGCTGCTGACTTTGACGAACCTTTCACTGCTTGAGACTTTCTTTGTCCTTCTTTTGTTTGGTGAACGAGACATTTAAAAATGAATCCCGCATAGAATGAGATGAAATGTGCACTAATTTTAAATTCAGTTCCTGTTAAACTCTGTTGGAAATATTTTTCGTGGGTCCTTAGTTCATTCGTGCTCACAAACAGAAACTACTAACGAAGGAAATTAAGACGGAAATGAAATCATGCGTTGTAACGTTTCAGTGGTACAGTTACAAACAAAAAAATGGGACGCAAGACAAAGATCCTTTCCCCCATTATCCCGTGTAGATCATTTTTTTTTAGAGGTTCATTTCACTAGATGTTGAGTTTCCGATGCATATCATTGATTAGATAAAAATATAAGAAATAACGAAGCTAGAAATGTTGTCGTTATACTGATACTTTCGATGTAATGACATTCGTTTTAGGAGATTATCCTGGGAATTCGCACTACTCCGTTGTGCATTATGCATCCATTATCGATGTTACGACTTCGAAAATGAAATCCTCCGATGAGAGACTTTGTTCAGGAATTTGTAATTTTGGAACTATCCCGACGCTGTTAAATCAAAATGTCATATGTCAAAATTACCAAAAACTTCTTATTGAGGAAAAACACTTGTATTTGTTAGCTACATCTGCTCTGAAATTGTTATATATGATCAGGTGATAGAACTCAAGTTACAGATTAAAAACAAAACGCATGTTAAGTTAAAAGAAAAAAAAACTAATAGCAAAAGATCGTATATAAGTAACAGTGCACTACAAAAAGAAATTTGTTAAAACCAGTATCTATATATTGCATGAGGTGCCAACCATTGTTTAAAATTATGGTATCAAGTATTTAGGGTTAATAGAAAATGAAAACAGAAGTTTTTCTTAGCTACTGAAAAGTGTACATTTTGATATAAGACATTTTTTTATAACAGGGACGATATAATGTTCCTAACCATTCAACCAAAAAAAAAAAAAAAAACGAATAAATAAATACAACTTGAAGATGGAAGTCACTATGCACCCTCTATAATTAAGAAACAACACCAAAAAAGAATATAATTTAAGAGGGTGCATTGTGGTTTCCATCTTCAAATTATATTTCTCCTTGTACGCATTTTTTGGGTCTTGCATTGACTGAGTAGCTCTGGCTGAAGAGAGCCCAACAAGCTGGAAACGGTCGTATCCGGGTCTCAGCTTAAACCCCTTCCCCCCAAAAAAAAGGCATTTCTTTTAATAAATAAAACTGTCGTCTCCTTTTTCTGATGGGGATTATTACAAATAAAAAGATGGCTTTCCAATAAAAAAAAAACTAAAAATGTCTTCTATTTTCTTATGCAGTGGAGGGTTCTGAACCAGTGCGGTGGAGACACTGGGGAAAAAAAGATCGGTAGTGAAAGGGAAGGAGTTGGAGGGCGGGGGGCGTTAGAAAACTTGGGTCTAAGACAGACGCCGGCGTTGTTTCTAATCGGTTGGCCCAACTCCAGGAAAAGGGCGTCTCGCTACCATTTTAGAACGAGATGGCCCGCGATTTCGAATTGCGGCGAAATGGGTTTTGTAAGATTGGGCCAAGTCACGTGACAGCAGTCCCGAAGTGAAGGTTTTATTCGCAGTGGTAATTTCCCCTCCTTCCCCGTCTCCCCTTCCTTTTAATGTTGCTTATTATCACACTCCTCGTGCAAATGTAGGGAGGAAGGGTTTACTGAGAAAGTCCGTTCCAATAATTCATCAGGGGTTTCGTCAAAACAATAATGTAATTGAAAATGCAAGAGGTTCCTAACAGAACGTAGCATCTATTTAACATAGAATAACGCAGTTACTTATTTACTTATGAATGCAGTATAAAGAAAAAAAATCTCGTATTTGTATTTATAATACTTTATAAAAATATAAGCAATATAGTTTCAAATGTTCCATTTGGTGAGTTAATTATTAATTTTTAATTAATCTTTAATTTTTTGTAAATACAAACTAATTATGGTTTGGTCCTGAAGGAGGAGTGAGACATGATACTATATAGGTCCTTTTTTGAGGGTTTCCTCACTCCGGGATGAGATATTACCTCGATATTTCGGCCCGGTGCCTCGGGCCTTCTTCGGAAGATGTATAAATATTAATTACATCAAGGTGAGCGCACAACTAACAACTTCCGCGTTAGTTTCTGGGGTTACTCATGGTTGTTTATTCCGAGCAACTGGGCGGTCACCTTAATGACGACGGAAGTTGTTAGTTGTGCGCTCACCTTGATGTAATTAATATTTATACATCTCCCGAAGAAGGCCCGAGGCACCGGACCGAAACATCGAGATAATATCTCAACCCGGAGTAAGGAAATCCCTCAAAAAAGGACCTATATAGTCCAAACTAATTATTGTGCATTATTACAATTAATTTTTCAACAATAAACCACGCGCAAAAGAAACTTTATTCATTTCGTATATTTTTTTCTATTTTATTTAAGCACAATTGTTGTTTTAATTAAACCAAATAAAAATTCCAGAACAATTATTTACACTCTGAACCAAAACCGATTGATTGTCAAATAGATTGGTTGATAATCTTCCGGTTGTTTTTTACAACCCTCACACATTTGAAAGTCAATGAGAAGATCGAAGAATTTAAGGACTATTTTTTTGTTTTTTTATTTGTTAAAATTTCTTTTAAAATTAGAACAAATTTTCCATTTTCTCAACAACAACAAAAATTAAGTAAATTATTTAAATTCTATTTTTCATTATATTCCTGTAGTGATTAATATTTATAATTGGGACCTAACAAACTTACAAAAAAAAAAAAAAAATTATTTAAAAAAAACAAACTCCACTACGCGTTTCGGGATCCAAGTTCGGACCCCTTCGTCAGGTAATAGTCCATTTGTCACCTGACGAAGGATTCCGAACTTGGATCCCGCAACATGTAGTAAAGTTTTTTTAAGTACTAGGTTCCAATTGTAAAAAATTATTTAAATCCGATTCATTTTAAAATCGTAACAAAGCACGTGCAATGGTCAAGGATTTAATACTCAATGATTTAAGACAATGATTGGGTGAATAGAAGTAAGAGAGAAATCCATTGTTTAGAGTCCAGTGCTTTTTTCTATGTCATATTTTTGCGCTAAGTTCTCGCCAAGAAACCATTTGGAAAATATTTCAAATAGAAAAGTTAGATCGTCCCTAGGTTTCGAATAGGCATACCAAGTTCCAAGAAGATCCATACAACGATTCAAAAGTTTCTGTGAGGGAAAGATCTCACATATACGCAGACTGATCTGATCTGACAGATCACTTCGTATTTGAAAGTAAGGTAAAAAAAATCGAACTTTTTAAGAAAATCAATTCTTTGTTTTAGCGGCCCCTAGGTTACAGCTTGCCTGTAAAGCGTAAGGGACCGTTCTTGCTTTTATGCTCGCTGGATGTCTCACACTGTAGTGGCCAAACGGGTTAGAGATATTAGAATGAAACCTTCACCATTGTGTTCAGCATCAAAAAGTAGGTGATCACGTGTAAAAAATCTGACCTCTAGGATCACTCCCTGACCGGAAGTTGGGGGGTCAAAAGTGTTCGCTTCCGATAAAGAGGAAAACGGTGATAGACGTCCCCCCACCCCCAATATCGACCCTTCTGAACACATTTTGTTTATAAAATTGTGCATATTAAGGGGCCGCTTTACTTTTGACACTGTCTAAAAGTATTAATTTATCTTATGTAATTTAATATTAAATAAATATACTTATCTATCATAATAATGTACAGAAACTCATAATATTCCACAACTATCTTCTTTACTCCTCATAAAACGATATTTGGAACAGCCTATCAGGTTATTCTCCATCGGGTTGAAAAGAAACAAATGAATCTGATTTTAATCTTTATTTCTTTCCACAGAATTACATTGGAATAACTAAACAAACATAGTTATGTAATAACAAGATAGTTATGTAATACTAATCTTACTGATTAAAAATAATCCAAATAAAGATTAATTAATATTGTGAATTAATTTGTATAAAGTGTGGCTTTGTTGTATTTCGTTTTTATCTTTATTTTACCCTAATTGCAATCATCACTATTTTGTGTCGTAAGTCTGTCTTTAATTGAGTCTAATTCCTAATTAAGGATTAAAAAAGCGGGAAAAAATTAGAAGAATTTTTTTTTCCAGATTTATTTTTAAAACAGACGTCAATTGTTGCGTTCTAACGTACACTTATAAGACTGTTGACGGGTTGTAGGCTAGTTATCTGAGCGCTAAGGACTTTTACTATGTTTTAATTCGACGGGTGTTAATATATTCCATCATCCCTTCTTTAGACTGGGTCTGGGATATGGAAACGAGCAAAAGGTGAATCAGTGCGTGAGAGACGATGTGTGTGCTTATCTTAATATTTTGTCAACACCTCTCCGGTCTGAGAGTGTTAATCTCGCCGCAGCCTCTTGTGGCCATCATGAGTGCACTGGTAAGAATTAGTCTTCCACTTAAGCGAAGCTAGGAAGGGAGGGGGAAAAAAAGGACATCGACAGAAATCGGAAGTCTGGCTCTGTGCCCGAAAGGAGTTGCAGCGAATGCATTGGGTTCAAGTAAGACCCGAAACAAAATGGCCGTTGACGCTTGCTTTAGCAGCTCGGCGCAAGAAACGGAATCTACCGTGTTTCATCAGAGATTTTGACTATAGTCGAGATGTTTTCATGCTTCGTTCCTCGCACTTTTAACGAAAGAATTTACATAAATGTAGCCAGTAAGTATCTCGTTCCATTAGATTGCCACACAACAACGAAGAATGATAATTAAATTTCGTTTTAACTGGGACTTAAAAGAAAAAGTATACATCAATGTTGTTATTGAACCATCAAACAAAGATGCACAGACATTCCTCAGGGATTATATATTGCTTAATTCAGATTATTGCAATAAACACAACTTAAATTATATTTAGGCAATTACAACTATTGTTTAATTTGTAAATTATTATTTACATTTATATAATGATTATTTGTAAGATTTTTTTATATGATAACCAATCATTATTATAAGCTATTTTTTTATACTCCCGAGTATTATAGTTTTATTATACAAACTATTGTGTTTATATGACAAACCATTATAAAAAACTGTAATGGTCCATTGTTCCAGCGCAGGGGTAATTTATGGCGGAGGTCGCTGACTTTTTACTCAGTAGGTCTCCTCGATATGGTTCACTTAGCCATCTATAAAAAGAGATGGCTTGCCGAACTCGATCGCATCTTCATCCCGGAGAACGAGGATCTTTGGGGCCTACACCTCCAGGGTCTGTGAAATGTTCTCCTTTAATTGTATAAACTATTATATTTTTACGATTAAAAAACAAAACAAAACAGTATTTAGTTTATTTTATCTGATGTAGAACAACTTCAATTATCGGTCATACTTGGAAAATGGGATTTTAGAACAATAAATACAAAAAGGAAAAAGAATTATAAGTATCTACTATCCAAGCAAATAAATAATATTATTATTTATATTTTTTTAAATATTATTAAATATCAAAAAAGCATTACAGAGAGTACATTTGCAATGACCATCAACAAAGCACGGGGACAATCGCTACAAGTGTGGGTACTAAATTTGGAAAATCCATATTTCGCAAATGGACAGCTGTATGTGGCCTGCTCACGCGTCGGAAAACCTTCTGATGAGTGGCATTGCAACGCATGCCGGATACAGCTAGTTAGAAATAAAATATTGCTAATTCATTGCAATGCTAAGTAGAATTCAACGACGCGACGGCAGAAGCCAACCTACCAAAAAAATAAAGCTTCGTTTTGCCGCCCTACTCGCTTCAATTTGCGCTTGGTTAAAACTAGAAATTTTTATTCTAATTTTATTTTATCATGAAGGCTAATATCATTTAAACAAATCTTGAATAATTAGCAACTTACATTTTTTATAACAGTAAAACTAATATCGTTACTGTTCCAGGTCATCTAAATGTAAACATTTCCTTGATGGCGTCTTTTTGTTTTTAGTTGCACATTTCTATTGATGGACTTCATTTTGTTGTGTCATTGCCGAGCGTTCAAGATGGCGCGTTCAACGTGATTTCCCTTGCATTTATTGTCCCGCTAACTACATTCCACCCCAGTTCGTCAGCGTTTGGAGTTGGCCACTTAATCTCGAGTTTAATTACTTGCGGAAAAGATAAGGTCCCGGTACGGAGGTTAAGAACTTTCTCCTCCGTTGGATGACTGTTTCATTGCCGTGTTCGTCGTCAAGTAGTTTTGTTAATATTTGCACTAAAATCTCTTCGCTTTGATTCTTCCCATGTATATTACGGCATCATAATAAAAAAAGCGAAGGGCGAAGTGGTTTCTGCGCAGCTGCACCGGAAAACTTGCTCGCGGATGATCGTAAACCATCTGCCGCTGGCATTCACACAACACAACGCCGACACACACACATACACTCCATTTGGAGCGTCGTTGCAAGAAAGTTTTTGGATATTTCGCTCCGAGAAGAATATGTCGGAGACGTCAAGTTGCTTTTTTAAGAGAATCTCATTAAAACGGAGATCGTTGTCTGAAAACAATCACGGAATGAAAGGGAATTTACTTTAAATACAAAAACAGAATTTACTTACTAATAATAATGTTTACGTTACAATAATGAAATGCCCATTGGTATCCAAATTTATAAATATGCCATAAATTATTTTGTCACCAAAAAGTGAACTGTATTCGTTGTAATGTTCGAAAAAGAGTATTAGGTCTATGCTGTTTCCTTTCGTGAAGCACACACACACACACACACCAAAAAATCACTGAATATACACTGAAAAACAAGAAGTTCAAACGAACTTAAAACCCACTTTCTTTAAAAATACATTAAAATTAATTCATTTATTTTTTTAAAGTCGTTAGAATGTCAAAAACTAAATGTCTTACTTTATCTATGAAATACAAAACAGTACAAATTTTCCGCTCTGAAAGAAAAAAAATTAAATAAATAAATAAATAAATAAAATCCAAATTATTTACTAACCTTACCACGCTCTTAATTAATAGATTATCTCAAAGGAGATTCAAATTTATTGTTTAAAATAAATGAAATATTAATGTAATTGGGTTGGAAATTTTTTTTTTTTTTTAGATTCGGTAGCTTTTCTGTTGATGCTTTTTGTTGTCGAGAAATTAGAGCTAAAAACAAGTAACTATTGTTCTCGAATCTGCATAAATTGTTCTCGAATCTGCATAAATTGTTCTCGAATCTGCATACCAAGATTCAAGAAGATCCTTCCAACGGTTCAAAAGTTTTTAGGGAAACACATACATACAGACTGAGTGAAAGGACCCTTATTCGCTGGAATCTTATGTGATGAATGTGGGTGTCAGGGAAGCCAAACACTGCGACCGGAGGTCTATTGTATTAACCCACATATATGACAGATGGAGAGAAAATATGATGGGAGAAGTGCAGCGGAAACGGGAGAATCCCGAGAAAACCTGCCCAGCGCGGATCGTCCACCATCACGAAACCCACGAGTCCCTAACCCTGTACTCGTAGGGACAGCGCCAACCGCGCGGCCTGGCCAGAATCTTAATCCTTAATCTTATTACCTAGTTTGATTTAAAGTTATTGAAGTTATATTTATTACTCCGTAAATGATTCAATTAAAAATAAAAAAGATTTGATTATCAAGTCAATTAGAAATGCTCCCATGTTTTGACAGACTTTAGAATACAGTAGAGTACCACTATCCCGAACCCCGCTATTCCGAAAATCCGCCTATTCCGAACACAGTTCAGAAAAAATACCGATTTTTTAAAGCTTAAAAACAGGAGAAATTAAAAAGACATTCGTGAAAAAAACATACATTTGTTATACAAAGAAGTTAAATACATAGAGCTAGCTTGATGAAAACGCCTGAAACCAAATTGGAATGAAAGTTGGTTACTTACAGTACATGTCGGCTCCATTTATACAATTCTGTAGAATCATTTTAATCACTGC
>JAFIDM010008419.1:38878528-38939726 GCA_023159025.1 Thereuonema tuberculata | reverse complement strand
TTTTTTTTTAATTGAGGGATTATTGATTGTATGTTTGTCCGTTTTGTATATTGTCCTACTTCAGTGAGCTAGATATACTGGGCGGATTGGACTGGAGAGATCAACAAACCTCGAAACAGTACTGTCTCCGATTCCCAGCACAAATACCAAAAATAGCTCAGTGAATTTGTGATTTGTTTAGTTATGTGCGTTCTTTGTTTTGTTTTAATGTAAAAATTGCTCTAATGCACGTTTAATTCCATTTGTAATTATAAATTTAATTTCGTTAATTTTATAGATAAACGGTAGTACATATAAATAAGCCAATACTATATAACTTAAAATGATACATTAAATTTATAGTTGCTGTAACTATGTTTTTGGATTCTTTCCTGCAAGTATCTGAAAGTTGGCATTCCTTTGTATTTTGCATTCCATTAATACAATGCCTAGTTTCCCAATAGCGAACCAAATTATTCTGCACAGGTTTACGCCTTCTTAACGATCTCCTGAATTAGTAACCACGGCGTAAAAACACTAGCGCCTTAATAACTAAAGATTAGCTCGTAGCGTCGATGGCTTGGATCAGCGTATTTTCTCGATGGATTATTTTTCGTGAGTCGTGAACAGCTACTCGTGGCCACCAGTGTATATGTATACATTCTCCAGCCACAAAAGCAATAAGCAAGCGTTGAGACAGCAACTAATGCTCGTGATTTACGTCTCTGGTGGCATTAACTTCCGTAGAAGATACATCGTACGTGTAATATACGAGCTAGAGAGGCTTTTATTTGATACGTTCATTTATTAAAGGACTCCTGACTCCGAACTGACAAAAGCTTTGGCCTCTGTCTTAACGCATTTCGCCAGTGTATTTTTTTTTTTTTGTCTAGGAATTGACTCCCTATGAAAAACAAGAAAACAATACAGTGAAACCTCCACTAACGGACACTCCCGAAAAGCGGACACCCCTCAATAGCGGACAATTTTGCAATCCCCAGTCCCTTAATATAGACGTTTCCATGTATTGACCTCCGATTAGCGGACAACATTCTACAGAAAATGAACGATCTTGGGTTGTTTTTCAAAAGCAATAGAATCAGGCTACAGTAATACGTAGCGTCCAGAGGAAATTTTGAAATTATGGATCACGAACTCCAACGAAAACTCCAAAGTTCGGAATTGTCTTCGATTGGTTTTGCGCTGCACGAGCAAAAAAACATTCCCATTAGTGGGCCATTATTGCAAGAAAAAGCGTTGGAAGCAAAGGGGACTCTGAAGGCCTTGCAAAGTTAAACGATTTAAATATTCATATTGAGAAACATGTTTTCAATGCAAAAAAGAAATATCAAACTCTGTTAACTGATTACTTTAGTTAATAAAATTAATTTTCTAATCCGTTTGTCTTACTTAAAACAATGACAAAATTAATACTGTAATTAATTTTGTCATTCTTTTAAGTAAGATTAATGGATTAGCATTCATTTAAAAAGGAAAATAGTAAACAGTTTGCAATTGTTCAAATTTTCTCATAGCGCAATGATAATTGTAGAAATTTAATTAAGATTGTAAGTAATTTTTCATTAAATGACGTGCTAGAAGCTAAAAAATGAAAAAAAGATAGTCCTCCCCAATAGCGGACGAAACTTCCGGTCCCGTGACTGTCCGCTATTCGGAGGTTTCACTGTATTATAAAAAAAATCCTGACATGCCATATCCAAAATCTGAAAAGAAAGAGATATGCGAGCAGTTATTTGGGTAAAGACATGATTAATATATTACTACAGGTAACCCCCGAAGAACACGGTACTTGAAGAACACGAGTTTCGAAGAACACGGATACCTTCCCCCGAATTACACGGTTTCAAACTACACGATTTTCGAAAAAAATTAATTTTTTATTTTTATATTTAACAAAACAAAAAAATTTAAAACATAACTTTTTTTTTTATTTTCACACTTGAAACGGAATCCCGTTTTTTGTAGTCTCGAACAACACGGTTTCAAACAACACGGAACCAATTAATCGTGTTCTTCGGGGGTTACCTGTATGTATTTTTAATGATACATTACATCAAATCAGTCAGTCTGTGATTGGGTGTGTCTACGTTTGTAAGTCTCACCCTACTGGATGGTTCTTCTTGGAACGTGGTATGCTCATTCGAGGACTAGAGACAATTTAACTTGTATATTCGAAATCTATTTCAACTGGGTCTAATGTCGAGAAATTATCATGAGAAGGCGACAAAATTTCTTTTACTAAAGCATTGGAATCTAAACAATGGATTTCTATCCTATTTCTAATAATACATCAATATTTTCTTAAGTAATGGAAATCAATCCATGTCCATTGCGCGTGGTTTGATAGTTTAAAATTAACCCTCTTATCAGAGTTCAAATAAATACTAAAGATTTATTTTTTTTTTAATTTTTTTTTCAAGAAAGATGGAAAATTTATACTGTTTTATTTTAATAGATATTACAATTGGAATATAAAAACGTAGGCTTTCACTATTTCAAAATAAATAAATAAATAATTAAATGTTTTTAACCGAAAGTACGCTTTTAATTCTTACGAACTACTTAATAGGCCATGTTAGGCCTATAATTTCTTTCTTTCTTTTTTCTTTTTCTAATATCTTTTTTTTTTATTTTTTAAATATAGCGAAAAAATTCTCAGCCTTTTAATATAAAATTTAAATATTCTTTTTAGCTTAAGTAATGAAATATGTATACTACAAAATCGTTTATCCGAATCGCATTTACCGAAACGATTTTTAGCATATTGTAACAGTTAGTGTATTTGATTTTTAGAAATCATTATTTGTATTTTTGTAGAATTATTATTTATCTGTTTATCTGTATTCTTTTTAATCCTTAAACGTTATTTATTTCTTTGCATTTCCTAATTACTGATGTTTTGTTTACTTTTAAATTCTTTTACGTTGCAGCCATTGAATCAGTTAACTAATTTAAATTCGTTACGTTTTTATCCAATCATTCTGTAAATTTTTAATTACTTTTCCAATCAAATCCTTCAATGTATAATCTATAAAACCCATGTTTTTCGTCTAAAAATTACTTCAGTTCAATTCCAGAACTTGACTCGTTGTCTTTCCATCTCAGCGACTCTCCTACAAGCACCATTACAATATTATAACACATAAAAACATTTTTCCGTCACTATTAATCAAATTTAATAGCATATACAAGCGATTACGTAACTGTAACCCATTAAAACATTAATGTACACTAACTAATGTAATAACATGTACAGTATATGTTTAGTACAATATATTCCGGTTATCCGAAACGGTCGGTGTCCCACGAAATTCGGATAACGAGATAAATGTGTAAATACATTTTACATAATTTATTTTAAATTAAGAAAGCCTAATTTTTTTAAATAATATTTTGTTGCCATTTTTATTTTTTCCTATTCACTGATCTGTTTTTGAGACAACTTGTATTGTCGGCGTCCCTGATAACTTGTCCGTCGTTGTAGAAGATGACGCGAGTACGGAAGTCTTGAGGGAACAATAGAGTATTTTGTCTCGATGAGGTAAACAGAGTCCAGTAGACAGATCTCCTACATTTACGACATTTTCTTTTTTTTTTTTTTTTTTCGTTGTAGGTTCTTTGTTTCCAATTTCATGAGGCAGTTTTGATCGTAAAGGCAGTTCGCCAGGGAAAGGGATATTTGGAGAGATCATTTTTTTTTTTTTTTTTTTTTAAAGAAAAAAAAAGAAAAAAATGTTGACAGCGTTATTTTTTTTTTTTTTTTTTTAGGAAATTCCTTACATAAAGAAAATAACTTACGGCTTTATATAAGATATAGCTTTTGATTCAGCAACAAAAGACTTTACAATTCCACTGCAACATTTTTCATCTCTTTGTTTGCCCGTTTGTCTGCGTGTACATCATGTTAAAACGATTGTACGGATTTTCAAGAAATTTGGTACGATACGACCAAAATACACAGAAGCTCGGTTATAACGCGATCTCTCGGATCCAAGATTTCAAAGATCGCGATATAACCGAACTTTTATTACTTCGCGACGTCAAATGTCGTATATCGGACCCTTTTATCGACCACACGATTCCAAATCGATTTAAAATGGTCATTTCGCGATTATCTACATCATTCAGAGCTATGTGAGAGAATTTTATATTTATAAATACATAAATCATTACCTTTTCAACACTTTGATGGTTTTTATTAGCCAAAATCGATTTGGCGCCGCCATCTTGGCATCTTGTACGAACGACGAGTCACGTGGATCGAAACTTTGTATTCATACGCCTAGATTACATGGGCCTCTTTACTGGTTGTCATTGGCAGAAAAATAGATCTCGATATTCATTTTGGTTAAACGAAAAAGTCTGCGATTCTGATATTTTTTTAAAAATATATTGTATTTGACGCATGTTCGTGACATTAGGGTGGGTATAGAGTCTCAATTACTGTAAATAATAAGGAAACAAGCATATTAATTTACATCTTTGATTTGATTTTGGGAAAAAAAAACGGTAAATTTTGCAATTTTACAATTATACACCTTTTCGAAAATAAACGGGGTCCAAGACCAAATCGCTTTGTATCCGAATTCGCGATATAAACAACCGCGTTATAACCGAGCTTCTGTGTAATAATTAAAATGTGGATTTCATTCCTTTTTTTTTTTTTTTTTGGTTTCTCAAATTGGGAAATTTTTAAGTGTTGTATTCGGTGGATGTCAGAATTGGAATAGAAGAAATGTAGGCTTCGTTGGTTTTTTTGATCGTTTTCACGAACTTTATTTATTTTTTAAAATAAAATAAAGAAAGAAATTTTTAGGGAAAGTAGACTATAAATTCTTTGAAACTTCTTGTGTTTTTTTTGTGGCCCTTCTCTTTGTGGCTGGCTTTTGCGGTTCATTAATAAGGTCATTACGCTTTGGTCATCATTAGAACTCTGATTATTGAGTTTAATCTGTCTTCTCTGGAACCGGGCTTTATAATTTATTGGCCACAAGCATATCATTAGTCCTTCTCCGGTTTCCGGTTTTATTAGCACCAGTTTTTTTTTCCCCTTCCTTTATTCGCCAATGAACTGAGATCAATAAGCTGTGACCTTCGGAGGTGAAAGAAAAAGAAAAAAAAATAGCAGGTGACCCTAAATTGGGGTCAATTAGGGAAAGGAGGAGATGGTACAAGAAAACCCACTTAATTAGTAAGTTACTGTTGTGTAAATAATGCAGTAGATCCACTTTAATAATCTTAAGATCGAGACTTAAATTTAGGGCCGATTTTTAAGCCAAATAATGACGTCATTCGTTAAGTTAAACAAAGATAAATTGGACCTTTACGATTCCTTTTTTTGGTGTCAAATTGCGTTACGTAAATGTTACATTTCCCACTTCGATGTTTTTATTTTTTTTTGTGTGTGGATTTCATTTTAAAAAAAAAATGTAGTAATTTATTAGTAGGTTATAGTTAAAATTTAATGTTTATTTTTTTTTTTACTTAATGTTGAATTTTTGGGTTGTGATGACAAAAAGCGGCTGGCAGCCAAAACGAAGAACTAGTGTAATGTGAGAAGCTCAGAAAACAATATCACGTGACTTAGCTGATTGTAAAATATATTGGTTAGGGTGTCGGCTTGGGCGAACAGCATGAAAATCGTACTCTATTGCATGTTATATTCTAGAACGCTACTTTTGTGTGTCTGAGATAAGATAAGCTTTCTTCTAAAGTATTAGGATATAAGTCCTACTGATATCCCTTCATTGAATAGAGGCTGTTTTTAAAGTCGTGGAAACGACAAAAACGAAAAAATACCTACATGTATTTTCATGTCGTAAAGGTAAACGGTATACATTTTTTTTTTCCATTTTTCTGAGCAAATAATGGACTACTTGAAGTTTACGCCCCTACCGATGTCAGATATGATGTATAAGCACATGCTAAGAGATCTTGTGGGATAAACAAACAGAAAGTCCATAAGGTGAGTATATAACTGACAATGTGAATTACTCAACAAATCGTTGATTTTTGATATTTCAAGATGGAATGATTCAGTACCGTGCAGTTCCTTGTTGTAATAATTCTGTAAAAACGCTTGGAATATCCTTCTTTAATATAATATTTCCTCTATATCTACTCGGGTTAAAACGAAGCACATGGCTTTGTTTATCCCACAAGCCAAGCAATAGCCTGGTGGGATATTTCGTAACTACGAAGCCCCGCCTATCCTCAAGTGGCCCATTATTTGCTTGAAGTGTATAAATCGAATTAATTTTAATCATATCAAGCCTCGCGCTAATTAACAGTAGATAAATAGATTAATAATCATTGTTGAATACAATGAGCTTTTAACAGAAATGGGATAGAAATCCATTGTTTAAAAATATTAATTTTGCTTTGGGAGTTTTTATCAACTTCCCGCGATAATTTCTCTACAGGAACCCACTTTGCCGATTTAAAATACGAAAGTTGGTCATCCCCAGTCCTTAAATATGCATACTTAGTTTCGAGAAGATCCATTCAAAGGTTCAAAAGTTAATAGGGTAGGTGCCATACACAGATGATTCTAACTTACCTGGACATTTAGGCTACAATATAGAAGTAAGTGTAGACAAGCGTCATAGAAGAGGTTATTGGTAAGAAAAAGTTCAATACACACACAACTTCAATTTAAATATATACAGGATGTACCTAAAATGTGTTGCCAAACTTAAAGGATGTATTCAATCATACAAAACAACGAATAAATGTCATTTAAATATGGGTCTGGAAATGCTTTATTTTCAAGATATGAACGATGAAAAGAATACAGAGGTATTGGCCGTAAGGTGGTCGCTCAGTTTCACAGAAAGTTCTCGACCGGCCGCAATGCATGCAACACAACGTCGTTCCATCGACTGCCGAACACGGTCGAAGATGCCAGGTGCACGTCGAATTGTTACACCCATTCACTATGCGATCATGCAGTGCGTGGGCGTCCGGAACCGGTGTGGTATACACTAATTCTTTAAGATAAGCCCATATGAAAATGTCCAGAGGGTTTAAATCAGGGGAACGAGCAGGCCATGTCACGATTACTGAGGAGCAATTTAATGACTCTACGATACGACGTAAAGACCAACACCTCCGTATCGTTCCATCGTTCTTATCTTGCAAATAACGCATTTCCAGACCCGTGTTTATATGGTATTTATTCGTTGTTTTGCATGATTAAATACAACCTTTAAGTTTGGCAGCAGATTTCAGATACATCCTGTATATAAGCAGCAAATATCTGCTATATTTGGGGTTAAAAGAGGATAGAGCAATTTTGCAATTAGCTTTGTGTAACAAAGAAATAGACACATTTGAACAAGAATGGATGAGACCAAATTGTTTACAAAATGACATCCTCGAACACTTGTTTCACGTTCTTTGGAGATCATCAGCCAGGAGCAGACACCAGAAAATTCAATTTTTTATGCATTAAAAAATTCGTTGAGGCCGGCACACTGCTAAAGCCCAAATCACACCAGCATATTTTTTCATCAATGATTTTCTTCAGTGAAAATGATCGTTGTTTTCACTGAAGTGATCTTGTCCTTTATTTCCATCTTATCGTCGAAACATGATGAAACAGTGCATATAATTGGCAGAGCGATAACCAATCAGAGTCGAGCTCGCTATTATGGCGAAATATTCCCCCGTTATGAAAAGACTGTGTTTAATGTTTTTTTAGAGGTTAAAATCGTCTTTCGGCAACGCAATTTCGGTAGAATTTGAGATTACTTTTAGCAAGCTGTCAATCTATTCGAAACTAATTGTATATTGTATTCAAGCATCTCTACTATTTAAGCGAATGCGAGGTGAAACAGCGGCAAATCATGACAGGCATCAGCGGACGTAACGAACTGAAGAAGAAATGAAATCTCTCTTTAAAAAGTTGTCATCTGCAGATTCTAATGCATAAAATTAATTTATTTCAGTAAAAATATTGTTTATTTTCGAAAGATAATCTCCTCACTGTGATACTTAATTTATAAAAGCCTTCCGATTCAATCGAAACGGTGGGAAAATGGCGCCGGTTGACTTCTTCGTTCTTGACCTCGTCTGTTCTGATTGGAGCTTTCACTAATTGCTATCGTTGAAAACTTCGATCGAATAGAGCAGTTTCTAAATTTTTTCATCAGTGAAATCAATGATGAAAATGGTCAAGTGATGCAAATCACACGATCGTAGACCTCAATGATAGGGTCAACGATTGAAAACAATGATGAAAAATATGCTGGTGTGATTTGGGCATAACACATGAATTTTCTCACTGATTTTTCATTAGTGAATTTTTTATTGTTCTTTTTTTTTTTGTTTTGAGGCACCACTGCGCTTCCGACGAAAATAGACATTTACGCCTATATTTATTATTCTCTATTGAAGCGATATTTAATTGAATAAACTTAATTTTATTGTAAAATGAATCAGGCCTCACTATAGATTGTAGAAACGGATACAGCAAAGCATTCAGTTTTATGCTTTCAGTTTTTTAACTTATTGCAATTTTTATAAAAAGAAAATTGATGAATAACACTGTGTTATTAATTCCTTAATTTTACTTTTTATATATATTTTTTAATCTACTCTTAATTATTTCTTATGATATTCTTATCGAACAGATTAGCTTGTTTTCATACGTGGCACTTCCGTTTGGTTCGATCCATGATTTTCGAAGCAACATGTGATAATAAACTCCCCTGTTTGTATGATTATCAAAATCCCCTTTCGACGCACGCATAACAGCCAATCATTCACTCAATTCATTATCATTTACTCCAACAACCACCTCCCACCAAAAACCAACAAACACGCTAATAAAAAGCTGCTACAAATTAATCTCGAGAATATTACAATGGACCGATGTTTCTATTGGATAAGAAATAAATGAACCTCTTTTGCACTAAAAATAAAAGTACTCTTGTGTACTCTTACTATGATTACAATGTGATTCATTTGTAGACCGAACACACGCCAATAATAAGAAGAATGTTGTCCTGATATCACAAATCACTCATTGTTGACTTGGTGTTTTTTTTTTGTCATTTTGATTGACATAAACGTCATTAACAACAACAACAATAAAAAAATAATTTTAAGCCTTCCATCTTTACAAAAAAGGAATTTAGAAAGAGATTAAATCCTACGTTCTTTAAAATGTTATATCTTGAAATCTATAGTATTAAAATCTTTAATTTCTCTATCTGTGATTTTGCTCCATTAGAACCCAACCAACCAACCATCTCTGTCTGTCTGTTAAATTTCCCTTGCTGAAAGAATCAGATTATATTCTTTTTTAAATATATTTTGATTCGCCTTGCTTGGGATTCGAACCGAGGATCTTCGTCCTCGAAGTCAGGAACGCTAACCATTGGACTACTGCTGGTTCCCCAATATCCAATCCTACTTTTATTGTATTCGCTCGCTCGCTGTCAAATAATGAGTTCATTCAAAAAGGAATACAATATCCCTTTTTGCCATAACCGCTTGGAATCGATTCTTCTTGGATAATCTCATACTTACCAGGGGGAGATAAGGGGATGGCCTAGTTTCTTTATAAATGTATACATAAATTATATATATATATATATAAATCAAACAAACAAAAAAACCAAACAAAAGTTTTTTTTAAGCTGTGAAAACGACAAAAAGTAAAAACTCTACATTTTTATTCCAATTCTAACAATATAAACGATATGTTTTTTCATTTTCTAAAAATGAAACAAATATTTCTTTCTGATTTTTTTTTCTTTCTTTTTTTTATCATGGAAGGAAGGGATTCGCGTGAATTTTTCCAAGAAATCAGAAAAAAAAATGCTATCGGAACCAGAAACTTGGGAACCACTACCGTGAAATTGAAATTTCAGTTGCCTAGTTTAGGAGTCACTGTGATCAGAGATCGAAAATGTCAATTACCTTTGTGTGAGCCAGTTTTCACGTACTTATTTCTCTATCTAATCATCATTGGAGAATTATATTGACTATCACAACAATACCATAAAGGCAATGTTTTAATCTGTTTTTGGCTTGACTGTAAAGCACATGAATCATACAGCAAAACTAGCTTTTATCATAGAAGAGAAAGAATTTAACTACCGGTATTGAACTGCTACGTTTTTTAGTCTGCCTAAAGTGGAACTCCTGAAGTCAATATGTCTGTGTGTGTGTATTTTATTTTCGAAATTTTTTAATATCGAGAAGTTCGCGCGTGAGTTCTGAAAAAAATTGAAAGTGCGCGAGAAGCTCAACAATTAATTTATATGGATATCTAACAATGTATAATTATTGACCCTTAATGCACTACGTTTGCTCGTGCGTTGTTATCAATTAATTGGGTTTACTAAGCATTGTCGGATTTAATTAGTTTTAGGCAAATGGAAGATGTGAAGATACTTTTTATATTAGAAAGTCCAATTTGTTTTTTTTTAGGTGGTACATTTTACAAATCCTGGGAGATTCGTCCCCCCCCCCCATTTACACAGTTTTACGACAGATACATTGTAGTAAAAAGCTAAAGGATTCATGTAGATCTCTTCGGGGTATTGGAGGTATAGGCGCCAGCGATTCGCGACCATGAGAATTGAATTTGGGATCAGTCCGACTTTCCTTCCAGAAAGAAATGCGTTATCCATTTTTCTAGGGCTAATATTATATTATATTACATTATATTATATTATATTATATTATACATAAATTTTACAAGTTAAACAAAGTACATTTTAAGAAAAGTTCTTCGTGGACTTTTCATTAAAGAAATGAATTTGAAAAAAATGAAATACTTGCATTCAATTTTTCTCTTCGTGATCTTATTTTTTTTAATCTATTAATTTTTAATGACAGATTCTCGGAAAATATCGATTGACTGTGTGGAACTTGTTGGAGAAGATTAATAATGGCTTATTGTCACGAATTCCATCCGTTTGGGCTGTAACTTCCATGGATTAAGGAAGGAGGTTCCTAATAAAAGGATCAACCATTGATTAGCACCGTTTGAATTTCCCCCTTTTGAATGGAAACGACAGATGATCAGTCACCCACGAGGCATCCGTTAGGTTATTCTTAAGACTTGTTGACACCAGATGTTATTTATTACGAAATAATGGTATCTCTCTTATTCAGGTTTCTATTACTGCGATCTTATTTTTTTTGTTAAGACAGGGTGATCGTTTAACTGCCATCTCGTCATTGTACAGAAAAAATTCCTCCGATGACTAAATGGTTAAACCGAAAACTTAACTTACTAGGGAAGTGCGTGAATTCGAACGCTGAAAACCGCAAGAAAATGTGCTTAGAATATAAATCGCTCATTCCGAAAACAGTGGTATGAGTCATTCTTAAGCAAAACTGAACGTCTTACCACGAGAGACATTTGAAGGTCCAAGACAGAAATTTTGGTAACGCGAAGAAACAAAATATCGATATAATAGGAGCCAAAACACACACATTTCAATGTCGTGGCTATAGGGACCGTGCATGTGACTGGTGCTGCCAGTGGCGGCAGAAATTGGAAATATTGTAAGGAGAGCTTCTAACAATAACTTGCTTACGAAAGGTTGCATGCCCATTCTTGCAAAAAATTTCAATAATGGGCAAAGGCAGCATTAATTGCTGCGTTGTTGGATGCAATAGTACTTATAAAATACAGAAAACGTTCACTTTTATTCTTTTCCTGCAAGACCATTTGAATTTTTTATTTTTATTATTTGTAAATAATCTAACTTTTTGTATAATTACATCTTTACAGAAACAAAATTTTATATAATTACCAGTATATCTCTTTCAAATTGTTTTTTAGGCCAAATGGTTCCACCTGGGAACCAATTAAAAATTCAAAATTATGCAGTCAGCACTTCATTGGAAATGAAAAGTCAATGCACCTACTTCGTCCAAGTTATTTACCAACTATTTTTCCCAATGTATATAAACGAAAACAAGTGCCATTCTTGAGAATCGATTCGGCTATAAATTACTTTGAAAAAGATTTGTAAAAGTAGGAGGGTAACAACAAGCTATATTTTAGAAAAGGAAATATGGCTGCCGCGTCCCAACAGTTGGGACTGCAATAGCCGCCAATGGAGCTGTAGTCGAAATCGGCCATCTGTGCACGTTGCGTATATTGCTATATTTCCCTCTGCGTAAAATAATTACGTTAATATTTTGTTGTCTTAGGTGGCAATATCTTGAGATTAAGTACTTGTTAGTGCAGATACAACACGCCACGGTCGGATGGCGCTAGCAGACAACAGATGAGTTTTGCATGGAAATGACTCATACCACTGTTTTGGAATGAGCGATTTATATTCTAAGCACATTTCTGTACGGTTCTCAGCGTTCGAAATCATGCACTTCTCTTGCTAGCAGTCTAAATTTCGCCTCAATGCCACGTATCTTCTCATCGCTACAATCCGGCTTCTCAATGCCACGTATCCCCACGTCACAGTAATCCATATCTCAGTTTCCCCTATCTCTTTCCAACAATGTCTCTTCTCAGTATCACATATCTTGGTCACAATGCGTCTTCTCAATGCCATGTATCTCCACATTGAAACAGAGCCGTTAATCGTACATGTGTACTTTGTGACTCCATTCAGCCATCTTTCGATTATTTGAGTAATTCAGCTCCTTAGTAATTCAATCATTTTTGTAAAATTTGATCATCTTTAACATTTCAATCAATTTTTCCTCAAATATCTCTTACAAGGAGACAAAACACTCTGTATCTTTCAAATGTAAGTACCCTTTTGTAAGATGAAAGTACACACACGAAGTACTTTAAAAATATGTATAGGTTTGGGGGGCCAACGTCCTATAGATTTCGAGATATTCGGCGTTATTTTCATGGATTTTTCAAGTATTGCCTTATTAGCTCACTGCTGTCACAACACAGTGTTACCGTGGTCTAACGGTATGGCGTTGGCCTGCAAATCCAAAGTTCACGAGATCGAGTCCACCACCCAAACGAAATGTATTTTTTTTTTTTTAATTTCATTTTTTTCCTATTTTTTTTTTTTCCTTTTTTCTTTATCAAAATGTAAGTTTTTTCCGTTTATGTTTTGAATATTAGATAAAAAACCAATTTAAGAGTAGAATAAAATATAATAAATAATATTATAAATAATATCCTCGTTAACTTTGGTTTTTAATTAATTAGTTACTTAATTAACTCAACTTTTTTTTCTTACTATGTTGTGATGATGTTAGTTAGATATGTCTTATTCACTGCAAACCCGAATTTTTGCTTTCTCTCCAATGGATCGTTCCAGTCGCTGTTCAAGACCCACTCCGAAACGTCTTTTAATCCAGACGTCTTTGTCTTAATCCTCTCAATTACAGACGTAAAGAATTAAGTTAATGACATTTCTAATACCAAGACACCACCAGCACATCGAAATGTCCAGAAGCCTTAAATTTAGATGTTTTTTTCTTTAAGACACTTGTGCTTCGTGGAAGAGTTTTGTAATTATTTAAAGGAATTATAACTTTTGAACATTAAAATCGAGGAAAAGTCTGGAATATTACAATGTTTTTCACATTGAATAGAGTTACAGTTGCTTTTCCATTCAGTAAATTATCATATTGTAAATAACTTTACCTTTATTCTGTTAGGAATTACTTACGATAAAACTAATAACGAGTGTAAGAGTTTTGCTCGCCAACCCCTTTCTACAAGAGCTAATCTATTTACTAAAATCTCTTATTTCTCTGTTTGTCTGTCCGGCGCAATTGTTAATTTTCTGTGAAAATTTACTACAATGAAACGTTCGCGACGGGAATCGAACCTGCAACCTTTTGATCCGAAATCAGACGTCTTATGCATTAGGCCACGGGGACTACATTCAAATTATTGTTTCTTATCACTCCCTTTGTGTGTGTGTGTGTGTGGCGCAATGAGAGAAAAGCCAGAGAAAAAAGAAAATAACTCATTAATTTTAGCCTACTAGATTAAAATTTAAATTTCAATGTTCATTTTTTTAGCTTCTCTCCATCAACAATGGCACGCGTTATCACTTGTAAGTTCATTCAAGTTCATTCAAAAAGGAATAAATATCACTTTTTGCCATAACCGTTTTGAATCGATTCTTCTTGGATTATCTTATACTTACCAGGGGGAGACAAGGGGATGGCCTAGTAATTTAATACGAAGTTAATGCTATTGTGTGTGTGTTCTTCATTCTGTCTTTATTTACATCTATGCTAGAATATTACTTGTATATAGGTCTGATATTTGTTAATATCAGAAAAAAGTGGTTTACAACCGATTTAGAAGAACGGAGAAACTTTAAATTGCAATTTTAAACTGAAATAAGAATGTCCGTCCGTCCGTCTGTGATGACGGCAACTCAAACACTAAGCATCCTAGCAAGCTGAAATTTTAAAGGTAACTTCACCTTTGATTACTTAGTGGAATTTTAATCAACACTATCGCCTGCATTTTCATAAAATCATATTTTTGTTTCTATTTTTATGATGGACAAATCCTTCTCAAGTTATTCTACTTCAATTTATACGCATTGTTAATTACCTATTGTTATTGTGAAAGGACTCATTTTACAGGCCACATTAACCCCTTTCGAGGAGTTATTGGAGGCGTAGGTACCAACAATTTCCCGATCATGGGGATGAAGTTCGGGTCGGATGGTTAATCCTCCCACCTGTAATCCGAGGTCTCCTTTTTACAGAAAGCTGGATGAGCCCTAGGAGCCGTCTGGCAGAGAAACACCGGGAGAAAATTGAACCTGGCGGAGATATGAACCCGACTCTTACAGCCATCAGTCCAGTGCCACACCACTGGACCACTGGGTCCATATATTATAAATATGACACGTGATACTACATTGTTTTATAAATTTAAAACACATCTTAATTTTGGATTAGAATTTAGACATAATTAAAGAGTAAATAAACATTATTTGTTTTATAGTTAAAAGTAACAGCGTGCCGGTACAGGTCGTGCAGGTGTACTAGAGGTTTAGACCCCAACGATTGTCGACCGACAGAATTTTGTTGTATATAAAATGATGTAAACCGGTCTATTTCTTTTTTTTCTTTTTGCTATATTTATTGATTTATTTATTTACCCCTTTTTTTTTATGTTGATTATAAAGGCCCGCATATTTGTCATATTTTTCTTAGATTTTGAAGTCAAACTGCATGTAAATATACATCATAAAATAAATCCGTGTAAACTAACGATCGCCGATCATTATTGCGATGACCTAATAGCGAGGAAGTATAGGTTTTCGTAGACTGTTGTGGGTGTAGCTACCACGACACTGTATACAGGAGAACAGACTCAAGAATCCAGTGAAACTGTTGACATTGTTAAGGAAACCTGCTATCGCCCGGAAACGATAGAAGCGTAAATTGTGAAAGGGATATTTAATATCAGATCAGTGGCTCATTAACGAAAGCGATCTATTTGATATCGATAAAATGCGTTAGAAAATCAATGAATCAATCGCCAAAAATGGATGTTAATTAACTCATGATTATCAAAACACGGTCCATTAGAAGTAATTAAAAACTTATAGATCTATTACAATTTGTTTACTTTTGCTCGAGTCCATTTTATTTTTTTTTTTTTTTTTTTAGTAAGCTTCCGCGCAAAGTAGTTCTTCCTTGTAGACGTTATGTACTGAGAAATAATTACAGTGAATTATTCAAAGCTATCTTAGGTAGCAAATAAGATAGTGTTTTACAAATAATGAACGTGAAGATTATTATTCATTACGTAATATATCAGATATCAGATCAATGATGAATAAATCACTATTTTGCCATCATTTGGCGGGTCTGTTCATTGTATAAAAGTTTGTTTGTTTTTTTAATTGTTGTCGTATTACCTAGTATTAACTTATTAATAAATTGTGTAGCAATATTTAAAAACATGAAAAAAAATTAAATTCAAGTAAAGACAGTCTAAATAGCGCCATAAAAATTACACTTTATTATTACTAGGCCATCCCCCTGTCTCCCCCTGGTAAGTATGAGATAATCCAAGAAGAATCGATTCCAAGCGGTTATGGCAAAAAGTGATATTTTATTCTTTTTTGAATGAACTCATTATTTGACAGCGCGCGCCAGTGTTGACGTAGAGAAGCTAATAAAATGAAGCTAAAAAATTTAAATTTTAATCTAGTAGGCTAAAATTAATGAGTTATTTTCTTTTTTTCTCTGGCTGTTCTCTGATCGCGCCACATACACATCAAAGGCAGTGATAAGAAACAATAATTTGAATGTAGTTCCCATGGCCTAATGGTTAAGACGTCTGACTTCGGATCGAAAGGTTGCAAGTTCGATTCCCGTCGCGCACGTTTCACTGTAGTAATTTTTTCATAGGAAATTAAAAATTGCGCCAGACAGACAGAGAAATAAAAGATTTTAGTAATATAGATTTGTAATCAATTTCTTGAAGTCTTGTTTCCTTATGAATTATCATTAATTTCTGCGGTTTTATTTGGGTAAGGATTTCATTACAGTGATGTATTTTGTGGGAAAACGACACAATGCACTTCTTCAAATGCTTCGGTGTCTGTCTTGTGTAACGCCCTCCACACGCCAAACAGGGAGTCGGAGACCCATGATTCATACCTCATTGGACTCCTCATGGTCTGGAGGTTTGGGGAGAGATCCAATTTACGGTCTAGATCACTTCCGGTTGTATGTGGGCATTGACCGGCTCAGGAAGACAGTGGCAACTGAGCAAAATTGGGAGGTCTATCTATACTGAATCGATTAGATGAATGTGAGAGCCTCGATCCAATATATCCACTTCCGGTTCATGGTGGCCACATACTCAGAGTCAACCGAATGACGCAAAATAAGATAATCTACTAAACGAACTCAAAGCGGGCAGCGCATGAAACGGTGCTCGACCCTTGAATTGCGAAACGTGAATAAATGAGTTTTGAGCGCCAATCAATAGTAGCGTCACCACTAAAGTTCTAGGTGTTTCATAGATAGCAAATCGTGCGGGATCGCGTGGTGTGACAAAACAATGAATTAACTTGACCTTTTTTTTGTTCTTTTTCCTACAACAAGTACGAATCATCCGAAGTCACAATGATGTCTTTGTTTTTCATTATTTTTAATTAGACGTCCATTCGGTCGCACATTTGCAAACCACACAATTTCAACTAAAAGAAAGTTTAACATATTTTGTGTGTGTGTGTTTCTGAATATTAATCCTTGCTTCTTTGTGAACCATAATAGCTGCCTAACAATGTCTTATTCCTTTCCTCTCCGCCCCCACTTCTCTTCTCTCAAACAAAATCCTCCTTTCTCATCCGATCATTAACATTCTCTTTTGCTTAAGGTTTCTTCCTTTTTATTGTATTTTTTATTTTCCTTCTTGCGTTTCTTCTATGGATCCTCATTATGAAGCAATTTTTCATTTCAATAGAAAAATAACGAAAGACTTCGTTAAGATTTCCTTCTGAAAATTTTCTTTTAGTTTCTCATTAGATGCAATTTTCATTCGTTACCCTTCTTTAAAAATCAATTTTTTTATTTTTTTTTCATTGGGACTTATTTTGTCTCAGACGTTTCTTATTTCTTAGATAAGATTACTTGTGAATGTGGGTGGCTTGACAGCCGAGCACGTCGACCTGAAAGATCTTTTGTGCTATCCCACGGAAAGAAGGATAGACGGAGAGAAAAACTGAGAAAGGATGGTGTGAGAAATGCAGGGTAAATGGGAGAACCCCGGGAAAACCTGCCCAGCATCAACGAAACCCACATGAGAACCGAACCCGATACTCAGAGGTGAGAGGCCAGTGTCTTAGCGACAATACAACCGCACGGCCTTTCTTATTTCTTACCTCAACCTTTCTTTGTTAGCTTATTTCCCTAAGAAAGTTAGGCTTAAAAGATCTGTTAGTGTGTGTGTGTGTGTATGTACATCCCCCCCCTCCCTACCTATTAACGTTTGAACCACTAGATGTGTCTTCGTGAAACGTAGTATGCATGTCATATGCATAGGCGTGTCCAGGATTTTGAAATGGGGATGGGTCGTTCGTATTTGGTTCCAACCAAAAAAAAAAAAAGTCATATCTATTTCCGAATTTTGAGGGGGGGGGGTTACAAATAAAAAATAAATCATTTCAACCAAAAATCCTAGAAAGAAAATCGAGTTTGAGGTAGTCTTTTTCAAATGCGTCCTTGTTCGAGAAATTAGAGCGAGAAGTCAAAAATTTTCATAGAAAAGCATTGGAATGTAATACAAAGAATTTCATTCCCGCTTCTGTTAATATCTTATTGCCTTAAACAATGACTTTTAATCCACTTTTAGCGAATTCATTAATTAGCCTGAGCTTTGATATTGTTGTAACAGATTTATTTATTTTTATTTATTTCGGAAAATGGAAAAATTGTACTGAGTGGTATTCCTTGTAGCTACAGTACCGCTACGTAGTGGACTACACTCTCGAAAACGTGTTCCTCATAAATTGTAGTGCACTACTTCCGTGTTCCTCATAAACCGTAGTGCGCTACTGTAGTTGAGAGTTGCCGCTACAGTGACTACAGTATTTCGAGGTGGAGCGCCTGTAGCACTACAGAAATGAAATGGCGGACATGTAAACAGCGACATAGCAATAACGGACGATTTCTTCTAAAATCAAACGAAAACATATATGACAAAGATATTTCAATTTAATTTCTTAATTATAATTATTAATTAAAATTATAAATATGCATTTATTGGTTTTAAAGATTATAAGAAACATTAAAACGGAAAATAACTAACTTTAATTATTTTTTATAAAGGTGTTCTTTTTTTTTTTAATTGTAATAATTCGCTTTTTTTGAGACAATAATACAAGTTTATTAATTTTGCTTATTTTGTAATTGCTGAGAAGAAAATTCAACATTTAAACCGAAACACGCATTTGTCGGTAACTTCGAAGTGCCTACAAAACGTTCCTCATAGCAATAGACTACAGTGACGTCATATCCTGTACTACCTTCCCACTACAGAAAACTTCGTAGCGCCACCACTGTAGCTACGAGGAATACCACTCTGTTTATTGTCAGATAAAAAAAATTTTAAACTAACAAGGAGACGACCCACCCTGTACCTTTCAAATGTGAGTACCCTTTTGTGAGATTAATGTTTACATGAAGTACTTCAAAAATTTATATATATTTACGTGTAAATAGAATATATATAGGTTTTCATCTCCCAAAAAGGCACTCTCATCTGAAAGATACAGGGTGTCCGTTTCCTTGTGAGCGTACGCTTTTCGTTTATTTTCATTTTAACGACTTTACAAAAAATAATAACAATAATAATAAGAAGAAATAATATTTTTAAGGTAAGTACGACTGTAAGTTCTTTGGAAGTTGGTGTTTATCCTTTTCGTCTCCTTCATTTTCCGTCTGACTGAAGCACACTCTTCGATAATCACTGTTCTTCTGTTTTTTTTTCCCAGAGGCAACGAGAAAACCTCAGCAAACAATTAAAAAAAAAAGATCTTCCTTTCAAACTTTGCGAAGAGTTTTCTCTGCTTACCAAAGCGTTATTGCTTGGAGCCCATTTCAGCCAAGCGTCCAAGGCGCTTTATTTTTTTAAGCCTTGCCCTAATTTTTATCTTAAGGTCGTAAAATCAACGGTTTAATGTTTTTAATATCCTTGTATTTGTCACAATAGCTTTTGAACGAAAAAACGGAAGTTTTTGAAACCTGGCCTGCCTATTTATGGATAAAAGATGATCTTACGTTTGGGTTTGAAAATGTTTTGGATCCTCCACAGTTTTTGTTCTTGTAGGTGGCAAAATTTCCACAGAAAAGTATTAGCAACTCCCACCAACAACAAATATTCTATTTCTAATTCAGATAATATGAATTCTTCGTAATCTATTTCAAAAGCCTTCGTGGTATGATGAAAAGTGATCAGATTGAAGTGACTTGAACTTACAGGGTGCCTACACATGATTGGAGTGGTTTCATGATTGTACTGTGTGTGTACAAGAGGTGATATGTGTATCACATACAGCAGGTCTTGATGGACGAGTCACATGTGCCATCAAAATGGGGGCAGTTTACGAATCAGATACTTAGCCAGTCTAATAACGTAAAGGAATTTTCACATCTGATGGATGATTTAAGATTTGTGGCTAGCAATTCACAACAAGTTTGGTTCGAGATGCCCAAATCGCATTTTCGAATGACATTCTACTGTTAGAATGAGATTTTGTTTTAGCCAATTTGTATAAAAAATTCAGGGTTACATTTTTTTCCTTGTTCTCAATGAATTTGAAATTGATTTATTATTAAACTAACTATACCCGACAATGCGTTACAATGCCACTCAAAGAAAGAAAGTGTTTTGTGTTTTAATTCTGTTTATTGAAGTGCTTTTGGATACACAATATTTTTTTTTCCGCCTGGTCCATACACGAATAAATCAGAAGGTTTTCCGACGCGTTAGCAAGCCACATACAGCTGTCCATGTGTTGTCCCTGTGCTTTGTTGATGGTCATTGCAAATGCGAGTCGCACCGGAAACTGCTAACGTTGAAATCGGAAATACACTTATTTGTTGCAACGACTCGCGCACCAGATATTGTAAAATGGTTCTACTAATTCAGAAACCTTCGCACAACAACTTACCAAAGTTTCATCGCAATTTGATGAATGGTATAGGAACGTATATGGGACAAACAAACAAACAAACATTCATTTTTATATAGTAAGATTGTATATAATTTTATGTATTACCCAGTTTATATATAATCTACGTTTCTTCAGTATTAATTTCTTAAGTTATTTCCATAAAATTGCTAGCTAGCCTTCGGCAAAAAAAAAAAAAAAAATTAGTTTCCCAGTGCCTAAGTGAATAAAATAGTATATCATTATTTATGATTATAATCGTAGATTCTAAACATGGAAAAGACTAAGGTATTTGACGTAATGTTGGCGGTTGGGGCAATAGGATGAAGTGGAAATAGTCCTTTCCAATAACTTTTTTTTTTTGGTTCAAATTTCTTATTGACTGTTATACATCCCCCCAAAAAAGAAACGGTGTTATGCATTGGCTGAAGTTCTGGAAAGTTCCTTCTGAGACCGGAAAAAAAACTTCCACTTAATGAATCTTTGAATTCTTTGCATCTGTGTTCTTTCTGATCAGAATTGCACCATTTAATTACTCTGTAAATAGGTGTCTCCACTGTCTGAAGGCAGTGCTAGTCTTCTGGAATGTCCAACCAGTCTATTCCACTTCTGACCAAAGGGGGTCAGCGTAGCTGCTTGGCGACGTGTCTCCAGACACTTGGCATTCTGCCTCAGACGTGTCTGACTGGAAAAAGATTTGTCTACCTGGGTTGGCTGCAGGAACAGTGTCCACATCTCTCAGTAATTGCCGGTTGCAAAATGGAGGAACTACTTTTGGGCTGATTTTGAAAACTGCTGCAAACCGGAAGAGTATATCAAGAAGTATGCAGCTCTAGAATAGCAGTAACGATGTTTTTTTTTTTTTTGAGTGATTACACTGGTCTACATCAATTTTGCTGACTTTAAGATAATAACTGATTGTTATTAATTTGAGGGTGCTGAATCCACAAATCATATCCATTTTGCACAATCACGTCAGAATTTTTCACAAATGAAGACTTAAATATTTTCCTTTTTGCAGATTCCTGTATTAAAGTAGTGTATACTGAACTACGAACTTCTAGTTGAAACTTTGTTAACAGCATATCAGAAGATAGGAGTAAATATGAGTGTAAAGGTGCATTTCCTGCACAGTCACTTAAATGTCTTTCCCTCAAATCTTGATGCTCAAAGTGAAGAGCAAGGAGAGCGCTTCCACCAAGATATAAAGACCATGGAACAAAGATATCAAGGCGGTGGAACACAAACATGATAGCAGACTATTGTTGGTGCTTGCAGCGTGACATCCCAGATTCCAGCTACGCCAGAAAATCAAAGAAGCGAAAGTTCTTTCATTAATATACTTCACTTTGTGTGTATTTTTAAAATTAATAATTAATCAGTCCCAAGAAACTTATTCACAATTTAACGTTCTTTCAAAAGAAACAACTTTAGTGGTAATAACAGTAACAAATATGCTTCTGCAACTCATAAACATTATAAATGTCAGTAATTGTATTTTGTGAAAAATTGTGCCGTTATGGACAATTTATGACTGCATATTCGTAATCGGCGACCTCAAATTATGTAAAATCAGTTAAAACATCGTAGTCATCAGAAAGAAAAAAATTCCTACGTAGACCAGTGTTATTCTTCTTCCATAAAAACCGGGATTTGTCGGTGAATAACACACATCGGGTTGTGTGTTTTTTTTTTTTTTTTTTAAATTTGCCCCTTTGTTACGTCGTTTGCATTTTTTAGCCTTTCATCAAATCAGTCAGTCAGTCTGCACTCTTCCTAACAACTTTTGAACCGACAGGATAGATGTTCTTGAAACATAGCAGGCATATTTATGAACTAAAGACGATCTTATAAATTTAAATCTTTTCCAAGTAGGTCATCGACACGAAATCAGCGCGAAAAGTCTTTATCTTAATTCCCTTAGGAAAAAAAATTGGAAATTTAAAGCAACGGAATTGTTTTGTCTTAATCATTGGGCCTTAATCCTTTACTAATCCGTGGGCGGATTCCTAAGTTATCTGTAATTTTACTTATAAGAAACCGCCCACAAGTAAATAATGAGGATTTAATTCATTTTTTTTTTTTTAGAAAATGGAAAGTTTGTTCTGTTAGTATTCAGATATCAGAAATACTAGTGAGAACCCGTGAAATATTCACGCAAGTAAAACAGATTCCACATTTTTAAAATACCGTGACATTTTTCAAACCGCAAGAATGAAAACGATGTTCTAAGCTCATTTTTGAGCTTGTATTTTGTTTCTTGTTTAAATATTGTATCTTTAGCGCTTTTGTGATGACAAACACACAAATATCCGTACAATCGTACAATTCTTGCCTATTAATAGGATGATAGTTTTTTTTTTCGTTTTTGTTATCTTCACAACTTTAAAAAAAAAATAATAATAATAATAGACAAATTTTAATTGACAAGTTTAATGTGTATAGAAGACAATATAATAAGAAAATGAGGCACAAAAACGCACAAAGTAAAGGTTCACTGAGCTATTTTTGGATATTTTGTACCGGAATCCAAGACGGACCGTTTCGAGATTCCAATCGCTCATCGTTTAAATTCGCCCAGTACTCAGCTAGCGGGGATAAATTTATTACCCTTTTTATCTTTAATTTATATTTTGATGCTTGTTTAACTTAAGGGGTCATTGTTTGTTCATTTGTCCTTTGTTTGTTTCTTTTGGTTCCACTTAGCTATTGAGTACTGGGCGAACCCAACTGATGAGAGATAGGAATCTCGAAACGGTTCGTCTTGGATTCCCAGTACAAAATATCCAAAAATAGCTCAGTGAAATTTTAATTTGTGCGATTTTTATGCCTTATTTTCTTAAGAAATTTTAAGGAACAGTCCTTTAAAGGAAATTTTAGGCTTTGATTTCTTTAGGAGGACTTGAAAAAGTATTTCTATTTGCACCTAACGTCATAGTGTAACTGTTGTTGCTTAGGAATATGTTGAGATGTCAGTGCTTAGGGGAGACTGAGCAAGCAGTGACAGAGTGGAGACCAAAACAATGCGGGTCGTATTTTAAGTTGAACTTTAAACTAAGCATTGTACTCTAAGATGTCAGTACAGTCATGCAAGCAAAGGATTTAGGAAGTCATTTTTGAAACATGAAGGAGAAAAGACCAAAATAAATGCAACTACTTTTTAAGTTTTACATCAAATAAGGGGGCGTATTAAATTTGATTGATATCTGTCCAGACGTTTTAGCGTGATGCTACTGTAAATGGGGTGGGGGGGGATAAAGAATAATGATGAGGGATATACTGAGAGCTAGGAAGCTCAGTCAATAAGATTGAAAGTGGTTGTCTATTATTTTACAGTTTCGGAACCATTTTCAACCATTCTTATAATCATCACGAATGTTCCTTTAACTTTACCTACTTCGTTTATCTTTTATATATTTCAACAAAGACCACCCTATATGGCGAAATCTGATCACTTACGTTCGCCTGGAAATCATCACGTCAAACATAAAATAACGTTCTTTGCAACAGAAAGTTATTGTCAATATGCGGCTGAAAGATATTTCTCAGCCAACCCAAGTTATTAAAAAATTATAAATTATTTTCATAATATAATGTATAATATATAATGTATAATTTTGTATAATGTAATGTATATAATAACAATAATATAAAAATATATTCGTAACTATACAAAATACAAAAACCAGAATGTTTTCGTTATGTTTATATGATATAGTATAGAATTTTAGCAATAGATGTCGCTGTTACGTCCTGGAAACATCAATCCATAAGCGGATTACGTCATCATTGTGAAACGAATAATATGTCCTTCTGAAATCCTTGTAAATCAAATGAAAAGATAAAAAAATGATTCCTTCTTCTCCAAATTATATTATTGAAAAAATGAGGAATACTGGCCTCGAATAAGAATAAATACAACGAAGTGGATCTCTGTAGTGAGACGAGAGAGCTTTTAGAGATGAGAATTTCACAGAATTAAATGGTGTTTAAAGCATTTGCAGAGAACGCTTCATTGCCTCGACCGGATTTTATTTTCTAATCCCAGAATTAAAATTCCAAAATAATTTATTAATAGTTTGCTGGTGTTAATATCGTCTTATTCAGTGGAGCACCTACATTTCGCGGTTAAAACTCGCTCGGAAATCTAATTTTGGAATTAACAATTGATTCTTTCTCTCGCCCTCTTGGCGAGGTCCGAGTCCCAGAGGCGCCATTTTGCTTTTTCATTGTCTCCCGAAATTGCTTTCCTTAACAAGTCCAATTCCCCCTTTCTCGGCTTTTAATCTTGCCCGCACGTCTCACCTTTCCAAACTTTCCTTCTACACTAAGTGTACGTTTGTGTGTCCAGTTCTTTTCAACTATTCTTCTCCTTTATTCTATTCTCCGTTCCATTACTGCGTCGCAATTATTATTATTATTTACGCTTTCTTTCGATCCTGTTCAGTCTTTCGTGCTTCCAATATTTCCCGCCTTTTTTTTTCCTTCGCTGTCCTGGTTGTTTTCTGAACCAATAATAATACACCCACGACAGAATCTCCTATTTTTCTTTTCTCTTTGATAGCAAGTCTTGATTCTCGTCGTCATCAGTTCAGAAAGATTTTCTTTTCCTTACAAGTGCTGGTTTGTTTTCCTTGTCAGTTTGTTATAGCGTCTGCGCAAATACTTTCTATTCCTTAACAAATTGGATTCCTTTTCACTCAAAATACGAAAGTTTGCTTTCTGGAAACTTCTGTGATACCCATCAATACTCAAGATTCCTTTGCAATTACTAGAATAATATCTATTTTACTAGTAAAGTGTGTTCTTTGTATCTGTGTATATTTTTGTTATCTTCTTAAACAGTATACTCTGGATATCTCGAACTTCGATATCTCGAAAAATTATTTTTCCCCTTGATATTACATATTCATTCAATGTTAATTTTAATTCTGGAAGAGTTTTCACTCAAAACCTTATGTCGAATATTTTTCGAAGAAAAAAATGAATTTTTCCGGAAAAATCGCCGTTCAGTTGTGTTGAAGCAAATAGAGGTATTTTTTAAAAATTCTAGCAATTTAAGTTCATTTTATTTTACTAATTCTTTTCAATTTAATGTAATTATTTTCGACTACTTTTAAAAATTAAAATTATCTTTGCTGTATTTAGACTTTCTATCAACTATCATTATATATTTATACTTATTCTCAGTATCAAGACTCTAATTTTTAGAATATTATTCCGTATCTTGTGTTTTGACGTGAATTTTTATGTTTTGATTATGACCTTGTTTTCTCGAAAAAACTCTACCTCGAATTTTTTTTTAACGTCCCTTCGACTTCGAAATATCGAGAGTGTATACTGTATATAAAAATGAATGTTTCTTTGTTTGTTCCTATACCATTCATCAGATTGCGATGAAACTTTGGTGAGTTGTTGTGCGTACGCCCGCGAAGGTTTCTGAATTAGTAGAACCATTTTACAATATCTGGTGCGCGAGGCGTTGCAACAAATGAGTGTATTTCCGGTTTCAATGTTTGCAGTTTCCGGTGCGACTCGCATTTGCAATGACCATCAACGACAAAGCACAGGAACAACACATGGACAGCTGTATGTGGCCTGCTCATGCGTCGGAAAACCTTCTGATTTATTCGTGTATGCAGCAGACGAAAAAACAAAAAATATTGTGTATCCAAAAGCACTTCAATAAACAGAATTAAAACAGAAACACTTTCTTTCTTTGAGTGGCATTATTTAACAATACAAGAAGTTAAATAATGAAAACTTCTTGTATTGGTAAATTGTAATATCTGTCGAATACCTTCAACTTTTCCGTATTCTAAAAATTAATAAATCCATAAGTAAATAAATATATAGGCCCTATACACACACACACACACACATTATTTCTGCATAAATAAATTTTTTAAACATTATTTGATTTTCTTTGGTAAAGCTTATTTAGAAATCATTTAAATCAACTATTATAAAACTATTAGTAAATCAGACTACACCTTTATGGTTAAAGAGTATTACTTCAGGAACTCTTTTATCCTTTCTCTTTATTTTACTGTTTCTAACGTAGTTGGTAAGTAATAAGAGTGACCCAGTTCAGGCCCATTATTTCCCGGTGAGCGCATGCGCACCAACTTTTAATTGGCGCGTTAATTCCGCAAGGGGTTTTGCAAGGTTTCTCGAGTGCAAGACCCCGTTCCGTAATTCTTCCGAGCCAGAGTCCCTTCGTAATCTCACGCTGCACTCGGCTAAGGTCACGTGGGATGAAAAACAAAAGAGCAGCTAGAAGTCAGTGCAGGAATTTGCGGTCACGTGGGAAAGAAAAAAAAGGAGATATTACTAGCAAATAACCCAATGAGGCTTAACAACGCATTGCACTTCACTTGATTGGCTGTGTCGGTTATTGCTTTTGTTTAGCTAATTATCAGCGTCACGGTATTTTTTACAGAGTCGATATAGAGACGTTGGTTCGTTTTGATTCATGATTTCACGCTACTTTTTGTCTGATTTCTACGGAAAATTGCGGTTTTTTTTTCTTTCTTCGATGATGTAAAGCAGTAATTCTTAAACGGTGCGCCCCAAGCGGTGGCTAAATGTACCACGAATATTACGAAAGTTTATTTTAACAAATCAGTTTAAGTTTTTTAGTAAACACAAAAACCAAGCGTCTACATTGTTAAAAGTGATGCTACTACAGATTGGCTGTATTTATTAGCAGTTCACATTATACCATAAAAGTTCGAAAATCCGCAGTGCTCGGGGACTGGTCGATCCGAAGTTTCTGATTTTCAGGCGCTAGACCTACTTTTAAAATTGAGATTTGAGACGAAATAAAGGAGAGGTATTTATCAGCAAATAAAGTATGCTTCGTTTATCAACAGAAAAGAAAAATAAAGTCAACACCTGACCGAGTAGTAAACAAAACATTTTCTTAAAAAAAAAAAAAAATGAGAGTATAAAGAAAAATATAAAAAAAATGCGAATACAGTATACAAATGAAAGCAGAAATTATATATTTTATATAAATTAATTATTTATTTATAGTTTATTAACGAAAACACCTTCAGAAACGATGTATTACTCGGTATAATTTCCCAGTCGATGGATATGACGAGATACCGTGGCCTCCTGTAGTTTTGGATCAATCCCCTGTCGGCGAATTTATGTGAAATTCGAGGAAAAAGGCTCTCACCCTCTGATCCAAATAATTAGGCATTCACTGCTAACCAAGAATAACCAACAAAAGTAGTGTGCATTCCGCGTGTTCGTCGTTGTGAACAATAGTTTATTGTCTAAACAATTGTGATCGTGGTTTCCTTAGTGATTGGTGTAACGTTTTCTCAGTAAAAAAGTAAGCGTGGTTTGTTCAGCCAGGAAAGTTCTTCTCGGTAAAAATGTGTTTATCCGAGAATTCTGGCAAAATCTTGTGAATAGTGCTATTGATTCAGGAGTTACTGAATCAGTGAAGTCACGATGTTTAGTATTTTGGAAATACACAGTTTCCGTAGCCTAGAATCAACGTTATTGTTAGTGTGTTCTATATGGCAAGCCGCCATATTTGATCATGTTCGATTCACACAAATGATTGTGAGTTTAGTACGCCTTATCCTGCGATTGGATCTGGATACGTTGTAAGGATTTATCATCATTGTCAGTGAGTATGAAACTTTTAAGATATTCACACCAACACAACACAGCTAGACGCCAAATTAGTTAGTAAACAGAGACTAGAAACGTATACTATTTTAATGTTAATCCAGAGCGATTTAACTAATGACTCGGTCATTTTATTAGCTGCGGCTAACCGTACAAAGAAACTAGTGAAAGTAAATGAATAAGTTCTTAAACTTTACGAAACAGTAGGGCTGTTATCGAATAGGGTTATCTTGTATTAGTAACCAGCCGAAGTATTAAAGAGACTTTTCACTTAAGTTGAACTTTGTAGATAATCAAACCTACAGCCAGAAAGAGTGGTTTTTTTTTTTTTTTTTTAAATCTCATTTCAATTAAATGTTTATGCAATGATTGAAGCTTGTTTATCTCGTTTATTTTATAGCCTCTTAAGTTTTTTAAGTTTGGGATAATGTCTAACTACTCTGCTTAAGGAACTTGATTAGACGTGGTCATTCTCCTTATTTTATTCACTTCACCTCCTCAGTCACCCGATCTACCACCATTAAACATTAATAACCATTTTCGTTAAAACAAAAAAATGTTTATCTCACTCTTTTGCGCGATTTCCGTTGCGTTTACTGCACTGCTTGTTGAATGGAACATTTGCAGCTCCGTCTGCTACAATGCTTGGCGCGTCTATTGCTTGCTTTTTTTTAAAAAAAAAATACTTCCGTGTATCATCTTGTTTACGACTTTGTAATTTTTTTCTTTCACGAAGTTTATCTATCTTATGAGCCATTATTGTGTGCTTGTAAATGTGTACTTATTGTACATACAGTAAATACATAAAAAATGCAAAGAGTAGGACACAAAATATAATGTGCGATTTGCTCGTTTCAAAATGGCGACCGCGATCACCCTTTTTGCCGCTGGGCATCTGTGGAACTAATGCATGCGCACACTTACACAAAAGTCCCCTATATTTAAAAAGTTTGAGTTTACGACGAGTCCGGATTCCTGGCATCGGGGTTTTCGGACTTTTACTGTATTACAATTAGGCTACTTCATTACGTACCACTGGCTTTTGTATTTTTCCTTCACACACATATTTCCTCTGTTATAACTGAAAGACACACCTGAAGACCGTAAAACTACCTTTTTATCTTAATTACTTAATTGACTGATTATGTGATAAACACTGTTTCTTACCCTCTATAATTTCTACATTTTCGTTCTTTACATGTTGCGGGCAAATTGCTTGTCAAATAGTAATTAAGAATTGTAATAGGTACTACAGCTTGAATGGTCCTTCAGCTCATATAACTATATAAGTGATTGTAAGGATAACTTATTTTTGAGTATAGTACACTACGCTGGTACTGAAATCTTTGAATTTAAAAGGCCTCTCTAAGGCGTAATTCCCCAAATTTGAGTGTTTTCTCTTTGAATCGAGATGACGCTGCAGTAACGTGTAAGACCAAACAGTGATAACGTAATATGTTGAACGTCAGTTCCAATTGACTTACGATTTCGCTTAGAATATTGGTGGTCACCGCTCGTGTAATTTAAAACCCTCAAATGAAGCCATGCTCTGAATAAAATACAGGTCTCATTAGCGCAAGGGTATCTTTGGAAGTGACACAGGGTCCGTTTCAAGTAACAGCACACGAGAGTTATCACAGAGACTAGGTGAGCATTTAATCAATAAGGGAATAGATTAGAACAGACGGGTTGGGTTTTTTTTTTTAGTTTCCTAGGGAAGCGAGGCTTAGCAGATCACTCAGTCTGTGTGTGGGAGTGTAACTTTATCCTAGTCACTTTTGAACCGTGATGGTGGACAACTTTCAACTTTCATGATGGTGGACGATACGCGCTGGGCAGGTTTTCTCGGGGTTCTCCCGTTTCCCCTGCACTTCCCTCCCACCATCCTTTTTCCGTCTTTCTCTCCGTCTGTCCTTATTTCCATTGGAATAGCACAATAGACCAACGGTCACGGTGCTCAGCTTCCCTGCCACCCACATTCACCCCTTAACATAACACTTCTGAACCGCTAGATTGATCTTCTTGAAATTTAGTGTCCACATTTAAGGACTTCATTCGATCTAACGTTTCTATTTAAAGTCTTTTAATGTACAGAAATTTGCGCGAATAGAAGACAAAGACTTCCATAGAAACGGCACAGGAATCTTAAATTAGGATTTCTGTCCTATTTCTATTAAGACTTCATTCTTTCAAACAGTGATTTTTTTAATACTCTTTTAGATAATCCATTAATAAGCGCGCGGTTTGACAACTTAAGTAAGTAACGCGAATTATTTTTTTTATTTTTTTTTTTTTAAAGAAAACGGAAAATATTTACTATTTGTATTCAGCAGATAAACTCATTTATCCGAATTTCATGGGACCGAGACCGTTTCGGATAAACGAACTTTCGGATAATCCGGAATATATCATATTAAAATGTAGTACGTTAATAATATTAATTGCATTAATTAATGTAATTGATAGTTTCACAGTTACGTATTAAATAATGATTATAGCGACGGAAAAATGTTTTTGTAAAATGTTTAAAATGTGCTAAAAATGTTCGTGTACCTTTATTCTTCCTTCTAGCGTTGGTGTGTTACAGGATGTTTTTAGGATTTCGTTGCGTTCATAATTATGAATGCTTTCATTATCTTCTATTTTTTTTACGATCTTTTTTTTTTTAGCTTATGGTACAATTTGATTGTAATATTTTCCTTGATTTCTACATAATGTCCATCTTTAACTAGTTATCCAATTTTTTTCACGTAATCTTCTTTATTCACTTTATTCATGATTACCTGGGTAGTTACCTTTATCAGAGTTGCTGAAAACCAAATTTTTATCTTTCCCCAAGTTTTTTAGGTTTTTAATATTTTCATCTTTTAATTTTTTTTTCTCTACTTAATGGTTTATTCTTAAATATCTCCAATTCTCTTAAAAACTTTTCTTTTTCTTTCGATGTTAAATTATTAGAAGTTTTCTCTAAAGTTGGTCTGTTGGTCAAAGTCTATTCCTTTATTTAATAATTCCAGTTCTATCATGATAACAATTCCACTCATGTTAATATGTTTGAAAAAGAGAAGACGAGTTAAACTTCTCTAAAATTCGCAATTTGCGGTATTTTTAATAAATCTATTTTAACTATTACAATGAGGTATGTGGAGTTTTGATAAATTTCTGTGCTAAACATCGTTTCGGAAAAAACAGATTTTCGGATAAACGCGATTCGGGTAAACGAGTTTTTAGTGTATTAAAATTTGAAATTAAATATAGATTTGCATGGCTTTTTGTTTCTTTTTATATTTTTTTTTCACAACTTAAAAAAAAAGAAAAAGAAAAAAAGTTTAAGAAATGATATTTTATGAAAATAGGTTTTAAGTTGAAGTTTTTTGTTGTAATTTGTGAATGGGAATAGAGAACTGATCTTCATAAGAATTTTCCTGAATCTATGAATTTTTTTTTAATGAATAATGTTACATTCTTTATGTAGAAGTCTTTAAAACAGAATTGTGCTTCAAACTCGAGATACATTAGTATACATAAGATGGTGTAAAACAGAACTATTTATTTTGAAGGTAAAGTTACACAGTTGCAAGCGTTTTATTGGTCTAATTGGTCCAATAACAGTTTTATTTGACTGTTGTATTGCTTAAAATTTTTATTTTGTAATTTGGAGACGAGTTGTATCATTTAGTCTGTTTCATTTGAAACATACTCACAAACTATAGCCTCCACTGTCGACTGACATAACATCGTGCAAGCAGGTTGTCAATGAATTTAAATGCGTAAAATTAATTTTCACTGCTGCCAAGAATACGAGGCTTTTTTCCTATCAGACTTTGCAAAAAAATACTTTAATTTTTTTTATTTATTTTTTTTAAAGAAAGACCCACGTGACAGGCGATGTCTCGTGACTGCCACAAAATTATTACGAAATTATTTCTACATGGTACCAAGCGCCATAGTTTGATAAAACAAAATAAAATTAACTTCCAAAAGAATAAACAAAAATTAAAGAATGAGACAGAATTTCTATTCTCAATTTGCTTTGTTTCATTTCAAAAATTACAAAAAAAAAAAAAATTCTGCCCAATAATCTGCACGTTATGGCGCACAAATAAATAAATTTCGCGTAAAGCAGGAAAGACCTTTCCTTAAAATATTTTGTAATTTTCAAAAAGTGAAAACAGTACCACTAATACGTTTCCGTTTAATTTTAATAATAATTGGTTTTAATAATATATATATACACTGTCCGACCACTTTATTAGGTATCTCTACCTAGTACCGTGTTGGGCCTCCTTTAGCCATCAAAACAGCCTGAATTCGTCGAGGCATGTATTCCACAAGATGCTGAAAACGTTGTTGAGATAATGTGTACCATTGCAGACATGAGTGTGTCACGCAGTTCGTGAAGATTTGATGGAGATGTAGGCCTGGAGCGAACAGCCAGTTCCAGCTCATCCCACAAATTTTCAATCGGGCTGAGACCCGGGGACTGAGCGAGGAAAAGTCATCGTCATGTTCCTCAATCCATCTCATAGTGTTGCGGGCTTTGTGCATTATGCTGCTGGAAGTAGTCATCTGCATGAGGATAAACTGTTAACATACACGGTTGCACTTAGTCAGCTACGATGTTTAGGTACGCTCTATAGCATCCTGACGTGCCTCCAGAGGTATCAACGGACCCAATGTGTGCCAGGAAAACATTCCCCTCACCATGACATTGCCCCCACTCTCTGAAGCTACACGTGCAGAGCCCGTACTATTTGTGCGCTCAGCATAGTGTACCTAATAAAGTGGCCGGACAGTGTCGGACAATAACTGTCGAACAATAAAATTTCCATTTTAGCCAAAAAAAAAAAGAAGAATTAAATCCACACTATTTACTGTTAATTCATTATCAAAGCACTCCACGAGGACTACAAGCCATAGCATTGTGTAATAGAAATTCATTCGTGGTTGTTTGATCACAGTTCGCGCGCTTTCTCGTCACTGAAATGAACGGCAAAATTTTCACAACTTCTCCGTCTTTTATACGTAAATATTTCTATGAAGTTTCAAGAAGATCCATTATAATTAAATAGACGTTCTGATTGATTTGGTTCAAACATAGTCGGACCAAGATAATGTGACGATTCGACCTCAGCACTATCCCCATGACGTCAGCACTAGCCTCTCTCAGAGGTTCCGAAGAATCTTATGTTACAGCCATAAAACAAAACAAAAATAAAAATTAGTTTTAATTTTAGTCCTCCATTTTCCAATTCCTTTCGGAAATAATCTTCAACGTGTTAAATAGTTTTTCGAGCACTGCTCTGTAAAATTACTCTCGGGCGACTTTTTGAGGAAAGCTCATAGAGATTCTAAGCTTTGAGGCGCGCTTGTTTGTGATTGGCTGAAAAACATATACGTCATAATCACGTGGAGTTCCTTCCGATCGTCACGTTATTGTGGTAGGACTACACACGATCATACAGACCCTAAGAATGCTAACTAACAAGTGCATATAAATATAGAAATATTCTATATTTTTTTCAATGTATTTGCATATTGAAAATGTGAAATCAAAATTTAAAAAAAATGAGTCTAATTTTTAGTGTTTACTGAAATTCTAAATGTCCCCTGATAATCAGAAACATTTAATTCTATGTCATCTATTGCCATCAAAAGCTGCTAACCCAAATATTTCGAAATCTATATAGTTAGTTATAAAATGAATGAGCGGGAATTTTTATTTTAATTATATTATTTTAAGTAAAATATTTTACGTGTGCTTAGTGAATTAAAAACATTTTGTTTAGACCGACACACTGGACTAGAATAAAAATGTTTATAAAATTTAAAAAGATTACATTAAAAAACGACCGGTTTCGCCTCGTCGCGAGGCTTTGTCAAGTGATTAAAAATTGAATTGAACATGGATTATGTAGCTCGGAGCAACCAATGAAATGGCACTCTAGAAGGCAGTTTGAGAACTGGAAAACTGTCTGCTGCGATCGGGAACGGAATTCCGCTGTTTTGTACGGCATTGTTAGCACAAGATATAGAGAAGGCAGCCCCAGGAAATGGACATCGGGAAGTGTTGCTCAGGAGTTTCACTTCAGGATATTTAAGTGTCTGAAAAAAAGAAAAGAGAAAAAAAAATGATTATCATAATAAAGATTTTGTTATTTGTTAAGAGATATTAGCTTATTATAACTTAATTTTATTTTAACTTTAATTTCAATTTTAATTTTTTTTGAAGCGAATGTCACGGAATGGACTCTGAAGTACGGGATTCCCTTCCCCACAACGACGTAAATTAATTCTTTTTTTCTTGTAAGGTCAATCTAAAAATAGCTCTTTCTCCGTTTCTGAAATTAAAAAATGCTGAATGTGTGTGTGTTGGGACTGGAGGGAATTCATATTTGGCGAATCTATCTTGGAGAACCAGGAGACGCCTTATCCTGGTTTTTCTTCAGATCCTTTTAATCTTGTATGATGAAACCTTTCAGCTCTTTTTCTTCTCCATTTCTCTCCGTGTGACTCACTCAGATTAGCAGAAGTGGAACGTCGACTGTTTTGTCTAATGAATTCCTAGGCACTGTGTCAATCATTCCACGTGCTTAATTCAATTAACAAAATGAACACAATACGGATCACGTACCTTCCATTTCCCACGTAAAGAATTCGCTTCTTAGCAATGAATACAATTCCGACGATATTTCGAAGGCTTAAATCAGCCTCCTTCTTCAAGCCTTTTACATCTCCCTCCATCCCAAAACTAAAATTCACAAACAAGAAAATTTAGAAATTCTAAATTAACAAATAAACACGTGAAGCACTCTTTAACGATGTCTGACTTTTGTCAGATTGCAGAAATTTGATTGTCTTTTTTGAATCGCTGAATACATGTTTTTCTTGTTTGTGAATTTAAGTTTAGGAAGGAGGGAGATGTTCTCTCGTCCCATAATATAAACAGACCTGAGGAAGAAGGCTGATTAAGCCATCGAAATATCGTCCGATATAGAGTTTTGAGTATTAAAGTATTGTTTTAAATATTTGTACGAAGAATTTATTTATTTTTCGGTTATGAATAAAATTCATTTCTCCATCTCCTCATCTCTATTGGGCAGCCATATTGAATGCTCGAAGACATCTACGATATCAGTTGATTTTTTACGTGCGTTTGTGGAATTTCTCCAAATAAAAAAACCAAACACACAAAAATCGAAACGTCTGCTTTTTTTAATTCGTAGTTAAACTTTTTAACAAATGTTTGTGCGTCTGAACTTTTTATTTGGACATCTACGACATTTTCGATATTAATACGTAAAACAGCCATTGTTGTGTATTGTTTTATAGGTCGTGGATCCATGTAAACAGTATCAACCAAAAAGGCCACACGCAGTCGAGTATTCGAAAGAGAAAGAGAAAAACACAGGAAAGAAAGAAAACATCCAGTCCTGTCTCGGAATTCGAACCCAGTTCAGGAATATGAAAGAAATTACTAGGTTGACCGCTTGGCTATGCCTCAAAGGTTTGGAAAGTGGTTAAATAAAATAAGCTTTTTTTTTCTATTTAGTTTCTTGCAGGTAGACAAAAGTAAAAAAAATACGAGAAACTATACATGTTAAATATAGTTCCAGAACAAAAGTTAGTACGAGACAACACTTGTACAGGTAGATCCAACTTACCACCAACAGACTTACGAATATTCGCACTTAAGACCGACATTTGACAATATTAAAAAAATCGAACGTTTTCAAAAAAAATTAAATATTTCCAAAATTTCTTCGAATATTTTGTTATAACTTACAGTGAAACTTGAACTTATCTAGAACATATATAAAACGTAATACGTCCATATGTATTTACAGACCGTTGTCGTTCCTTCTCCACTTTTGCCAAAACTATTTAGTTGAATTTAACTAGAACTAAATGGGTGGAGGCCAATTCCCGGAGCTTCTATTCTCTTGGTAACAGTCGTCATTTGGTGTTTAGGACAAAACAGGCCTTAACAGCTAGATTCGTTTGAAAATATTTACCCATTTGTTTTACATTTACTTCTTCAGTTAGTGGTTAACGTGAGTTTTGTAGTTAGATAAGTGATTTTCCTCTTTCTTTTTTTCTTTTTTTTTTTTTTTTTTTTGCGCATTTTTGACTTACGACTAAGCTGTCGTAAATCGGGGACCAAACTCTCTTCTGTAAGGTTTGAGTAGTTCGCATATTGACATACAATGACGGAATGGTAATTTAAAAATGTAAAATGACTTACAATCTATGATTTGAAATTGAAACGTAATAAACGGTTACTACTACCCTCTGCAAGTCAATTTCAAGATCCAATATTTAACATTAACAAGCCTCCCCCCCTCCCCCTGGTAAGTATGAGATAATCCAAGAAGAATCGATTCCAAGCGGTTATGGCAAAAAGTGATATTTTATTCCTTTTTAAATGAACTCATTATTTGATAGCCTGCGAACTAATAGAATAAAAATAGGATTAGATATTGGGGGACCAGAAGTAGTCCAATGGTTAGCATTCGTGACTGCGAGGATGAAGGTCCTCGGTTCAAATCCCATGCAAGGCGAAAAAAAAAAAAAAAAAAAGAAAATTTTATAATCTGACTTTCTCAGCAAGGGAAACTAATTGCGCCGGATAGACAGAGAAATAAAAGATTTGAGTAATACAGATTTAATTAAACCAGTACGATGCAATGCAGCATTCTTGCACGAAACATTTACGGAATCATAGGTTTATCTTATGTTTGATAAAATGACGCCAATACACTTAATTAGGTTAAAAATAAGCATATATACAATTAAAAAACGACCGGTTTCATATAACATCATTTATGTTAATGCAAGTCGATATTCATGGACCGATATTCAATAAGTCCATGAATATCGGTCTTATTCTTGAGGCTTTAAATTCATGGACCATTTTGATACTATCACCTGAGGATGCTAGACGATTCGCTAGTGAAACCCGGTTTTTTTTTCAATTGTACATATGCTTATTTTTAACCTAATTAAGTGTGTTGGCGTCATTTTATCAAACATAACTAATTAATAAATTTTAATAGGTTTTTCTTATTGGTTGGGATTAATAGTTTTGACTTACTATATCACAGCTTAATGTGAGGCCGCCACCTAGAACACTAGGAACCACAGGCACATGTGTCGGAACCTGGGTTCGAATCCCGGCGCTAGAATGGGTTTTTGAAAAAAAAAAATTCCTTTCCTGTGTTTGTCTGCTTCTTTATCTTTCTCTTCAGGTCTGGAGTCATTCCTTAATGACTTCCTGAGGAAGGCAACGGGAAACCGCCTCAGTATCCGCCTCCACTCCCCAACCTTAGGGTTGAGGAAAAACAAAAACAAAACAATAACACGCTAGATCCACGAATGTACAAGTAACTTAAGGAAGTGTAAATGTGAGAAAAATGAAAGAAAGAGACCAAATTTCATGAAAATCCCTGTGTTTGAATAGATAAATCTGGGACAGGGCGCTTTTCGATTCAGCATCTTTATTTCTCATCAGCAAACTTGTAAAAGAATATCCCTGCTCACTCCCGAAATGCACGAGTTTGCAAATAATGGTAAATCTGGCTCCATAAATGATGTTAGACATAAATGCCAGAAGGAAACGGTGGAATTCTCCGATACGATGCCTGCTTGTCCTCCTCCTCCTCCTATGCTCGTATCCGTTTTGCCTTCGTTTCCGCCTCGTGGCGTCGCACAATATTTCACGGACCCTTCTTCTTCCGAAGCGATTTTTTTTTTTTTTTGGTCGAGTGCAGGAAGTCAACAGATTTCGATCGATGTGTTCCACCCCCTCCTATCGGACTAAATCTCTACTTCTTCTCCCACCCCCGCGCCACGACCCAAAGAGGAACATCCGAAAGGAAAGACGAAGCAACAACTCGAGGGAACGTTCTATTTGGGCCGGAAAAAAAAGTGACGTCATTCCGAAAGGTAAAGGAACAGATCACATTGGACCTATGTAAATAAAACGCAAATCTAAGTTCACCTTGAAGCATTCGTGTTGGGTTCTTCTCTATATGAACTGAAAATTCAGGCAGAAGATAAAAAAACGGAGATTGTAGAATTTCCAATTATTTCCTTGAATTCTACAGCTTTCTTGTAACCTCGTACCGTCTTCAGGAATCTCAGCTTTTTTTTTTTTTTTTTTTTTTTTTTTTTCTTTTTTTTTTTTTTAACTTGAATCATTCTTTAATGATTCATTCACCTACTAGTGAAGTTTATCAGGAGCAGACTGAGAATTTTTTTTTTTTTTCAACTTGGTTCCACAACAATGGGCCTCATTACCTCTGGCATTTAAATCCGACCAAAGTGTTGGCCAGTCCATCAGCTGTCTATCACTACATGTAAGTGTATGGTCAGTCCGCTCTTGATCTTTTTACACCAGAGTTGATTTTCTTCCTGACATTAAAATAAAAAGCATACATCCAGATGAATAAGGAATCATTGATCTGTTTTTAGATTTTTCGATACGGGGAATTCAGAACAGCTGTTTCAGGGTGCCTACCCTTCATCAGCTGGATTCGCCCAGTATCTTACAGTCAGTGATCCCAGGAAATATATAAAGAAAACAAAAGGTTAACAAAATAATGGCCCTTCATATTAAAAAACAACAATATAAAAATTAAGAATAAAAAAGGGCAGAAATTTAATCCCCGCTAGCAATCGCTAAGCTTAGGAATGATTAAATTACAAAAAAAAATTTTCTTGCTATTTCTTTCTTTCTTTTTTTTTTTTTTTTTGTTAATCTGATGATATAAATTATGAACGTTGTTACTGAGTAAATACAAGCATACCCCGCTTATCCGACAGAGAACCATCGAATAGCGAAATTCGCCGAATAGCGAAGTTCAGCCTTTAATTTGCTTGTAAATGTATTTTGGCTGCCGAAGAAAGCAAATAACGCACTTTATATCACTTGGGAATGCGCGCGATAACTAAGTAATGCACTACAACGATGCAACACGAGCAATTTCTATAATCGGACTGAACGGATTAAGATGGCGTTGATTGAGAGAAGAAGTGAGCGGTCGAAACATGATGAAATAGATCGGTTAAGCAAGGCACTCTGTCGATTGTGGGGGTGTGGTGGTTGTAATTTAAAAAAAGGATCGGTTAAGGGAAGCGCCGATAAACATGGGATTGCTCATACAGGTAACCCACGTTGATTGCGAAGGATGTGTTCCACAGAAGATCGCAATGAGCGAAATTTCGCAATCAACGGGGGATTTAAAAAAAAAATCATTTTAGGGTAAGAAAAAACACTTTATTGATAAAATAAACATTATTAATATGAAAATAAGAGTTTTATTTAGCATAAAAGTAATATAACATTGAAAAGAAACTGAAAAAAATATTATTTAATCACTTTGTTCTGCGTTGCAAAAAAAGAATCTAGTGTTCCTTGCTATCTACGTTTATTACGTAAAATTTGTCGATTTTATGAAACATCGTAATTATATATAAATTATATTAATTAATGTAAGTAATAAATATATAGACTTCATGGTAATAATGTTTTATTTAACAAATAATTGTTGACAGTTAAAAAAAAAAAAAAAGGATCACACTATAGCGAATTCGCACTTGCCGGTGTTCACGATCAACGGGGGTTACCTGTATTAGAAAATAAATCAATAGATAAATAATATAAATATGTCAGTACTAGAGTATTCAATAAATAACGATATGAATTACAACTCTTAACATACAGTCCTCTCTCTTAGCCATGTTTGGTATAAAGCGAGGGCTGTGGAATTCTGCGATCAGCCCAAATTACATCCTGAAGTGTCCTAATATAGTGGAACATTTGGAAATTTGTTTCCTTCGACGGCCTATAGATGGCTGTAAATATACAAATTAACTGACAAATGATGAAATGGAATAATTAATGATGAAAAACATTAATCTTAATAAATAACTGGGTTAAATATTTTTTCTTCTCATGTTCATCATTCGTTTTTGTTTTGTTTTTTTTTAAACTTCCGTTTCCTGTTGAATCGCTTGCAGCGATGGTCATTTGTTTCACGGCCGATTTGGTTTCTGGGAATTGGTTGCGATTCGATTGGTGTTTCTGGCTTGGGATTTCGTTTGGCAGAGCCGTGAATCGCCGGGAATTACGTAATTCTCACGGGACTCACATCTCACACCTTCTTATTGCGTTCGTTCGTGTGCCAGGTTGTCTTCTTGGCTGCCTGGTTCGTAAATTAACCAAGAAAGATCCCCACTCTGTGTCTCTCGCAGAAATTGAATCGAAATGATAGAAGAATCCCAAAATAAATCACAACGAAGGTGCTTGGCAATTGCTCAACCTTTTAGCCGAAGAACATAAACTCACATCAATATAGGAAGAAATAATAATAAAAAAATCGTAATAAAAAAAAGCATATTACGATGTCATTGCAAGGGTTTCTCATTACGACGTCATTGCAACATTCAGTCAACGTATCGGAGAAAAAGAAAATCGAGTAATGGATTTACTATTGAAATAATTGTTGGTTTCAGTGACCCCCCCCCTCCCCTTCTCCCATAAAGAGGAGCTATTAGAATTCCCTTGTATGTGTGTGTAACGCCCTTTCAGGCCAAACCGGGAGGCGAAGCCCCGAGAGTCACACCTCATTGGACTCCTAATGGCTGTAGTTTGAGGAAATATGCGACTTCCTGTCCAGGCCATTTGGGGCCGTCCATTAATTACGTGAGGTCAAAAGGGGGAGGGGGGGGTCCGGCAAAATCTCACCAAAAGGGGGGGGTCAACGAAAATCTCACGTAAACTTTTTAATTCAGAGAAAATATATATCATAGCAAGATTTCCGTTTTTTTTTTTTGGTTAAAATTTTTGAAATCTTACCAAGGGGGAGGGGAGGGGTCCAAATTTTTTAAAAAACACCACGTAATTAATGGACGTCCCCTTTCCAACTGTAGATGGCCGGATTAGAAAAAATACTGGTAATTGGACCCAAAATTGGGATCTACCTGCAGTGAACTGTGCTAAGAACGAATACATATGATGTTTAAGGCTCTGAGGTATTACAAAGACTGATAAGCATGAAATGGACTACGTAGAAGTCGTGGAACTTTTTCCGATTACTCCCTCATCGGATTGACTGTTTTGTATTGTATTTTCTTAGACTGTTTGATGTTGAATCAAATTTTCATTGGTAGCTTTCTTTTCCGCTTTGTCTGTCTCTTTATCTACCGTTGATATTATCCGAATAGAAGCATGAAATTTGCAAGATTCTAATTCAAAAACTATATTTCTCAATTTTGATATTCTTTAGTTTTATTAAATAACTTGAAAAACGGAAAAAATATAGAAATGCACAAATTCGTTTGCTTTCACGCCTTTGAGTCATCATCGACGGCAATCTAAGACAGCTGTTTCGTCCTTATTAGGACTCATCAGCCGGATTTAGCCTCGATGATGAAGCTCAGAACGGGTGAAAGCCTATGGATCCTTCTCCCAGAAATAGGATCCCTACAAACGCAAACAACGATAGAAAAATCGCTATAACTATAGTGGAGCAAATCAGAGAACGACCGTGGGCACCAGATGGCGCGATGGTAGAATTTGAATCGATTGTTAATGTCAGTGTTTATGGCGGGAAAGTTTATGGCTTCTGATTGGCGACTCTCAAGCGAGGCAAACCTTTGTCAATAATTCTCTTAAGTCCTGGAATGATTAAGAGATCATTGTCCTCTATGAAGGTCAAAGTCATTTTCTGGCTGGTCCCCATATAGTACAGCATAATGACCTTAGCCCGCTAAGCGAAGTTAGAAATTAAAAAAAAAATTAAATAAATATTTTATTATTATTATTATTATTATTATTAAATTGCTAAATGTAATAATTTTTTGATATTAGTGAAATTAAATATCTCTGCTGCGTATCCACCGCGGTAAGTGTATTTTCCAAAGATGAAAAATGTGTAAAACTGCTTTTACAACTTTGAGGTCATGATCGATTACTAAGCCCATCCCGTGAAGAAATGACGACAAATAGAGGTCACAAGAAAACATGACATTGTCTGTTTTCTTGTGACATGTCCTCACAAAAGATGGTCGCGCGTGGGAGATTGAAACGTCGCCCGTCGGTGTTAAATTAATTATTGTTTTTATGATTAATTATTAACTTATTAATCATAATTTATTAATTATGATTAATTATTGTTTTCTTATATATATCTTTTATTATCATTGTCCACCTTGTGCATTCTCCTGTTTTTATTCATTTACCAGATGTACAGATATTTAGTGAAATAAGGAGGCTATCCCACATTTTTTAAAACCCCCGATTCTCATTGGCCACTGTATTCCCAAGTGACCAATTGGAGAACAGCTTTCTTTTACAATGAATGTATTAACGTGCAACTGTAATAAATATGAAGCGACCGCTTGCACAAAAAAACATTAGAAAGAGATTTAATAAGAAATAAAAATAAAACAAGTTACAAATTTCGAAACCTGTTTTTATCATCGGACTACAAATATAAAAAAATGTAAATTTAAAAAGAAAAAGCTTAAATATGAAAGCTTTCTTTTATAGTTCTTTCAAACAAATGTGCCTGACATTGACGTAAATACAATGCCTACAATGGACAAAATGAAGAAATTCAGAGAAATGAACGAAAAGATCAGGAAGAATGCACTTAACAATGGACAGATAACATGAGGTTGTTTAGCGTCCCTTAGGATTTTAAATAGTGTTTTAAAAGTTCCTATTTTTCTTCTGTTTATAAATGTTACGTGTTATAAGATTAGTGAAATTAGATTAGATTAATTGAAAGTGGGTGGCATGACTGCCGAGCACGTCGACCTGAAAGATCTTTTGTACTATCCCACGGAAAGAAGGACAGACGGAGAGAAAGGACAGATGGTGTGAGAAACGCAGGGGAAACGGGAGAACCCCGGGAAAACCTGCCCAGCGCGGACCGCCATCTCTAGGGGCTTCGCTTCCCGGTTTGGCCTGCAAGGGCGTTACACACACAGACATGGGAATTCTAATAGCTCCTCCTTACGGGAGAAGGGGAGGGAATCACTGAAAAAAAAAAGTTTTAATGTTTTTATGTTCTGAGACATAAAAATTCTAACAAAACACTAAATATCTCAGAAATATATTAAAGAAGGATACCCCCCCCCCTTTTTTTTTTCAACCCTAAGGGAAGTGTGTGACCTCGAACGCTAGAATCGCACGAAAATGTGCTTAGAATACAAATCGCTCATGCCAAAAACAGTGGTATGAGTCATTCCCATGCAAAACTGCACGTCTTACCACAAGAGACATTTGAATGATCACCTATTGAAGGTCCAAGAGAGGAACTTCGGTAACACGAAGAAACAAAATATCGATATAATAGAACCAAAAACAAACGTATTTCAATGTCGTATTTCGCTCTGGTTAAAATTATTACGCTATCTGAACAACAAACTTTTCCTACTGACCTGATACACACAACTACATTAAGTACGTGTTAGTACAGGTATAACATGCCACCGTCGGATGGCGCTAGCAGACAACAGCTGAGGTTTACATGGGAATGACTCATACCACTGGTTTTGGGATGAGCGATTTATATTCTAAGCACATTTTCGTACGGCTCTCAGCGTTTGAGGTCATGCACATCCCTTTTAAGCCTTCAATTGTAATAAAATTTCTATTTAAATCGTAAACAAGCAACTGAGTCAGAAGTGGTAATTCTAGCTTCGAGCTTCTTAATGCGCGAGTTTGTTAATGTTATTTAATTAATTGGAAAAAAAGTAATGTAAAGATTTTGAAACATTGATTGGCAGCCTTGATTCGTTTGCTGAGTTTTCGGTTACTCGTTATTGTTAGTTACTCGTTTGCTTAACTATTACGTATTTATTTCGAAGAGAAACGTTAGGGATAAGTTGTGCCAAGTCGTCATCCATCTTTCGAATATTGTAAGAGTATCGGATGTACTATTTGGAGCCCTCAAAAGCCAAGCATCAGCTAAGATTAGGATTTCTTTTTTTGCCTGTCACGGAAGACGTTTGGCGCTGAGTGCCAACCCGCAGATAGAGTAACTGACCCACGCGGGAGCTTCACGTCTCAATTTCGCAATTGTTTTCCCTGAAGATATTTTAAAAGAGAACCCGAAGGAAATTGGGAACCAGAACTGACACACTTCCGCAAAACATGTGGAAAATGGGATTTTTTTTTTTTACTTAACGGTTTTAAATCCGACAGAAAGGAAAATATATTTGCTTTACTTATATCAAATATAAAATGTGCTACATATTTCTTTCATTCTTGACAGTATATATCGATAAAAATAAATACGAAATATACGAAGAAAGATATTTTTATTAGTTGTTCTGGTTTATAATTGTTTTTAATATAAAAATCGTTATTAATATAGAAAAGGAGGAATTTTCACATTCCACCACTGAGAATGAAGATATTCTCCGCTGTGTTATGTGGTGGAATCTATATTACTAAAATCTTTTATTTCTCTATCTCTTTGGCGCAATTGTTGTGATTCGTGAAAATAGAAATAATTTCTACAAGTTCTCTACGTGAATCAACCAGCAACCTTCTGATCCGAAGTTAGACGTCTTATCCTTTAGGCCACGGGGTCTATATTCTAATCCCTATTAAAATACAAATATGTCACAGACGCACTCGCTGGTTCTAAAAGCAGTCGTGGGTTGGGAGAATCCACTTTTCCCGGGTAGTTGTGAGAAAGCAGTCGCGCGTTGGGAGAATCCACTTTTCCTGGGTTGCTATTATTATTATTTGTAACTCCTATGTCCTTTCTCCCTATTGGTGGATACAGAAACAAGGTTTGTTGTCAATTGTTGCGTTAGGATAACAGCGTCGTCCACGAGCGGCAAGAAACAACTTTATAATAATTTTTTAAGCTAGTTAGAAGATTTACACTATAAATATGAGTAAATATTCTGAAAAATTGAATATATATTCCATCAATTTCTTAAGTTTAACGAATTTTTATTCTGTAATTTGAAGGGTTCATCGTTTAATGAGGTAATAAAGAATTAAATCTTAACATTTTGTGTAAGAAGGAACATAATATTCATCCACAAAATGTAACGAGTAATTTATTAAGTAATCCTACTCTTTTTATTTACTTATTTATTTATTTATTTATTTATTAATCAATTATTTTCTTATAATTTTCCTTGCTGACAAATACAGTTTACTCTCGATATCTCGAAGTCGAAGGGACGCTAAAAAAAATTCGAGATAGCGAGTTTTCGAGATAACCAAAACATTAAAAATTCATGTAAAAACACAAGATACGGAATAAGAATTATAGTCTTGATAGATGAGAATAAGTATAAATATATAATGATAGTTAACAATAACTCTAAATATATAATGATAGCTAACAATAACTCTAAATATATAATGATAGTTAACAATAACTCTAAATATGTAATGATAGTTAACAATAACTCTAAATATGTAATGATAGTTAACAATAACTCTGAATATGTAATGATAGTTGACAGTAAGTCTAAATATAGCAATGATAATTTTAATTTTTGAAAGTCGAAAATAATTATATTAAATTGAAAAAAATTAGTAAATACAATGAACTTACATTGCTAGAATTTCTTAAAAAAATACCCCTATTTGCTTCGACACAACTGAATGGCAATTTTTCCGGAAAAATTCATTTTTTACTTACAAGTTAGAAAAATATTCAAGGTTTTAAATGAAAACTCTTCGAAAGAATTAAGATGAATAAGTAATATCAAGGGGAAAAATAATTTTTCGACTTATCAAGGTTTTCGAGATATCGAAGTTCGAGATATTGAGAGTATACTGTACATATGTTCTCTGCTCGACATTGTCGTACAAGAAAGTTTAGCAGAAGGTGGATAGAATAAAAATGCATTTCCAGTGTAAACAAATCATAATGACTCCGGAACACCGAGAATTACTGATAAATTGCCTCTTTCTGAAGATGTGTTAAGTCGTTAAAATGTGGAAGTTGTAAAAAAAGATTATTTACAAATTTGTAAAGGAATTGTATTTAAACAACCACTTAAGTTTCGTTGATCGGCTTTCGAATATTGCTGGAATATTCTCTGGAATTTGAAAATCAAAACCGAAGGAGAATGGAATTACATCGGAGGAATCATCAGAAGTGTTTGTGGCAACCACTTATTAGTTGTAGTGGCTTGTCCGTTAGTCTAGAGTGCATTCCGTGTGAAAGTACTTACGCCTGTAGTCGGTCTGTGCGTCTGACTGTCGCATCTGTGCTAAATCTCGCTTATTATCCCCCCACTCTGAGCATTATTTATTCTCCACTCTAAATGCATAAACAAATTTACCTACCTTAATTAGCTGCGAGTACCAGCTCTGAACGCACGCTGCGTTGCGTCCATTAATTACGGTTCCATTTCGCGGTCCCGGATTTAATCCACGATTTCATTACTCAAAATTCAGATATAAAAGGGACGTATCACCGATGCGCTGATGAACTCCCACACTGGTTTCTTAGGACGCGACGGGATCAAGGAAGGGATTAATGGATTCCAGCGCTTAAAAGGAAGGGGATTTTAGAATTTGGATTATTACCACGTGGAAGTCTTGATACCGTCGGTAATCTATAAGAATATAATGACTCCACGACGCATTAATGTGCTTCCATACCTGATCACGTGATTGCCCTTAAATATTGTCTTTATTCTAACAGGAAGGTTTTATTTTGAATAATAACATTTGCTGAATCCTCTGCAACTTAGATTTAATCTAAATATCTTTCTACAGCAGAGGTGGCAAACCGTGTCTCGCGAGCGACATGCGGTTCTTCGACATATGTAGCTCGTGCAAATACGTTGGCTGAGCTCCTGTTAGACTTCCGATACAAGTACGGAACTCCGTATATTCCCGGTTTGTCCGTCTGTCTGTGGAGAAGTTTCATTAAAATCTCATTAAATTATCATTAAGCACAACAACCGCAACAATTGCGCCTTTTGCATTCGCAGCCATCACATTTATAATAATAATGAAATTAAAGCAATAATTCAACGTAATTTACATATCAGAAGCCGTTGCGAAGCATTGTGATTGGTTTAGTAATCGCTATCCCTATCAGGTTTCATTACAATTCGTATAAAAGGTAATAAGAAATTTTCAAGAGGTAATTGTCAAGCGGATATAAATTTCCACTGCTTTAAGACGTAAGTTGAATGTTCATTTTAATGTTAATGAAATACAATATTAATATTTTTCTTAGATGTTTCTATAGTTCGTTAACGTAGTAAGCTCAATATAGTTAAAACAATAACATTTAGGATTTTGAAAACATTTGTAATATATATATATATATGTGTGTGTGTGTGTGTGTACTTCATGATTATTGAACCTAATGCAGTCTCCTTGCTTCCCCATGTAAAAAAAGAAACTGTGTTTAATGTTATTGTGCCTTACGATGTTGCAAATATAGATGAAACTAGTAACATTCTATAGAAGTTTAGTTTTAAACTGTAACTTTTCCTTATCTTGTGTGTAATGTTTTATTGACTTTAATAGAAATTAACTGTTTAAAAACTATATGTATGAATAAATATTGTTACGTACATTTATTTCTTAATATTTATTTATCTTTTTTGTAATAATGCATGTAAAAATATGCATGTAATGTACAATATGCATTAAAAACGTGTGGGAAGTATTTGTTCATGTCTTGCGGCTCTCAGACATCTGAAGTTGATCGCTTGTGGCTCTTAAGCCCCGCGAACACCATGCAACTTTCCAGCAACTTAGTCGGCCGATTTTGACGTCACGAGTTGATATAGACAGTCTTGAGCCCGTTTTTCAGCAACTTGGCAAGAACTTTAGTCATCCGATTCGAGTTGTTCCTACACCAGCAACTTTCCGAGTTGCTTGGAAGTCGGTCGGAATTACCCAATCACAGGGCAGCGTTGGAACACGTCAGTCGTGACGTCACGCCCATGGAAGAAATGGCGTTCAAAATGATGTTCGACGATTCGATTCGAAGACAAGCTCGTAAACAATGAATATTGCGAGTTTCTTTCATGCGTAAATAAAGTTTATACTGAAATGCAGTAATTGTATGCGGCAAAAATTTCAGAGAGGTTTCAAAACCTCGATTTTTTTCGGATTTTCCATATCGGCTGGAGGAAATGCATTGCATTTTGGGATTCCTTTTATCATGGCCGACTCATTTGCGAGTTGCATGGTATTCGGGGGTTGACAAAAGTTGGCCAACTCGAAGTCGTCCGACTAAAATCGCTGGAAAGTTGCACGGTGTTCGCGTTACGTTAAGCAAATTTGGCCTCCACCTGTTGTGAAATTGCAGCTACTAGAGATATTGTGAATTCCGCGTAAACGTGAAACAGTGCCCTCTGCCAACGAGAACTGGCAAAACTAGATACAAAGATTCAGCAAATCTTTTCTTTTCGTATTAATCCATGGCGTGTAACACAGATAAAAAAAATTCAAAAATGATTCTTTACAAGGTACTTTTCTTAAAATTTTACTTTTTTTATTTAATACTTATTTGTTTTAAATTCTTAAAAAAACGTAATGACAAATCTTAATTTTCTAAATTCTAATATTTGTCGGAAATCTGTACATTTAAAAGAAAAGTTGATTTCTTTTTCTGGCCCTATCTCCTCCGAAACCATAAGACACAAAAATACATATAAGTTGGCAAATGTTAGGTACAGTATTGAGGATAACCACATTTTAATTTTTCACTTAGAACTTACTATCAAACATAAGGTCTCCGAGACGCGCTCGCGGGTTGTGAAAAAGCGATCCCGGTCACGGGTGGTGAGAGAATTATCTCAGAATCCAAGATCACGTGATCACAGGTTTGCTAGTAAATAAATTAATAAGTAAATAAGTTAAAAAACCCACGTAGCTCGTGGATGATAAACTTAAACATTTTTCGTTAAGTTTAACTGGAATAAAAACAAAACTATTCAGCGTACATAGTCGAAATCTAATTTTAATTGAGTCAAAGCACGTGCAAACTTAAAAGTATTCTTTAGACATGTAACGAATTTCTTCTGCCGTCTAATAAAAGCATTATAACCGTTGTTTAATCCATTTTGTTTTTCTTTTTTGTGAGGTGAATTATCCTTTTGTCCATAAATAGACATGCTAAATTTCAACGAGATCACTTCATTGGTTCAAAAGATGTTAGTGACAGACTTAAGATCTGAACGAGATATCTTAGTATATAAAAATGAATGTTTCTTTGTTTGTCCCGTATGCGTTCCTATACCATTCATCAGATTGCGATGAAACTTTGGTGAGTTGTTATGCGCGAAGGTTTCTGAATTAGTAGAACCATTTTACAATATCAGGTACGCGAGTCGTTTCAACAAATGAGTGTATTTCCGGTTTCAACGTTTGCAGTTTCCGGTGCGACACACATTTGCAATGACCATCAACAAAGCACAGGAACAATCGCTACAAGTGTGTGGACTAAATTTGGAAAATCCATGCTTCACACATGGACACTGTATGTAGCCTGCGTCGGAATACCTTCTGATTTATTCGAGTATGCACCAGACGGAAAAACAAAAAAATATTGTGTATCCAAAAGCACTTCAATAAACAGAATTAAAACACAAACACTTTCTTTGAGTGGCATTACATCGCATGCCGGGTACAGCTAGTTTTTAAATACAAAAAAGATACACACACACACACACACACACACACACTTTAAGCTTTCAGTTCTACTTTCCTTAAGATAAAAATGAGTTAACACTTAAATCTTACTATTCTACTTGAACCTTTGTCTTTTCTGTTCCTCCTTTGGTCTGTTTGCCTCAATTGCCTCACTGTATGCAAATCACATTAAAACGACTGTACGGATTTCCACAAAATTTGATACGAAGCATATTTACGGTCCAACTTAAATCATTAGCATGATTTGGTTTCTTCTCCCCTCCTATCATCAAAGTGGACACGTCCCCATTTTGCGCCGCATGGTCTGTCCTCACGATGGGATTCAGTAGTGTCTTGAGAGTAGCGCACATGTGATTAGCGCACAGATCTTGGAACTGAGGATGACATGACTGTGCTCGATATCTGTTCACCACTACTAACATTTAAGCTTCATTATTCCCAGGGCCGCGCCAAGATATGTTAGCGCCGGGGTGCCAGGCAAAAGTTGCCGCCCCTAATAAGCTAAATTTATTTTAGCCTAAATTTAATATTTTTCATAATAAAACAAATATGTTTATTACATATTTTGCATATATTTCCTTTCCATTAATATTTCTACACTAAATTATTTGCCGCCCGCCGCCCCCCGAGACGTGCCGCCCGGGTGCCGCGTACCCCTGGCACCCCCGCTTGGCGCGGCCCTGATTATTCCTAGGAAAGAAACAAATTTTAAAAATTTTATATTTGCTTGAAAGGTTTTAATCAAATTACAGTAAAACCTCGTTATTTCGTCACCCGGATAAATCGTCACTCCGTTTACGTCGTCGTTTTCCTTTGGTCCCAACAAGATCTCATACCCAATAATGTAAAATAACCCTCCTTTACGCGTCACCAAATTTAATTCTACTCCGGATAATCCGTCACCCTTAAAACTTACCTCGTTATTTTTTAAAGAAAAAAAAAGACTTAATCGCACTTCTTTAAAAATCAAATGTTTCGAAAACAGCTTTTGCCAAAGAATACCATATTCCCAGGACTACATTAAACGATATTCTTTTATCGAAACATGTAATTGAAGAAGCTGACTGCAAAGACAAAAGAAAGAGAATGAGGAAATCGAAGTTAGACGAGATCGAGGAGGTTTTAGTTCGATGGCTAAAACATGCCAGATCGCAAAATGTGCCGATTTCTGCCGTGATTCTCAAAGAAAAAGCAAAGGAAATTGCTAAGGAGTTGAACATTGAAGATTTCGGCGGCAGCAATAATTGGCTGGAACGTTTCAAATACAGACATTGCCTTTCTTTTAAAACGATTAAAATGTGATAAATATAAAAAGTGCTTTTTTTTTTTTTTCACTCATTCATTTGCATGTATTGATTTCTGAAAATCTTGTTTTTCGCACCGAATCCTATAGCAATTCCTGAAAATACTGTATTTCAGTGGGTTTTTTTTGTCTTTGTTTTTCAAAAATGCCCACTCCGCCTAAGTCGTCACTCACGCTTAAGTCGTCAAAAATGTTTGGTCCCTTGAGTGACGACTTAACGAGGTTTTATTGTAGTAAAATATTAACAATGTAAAGAATATAGATAATGGGGGAAAATATTTAACTTAGTATGAGCTCAAGCTGTTGGTGCGAAACGCTAACAACGCCAGAGCGAAGCGCTTGTGCCTGTTAGCTGTAGGTTAGGTAAGTTGAGGTATGACCCCTCCAGGATGTATATTGAAAATTTCTAAACGCAGTGCACTAATCTCACAAATGATGTGTGCTAATCTCACGATGCGCTCCTTTCACGTCGCCGATTCAGTGCTAGATATTTAACCCTAGAGGTATTACCTCTGGGGAGGTGGGAGGTAAAATAAACATCGTAGGAAATTTCAATGAAGTTCTTGTAGTCGTTTTAGCGTGGTGTGCATAAGACCAGACAAGCCGATCATTTAAAAAAAAAATGATCGAGTGGAACAGTAAAATTTCACATTCTCAATCAATAATAACATCCTAACGAATAACTTCAGAAATTGAAAATGTTTCCAAAGTTTAATCTGTCACTCTTCGAACCTCAAGTTAAGAAAGAGGATTTAATTAAAGTTTTAAGTTGAGTAGAAACGTTTGTACACCCCGTGGAAATTTAACTTTGCTAAACAAATTTTCTGCTCCCTTTCGCCCGTTAGCCAATTGGTCTGGGCAAACAGGCTTCGTAATTGGGTTTTAATCTCTTTAATTGGGGTCCAATTGACGACGTGGTGGGGGGCCCGGACAACTGGATCCGCCGACATGTGCCAATCGCGCTCACCATCATCAGTGTCGGATATCCGCGCGTTAAATCTCGCCTTCCCTCCTAAAGACGGATGGCAATCGATAACTGCATTACGCAACCAGATTGGTTTTCTACCACCCCCGCACACTAAGCTTCCTCCTCACTGGACAACAAAAGAGTTTGTCGTCGAGGGTAAATGTTGACAGCTATACAGTCTAGTCCAACAGACACTTAATTACAGCTATGGAACGCTAAAAGGATCATTATTACGCTTTGTCTTTTCAAGTTCCTTTTTTTATTTGGGGGGTAGGGGGGGGGGGGGGGTAGTTAAGAAAGATAATTTATGTAATTCTTTCTGGTAAATCTTTTTTTTTTTAATTTCAGTAAAGTTAATATTATGTTATTCTGAAGTTAGTTTTGATGTCATCTGGGATGTATATTTGTTTTAAATGTGGCTAAATTAATTTGCATTATTTTTACTATTCAAACTCCACGTGAATACAAAATTGTAGCGCTAAATGTTGACCATAATGGCTTTTTACATGGACAACTTCATACTTCCATTCGTCTCCTACAGATGGCGACACTTACTCTTAACTTTCCGGTAGCCTTTATTCTGTTGTAAACACTGCGATACTCAACTTAAAACTTTAAGTAAACGCTAGTAAAAATATCGAGTCTAAAGCTTCTTAGTTGCACAGGTGAAAAAAAAGCGTTGATAGTAATAAACCATCTTATATTTATGCTTTAGTAAATTGCTTTTGTTTGTAGAGAGTTACGTCACGTATTCTTCCGCCTCCTGCTCTGCACCTTTCTATATTTCATTATTCTGTGATTCGTGGAAAACAAATTCAAAATTTAACTATATTCTTTTCTTTAATTATTCATAGTCAAATTTTGAATTTGTTTTCCACGAATCACAGAAGAACGAAATACAGAAATGTGCAGAGCAGGAGGCGGAAGAATACGTGACGTCATCTATAACTTTTCTTTTCTTTAATTACTAAGTTGTAAATAACAATGGGTGAGACCAAGTGTTTATTAAGTGACATCCTAGAACATCTGTTTCACGCTAATATGGAGATCATCAGTTAAGTAATGATTAAACAGTAAACAATCAGATCTCGATACACAGGCCAAAAGAAAATATCAGTTTCAATGTGAAGCCTGCGAAGCTGAAGTAAACAATAAAAAAACTCATCAATTTTTTTTATTTTTTTGTGTGCCTTTTTTATTATTTATTTTAACTTTGATTCCGACAAAAGAAAAGTAAATTGGTATTTAAGTTCTTTAATCTGTCCAAGTTTAAGTTAGTACATCCAAGCGTAGGAGCTCCGTTTGTTAGTTATGAATTGCGACTGCTTCACATTGTTGCAACTTGTCAGATTCCTGCAAATTCTTGTGGAAGTAGATTTTACAGGTACTTATTGTCTTCGCCAACAAAGAAGAGATTCCCTAGTTGCTCATTTTTGATGAACTGATCATATCTGTATTTATGGTGACATCTGGTGGCGATTTTTTTAAACTATATGAAGTTGATAACTCAAAAGAAAATAAGCAATGTTCGAAATTTCATTAAAAATTTATCCAATTCAAAAATACTCATTATTATTAACAATTTTTAATTTTATCTTATTCGCAACACCTTTGTTAAATTTCAATGATTATTAAGTTTTGTTTCGATCGTTAACTTTTCCAGTCTAATATGGCTGTAGCTTTTCCCTCGCTAAATTTACGCTTTATGGTGGATGTTGATATTGGTCGCAACCGCAGTCTTCTCTAACAATTCTCACTATTTCTCTCAATGGAAAACATTCGAAATTAAACCCGTTGCTTGTCTAGGAAGAGTCTTTCCTTTCTTGCTGATCGTAACTTGTTCTCACACGGACGCCATTTTGAAAATATTGTGACGTAATGAATTCCCAGAAAAAGCCAATTACAGTGGAACCCCGCCATTCGTCCGCCTCGCTATTCGTACAACTCGTTATTCGTCCAACTTTTTCAAGTAAAATTGAACTCGCCATTCGTACGCTTGCTCGCGATTCGGACAGCGTGACCTCGGTACTGGCCTCCCCACGCGGTCGCTTCAGTTCAGTCTCGTGCTAGCTTCCGCACGCTACGCATCATCCATGCAAGCTTCATGAAACTTTGTGATATTTTGTTATTTTTATTGAAAATAGTGCAGCCATGGGTCCAAAAAAGATTACTGATTCATCTAAGCCTAAAAGGAAAGCAGTGAGAACGACAATTGAATTGAAAAAAGAACTTTTATTGCGAAGTTTGAAAGTGGAACTCGTGTCTCTGACCTGGCAACTCAGTATGGCATCGCGAAATCAACCATATCGTCTATACTGAAAAAGAAAGACATAATAAGAGAGGCCTATATATTAATTGTTTTCATAGTTTTTATGTATTTTACGCTTAAAGTATTATTACAAAGGTTTAAATAAGCAATCATCTCTGGGTTCTGGAACGGATTAATCCAATTTACATTACATCTTATGTGAAAAAATGATTCGCCATTCGAACTGCCTCCTGGAACGGATTGTGTACGAATAGCGGGGTTCCACTGTAATCAAAAAACTCCTAATATGGAATCCCTTCTTTGTTGGCGAAGATAGTAAGGCTGTAACTTCAGTTCAGTGATCGTACTCCCAATTGATATTGTTCATTTGGAACGCATCGGTAACGAGATGTACAATACTAAACGTTGCGCCACTTCCGCTGTAGTATATGTGAAGGCTTCGAATATTCAGAAGTTGGCACGAAATGGTAATTAGTAACATTTCTTTTCAACCTCTTGACATCATTTAATAGCAGAGGAAGTGAACTGAAGCGTAATTATCATATCAAGAACTCAAAAGGCACTTGGTTCATGTTTTCCTATTTCTACTTCGAACACTGGAGTTGCGACAACAAATTACTTGGTGTATTTGCCGTTGGTATCGATTTTTCTGTCCGAATCTTCCCCGAGCATCGTGTTTCATTATTCATCTTTTGCCCCCGGACTTAAATAGAATGTCACGAATGAATAAACATACGGAAGTTACCAACACAAGACAAATTGCAAAACTTTACCAGCATCAACGTATTTCTTATTGGCTTCTTTGAAGGTGTGGGTGGCACATAAAAAGAAAACTGACAAAATACATCCTTATTTGTTATTCGAAATGTGTAAACCAATTAGTATTGTGCTTGATAAACTGACGCCAACACACATAATCAAGTTAAAAATAAACATAAGTACTATTAAAAAACGACCGGTTTCACTAGCAAATCGTCTAGCATCCTCAGGTCTCAAAAATTAGTATTGTCTATTATTTTTATATAATTAGTTGTTAGTATTTCATGGTATGATACTCATATACTTGGAATTGCTGGCGGTAATTTAAAAATCACTGACAACAGGAACTTACAGAACTCGAAACCTACTTTCATTAAATGCCGCTCCTTTTTTCTTTTCTTTTTCAAGTCATGAAAACAGTACAAAAAAAGAGGCTTTCAAATATTTGTAAATTTTTAATGTAGAAATTCCGAATACGAACAATATCTTTTAAAACTTCCATTTGCTGAAAGTTGATTAACTTCGTGAAGTTGCTGCGTGCACTTAATTAAATCCAACTTAAAGCACGTGGATTGTAAACGGATTAGTAACCATTGTTAGACACCTATAAAAATTCCTTATTTTGCTTCAGACGTTTTCAGGGGAAACTTTTTCACAACAAATTTGGACAGGAAAAAATTTTGAAGAAAAAAAGACAGATGGATGCAGGTCTTGAATAGATAGTTTTGTCAAGTTTCATTCGCTAACAGTTCAAGTTATTATGGTGTATACATTCAGAAAACACGAACCACACAGGCTTTCAATTAACTAGTTTACATTTTTTTTAAATCACATATTTTTACAGTTTTTTAATAATATTTAGTGGGTTTCTAAAGTTTTATTAGTTTAGTAGGCTTTTACATCTTTTTTAGATCATATTTTGTAGACTTTTACATGTTTTTATTTTTTAGACTTTTGTATTTTTTTTAAATCACATTTAGTAGCTTTTACAGTTTTTTTTAGTAATATTTAATAGGTTTTAATAGTTTCATTTACGTTTAGTAGGTTTTTACATCTTTTTTTACATCGTATTTTGTAGACTTTACATTTAGTAAGTTTTTGAATTTTTTTTTTATATATTAAGTAGTTTCGAAATGTTTTACGTCACATGTAGTAGGTTTTAACGTTTTTATTTAGTTTTTTACAAGTTTTTACATCACAGTTTTTATATTTTTCTTTAAAACACATTTAGTACGTTTTTACTTTTTTTACGTGATTTTCTGCCAACAGTTTTTATTGGCAGAAAATAAGGTTTTTACATTTTTATTTACGCTTAGTAGGCTTTTACATAATTTTTACATCACACTTAGTAGGTTTTTACGTTCTTTCTGATTCAGATTCGCTTGAGGCTGTGAAAATATCTTCTCATTAATTAAAGGTCATTTGCAATTGGATATCGCAGCTCTATTGCTAATGGGTTTCACTTTGTATCGTGTCATGTGCATTTTCCGTCTTGATTAATTTACTAATTAAATAATAAGTGACGTTTAATAAGAAAACGTTAGAATCTAAAAATAATAATAATAATAATAAGTAACGTTGTTTACTTTATAGTAATTTTTCCTTTTGATCACTTGAATAACGAACATGATTTCGTATTTACTTCTACCACTCCGATAAACGAAACTATTAAGAAACTAGCCGGGTACCGTCGCTTCGCTCAGGAACCCTTGCATACATAGCATTAAAAAAAACTTTATTTATTTAGCAAATTAATATTGAGATCGGAGAATAAACGACTTCCCAGCCCATTGTGGCCTTCTCTGCTTAACTCAAGTGTATTGCGGATTGGCGCCACACACCTGGGGTTGCGCCACGTGTATCTTGCAAACACAGAAACGTTTGTGAATGACTGATATATCGTTCGATAGAACTTTCAAATACCAACATTTTCTCAATATAATATTCTCTTTCAACTTTTTACATTTTTGTTTAAATTGAGAAAAAGTCAAAATTTGACCCTAAAAAAAAGCGACATCTTGGAAACCATCGACATCTTTTTTGTAGCATTTTGTTTGTTTTAAAAAGATCTACATTTTATCCATTTGCACGAGTGCGAATATCTGGTGCGCGAGTCGTTTCAACAAATGAATGTATTTCCGGTTTCAACGTTGCAGTTTCCGGTGCGACTCTCATTTGTAGTGACCATCAACAAAGCACTGGGACAACACATGGACAGCTGTATGTGGCCTGCAAACGGGAAAACCTTCTGATTTATTCGTGTATGCACCAGACGGAAAAACAAAAAATATTGTGTATCCAAAAGCACTTCAATAAACAGAATTAAAACACAAACACTTTCTTTCTTTGAGTGGCATTGCAACGCATCCCGGATACAACTAGTATATATATGCATATATACATATTCGCACACATACTGAAAGTATTCATAGCTCCTAAAACCAGATTTATAGCGTTTCCGCAATTTCTGAGGCGGATGTCTTTTTGAAAATTTCAGTTCCGCTGCTTGGTCATGAATGTTACATCAGCACGTGCCAACCGCTCCGGAAGGAAAGTCCGAGTCGTCATCGATCAAAGTCAGAGGACGGTATCATTATAAGAAGAAAATTGGACATCATTAGAGATCCAGGATGAAAACATGTTATTGATTATTATATTTAGGGGGAAAAAAAAAGTGTTGTTATAGATCCCAAAATATCGGATCCGCTTGGAGATTGGCAGTTTCCGAAACGACTCTAAATACTCTAAATGTCACCAGTTTACAATCAGTTATTCGTTTCAAAAGAAAGTGGAAAAGAAAAATGCATTGTAAAAGATAAGGTATTATGAAAGTATAGTGTAAGTCGAAAATAAGGACTGGCATAAGATAGACCTACACTTACCTGCATAAATGTACAAGTTTTTAATCCATTCTATATACGTGTGTGAAGCCTTAATTAACATTGTGGATCGGATAGTCTTAGTGATATGGGTACTGGGATAGAGGAGCCGGGTTAAATTCCAGGAGGAGGGCGGGGATTGAAGTGGTTCGCCCAACCATCTGTAAAATTTGGACATGGTTTTTTTCTGGGGTTACAAGGTGTCCACCCAATTCCCAACATCATCCCGATAGGCGCGGATCATTGGAGCCTAAACTTCATATGTTTTTTCGATGTGTACTAGTCGTATTACATGTAATTTTTTACGACATTTTTATTGACTGTATCATCTATCAATTGGTTTTTGATTTCTCTAAAATTATTACAATTATAATTATTGCAGTTTATTTGTCTAAATATTTTTGAGTAAGTATATTCATTTCTTATAAAACCAAAGTTATTATTTATAAGTTAGTAGGAATATTGAAAATCTTCAACCAACTAAATCTTGTTTTGTTTTCAGAAGAGTATTTTTTTTCTGATGTTTTTATATTTATATATATTTTTCAAGACTACATTATAAATAAATTTTTCTTCCATATTCAAAATTTTACTTTTATTCTTGTTTTATTTTCTTCAGTTTGATTTTTAAAATTTATATAAATGTTATTATAGATTAATTTATTTATGTTTTAATGCCATACTTCCTCTTCAATTCACATCTTAACTTATTTGCAAAAATAAATACTTCATCTACGCTTCATATTATATAAAAACATATTTTAATTCCGAATTTTCGGAAGAACTTTTTCTTTCTTCCTTTTTCAAGTTTGTTGCTTATAATAATATTCATTCAGGTGAAATCGTACACTTCTTAGATATAGTTGGTAACAAACATTTTCATCCCTTTAAATGCTACAAACTATATTGTTACAGTAAAACCCCGTTATTACGCTCGTCAAGGGACCATGACCTACAAGCGTAATAAGCGGGATAGCGCTATAGACGGGAAATGATTTATTTGATGGGAAAAGATTTGGACACCATTTTACAGGTGTCATACTTGATTCTGCAATAGATATACTGCAAATATGAGCTTATTTCCTATTGAAATAAAAATCTTTGATTGTGGTTTGCCGTGTGTGTGCGCTACTGTTATGAATTATGACATTTTCAATGCGGTTCAGGTAATTATTAACGTCAATTGATACACCACTAGCAGCAATACTAATATATTTTCGGAGCACATTTAGTGCATTCTTTACTTTTTTACGTTTGCAACAACCCTTCGCTGCATCGGTAATTGCATCCCTGTTTTTCATTATTGTTCGCAGACTGGACGAGGGAATTCCTAGAGATTCTGCGAAATCCTTCTGACTTCTGTAGGATTCTCGTCGTACTTACGGAGATTTTGCAATTTTTCACTTAGAGAAAGGGATTTCCGCTTCGACATTTTGCACAACTGTATCACAGACCCGCACTTCACAGGGTTTAAAGATTCCCTCCTACCAGGGGAAAAAAAAAAAAGAATCTTTACAGTGTTACATTTCTTTTCGAAACAAAATTTCCGATATAAAAAAAGCGCTACAAGCGGGATTTGAAGCGTTATAAGAGGGTAAAAGTATATAGAGATATATAGAAAATCCCAGGGACCGTAAAAAAGGAGCGTAAAGAACGGGATAGTGCTATAAGCGGGAGCGTAATAACGGGGTTTTATTGTATAAGCAACAAACTTGAAAAAGGAAGAAAGAAAAAGATCTTCCGAAAATTCGGAATTAAAATATGTTTTTATATAATATGAAGCGTAGATGAAGTATTTGTGTGTTTGTTGCTTGTTTAAGAAACACCAACACTCTAAACCATAGTTCAAGACAGAATCTACAAGAGATTTATAAACAATAAGTTTCTGTTTAAATTGGTATTTGTTTCTTAAATAGTAAAACTAAAACATATGGTCCATTAAATGGGTTCCTTTAATTTGAACTTTTAAGTTGTCTCTTAAACAGAAGATCAGTTTAATGGGTGGTTATTAATGAAAGCAAATTCTGCGCAAACTTCAATGTTGTGACTTATGAAGTTAAGGAATCACACGAGGCCCTTAGCAAAGGAGAATCTGCCAACATTCCATTTTCTCCTTTTTTATCACAGCATTTACTATGAAATTTCCGTTTTCATTCGTGTGTCTTTATTTGGTTCTTACGCCTCGATAAAGAACGAAACTTCCATTGAAAAAGCTGTGATGTTTAACCTTAAGCACCAACTGCGAAAGTATTGGCGCATTTGCCTTTCCTGTTCTAGAGGCCTCATATGACTGAAGACATGAAATCTTTATATGTTTTGCAATGGTTCAATGATTTGTTGAGCTGTTGTAAAATAATCCACAAATAATAAGTTGCCGAAACTGTTTGTTTGTTTAAGAAGATTAAATTCAGGTATTTCTAGAAACGAAATAATAAAAAGTGGATTAGGTAACAAAAAAGAACTGCGCTTGGCCATCAAGGATATCGGACCTTACTCCAGTTTACTGGGGAAATTCTTTGATTTGATTTGAATCAGGAATACTATATAAAAAAAGATCAGATTGTAAAAAGAATAAATACATAAATATTAAGAAGTGAAACGTGTATTATAATTTGATATAGATATCATTAAAATTAAATAAAATATATTAAATAAAAATGAAATAGATTAAATCTATTGCCAAAGAGAATCCAAACTTATTGACTTACAAAACTGAAAATGGAAGAACCTGAAACCTGCTTTGAAACCTATGTTTAAAATGTTAAATCTTAAAATTTTTTATGAAAAGCTGAATTGAATAATGTAATTAAACAGGTTATTGAAAGCAGATTACTTTTATTCAACAACGAGTAGTTATAGACTGAACTACATATTGATTAAGACAATGAGATATTAATAGAATTAGGATGGAAATCCATTGTTTAGATTCCAGTGGCCTTGTATGGGAATTTTTATCGCTTTGTAAGGGAATTTTTATCGCTTTGTATGAGAATTTTTATCGCTTTGTAAGGGAATTTTTATCGCTTTGTATGAGAATTTTTATCGCTTTGTATGGGAATTTTTATCGCTTTGTATGGGAA
>JAFIDM010008419.1:38847721-38862459 GCA_023159025.1 Thereuonema tuberculata | reverse complement strand
ATCCACATCACGTGACTTTTCCAGCCTCGACCCAGAGACCTTAAACATCCCCATTATGCTACATGAAAAAAAAAAATCAATTAAGTTTTATCTGCAGTTCTACATCCAGTTCTGTTGAACACTTCTTTAAGTAAGGCTAATAAAATCAGTATGTCAGTGTTCTCTCTTAATGAATTTTGAAATGGTGAAAGAGTCTTCTTGTAGCTTGGCTTGCAAATTATGTAAGGAAAAATGATTTTTGTAGATTAGATTATGAGTTGGCATGTTTTTTTTTGTTTTGTTTTAGCGACGTATTTGGGAGCTATTGTGATAACGACCAAATATCGGTAGCTATTGCGTTTGTCCTGTCCGTCCGTGTCTGTCCACCCCTAACAACTCCCGAACGGAAAGTCAGATCGACAAACGGATTTGACCATCGTGTTCAGAAGCCCAAACACTGTAAGAATGGAGGTATTTTCAGGGGCTAAACCTCCCCTTCCCCCTCTTACGTTCGAGATATTAGGCATTGCTGTCATTGCACCCTCCTAAAAACTACCGAAAGTCGGATGAACTTCACCATCGTGTTCAGAGGCCCGTAGGAATGGGTTACTTTCAGGGGCCAATGCACCCCCTCCCCCCCGAAGTTCGAGATATTTGGCATTGTTGTCATTGAATTTCCGGTATTAGCTTAAACGTTAGAAATGCAACCATCTCATTTCATTTGTCAGCTATAGCTCAATGATTAAGATAGTTCGGACTCATATACTAAAGGTTGTCGGTTCAAACTAGTACATCTTACTTTTTTTTTTACTGTTTTTCTCAATGTCCTCGTTGTTTTTTTTTTTCTTTTCTTTCTAACTTTTTTTTTTATTTTTTCTTACGTTAATGTACTTTTCTTTTTTGTTATTATTTTTAATTTTTTTTATATTATTATGGGTCGTCCTTAAATTTAAGCTTAAGCACAAAATTATATTCACGTATTCTTTTAATGAAAAATGTAACGTTTTCGTTTCAGCGCCGTGGCTTGTCTTTTCAGACGGCTTTGACTGCACGTCACCTGAAAATATGTATCAAGTAACTGGTTCTACATTTTCTGTTTAAAAACAAAATAAAAAAAAAACTTTCGATTTCACTTACGATACAATTAAATTCTAGTTGGCCGTTCAGGCGACTTGCTTCCTCGGTTGCTACTCCTCGGTTGCTACATTCGTTGGATATAGATTCGTTTCTCGGAGCTGGCTTGGATGTTTGACGTTCTTTCTTCTGCGTTTGTCTCTCTCTCTCACTTTTTCCTCTGCCTTTCTAGCTGTTTAATTTAATTTAATTTCTAACAATTACCGAGTTTCGAGGAATTCTGTTACAATTTCCTTACCGAAATACAATCAGCCAAAAAGTGTCGGAAATTTTAATGTCCAAGATACCTACGGGGAGGCGTTACAACAATCCATCGAAACTTCATCTAATTAAAAACGGGAATGACGACGACCCCCGATCATTCCAAAAAAGCCAAAAAAAAATCCAGTGATTTTTTTGACAAGATCAACGATCGGAATTAATTAAATTAATGAAAAGCGGCCAGAAAGAAATAAGGCCCGTCACTGTCTGGTTTTCCTCCTGTACTGAACGACCATCAGGACAACCATCACCTGCACTTGATCCCACAACATCACGCCAACGATTTGTTCGTGTCTAGACACTGGAGGTGGTTCTTTTGTTATTGGAAGACATGCGTTTATCCATCAGGAAGAAAAACTCTCCTCACAAAGTTCATTTACGATATTTCTATTTTGCACTTGGGATTTATATTAAAGAATTGCTAAACTTTTTATCGTTTATAATATGCGAGGCTTTGAATATTTTTACAAAGTTAAAAAGAAAAGAAATTTAGCGTCCTGTGAATATGAGTAAATGAAGGAAAGGAAACGCAGCACTTGAATAAAAGGAGAAATTGCCTTTCTGATTAGATTATGGAAAGGAATTGAGAATCGAGAGACGGAGCAATTTATTTTCTTGCCTTTTGTTGTTGGTGGGTCACGGCCGGATCAGCGGTGACTTTTACTAACAAGATCTTGCCTTTCTGATTTTGTTAAGGGAAGGCGGGATTGGGCTGATGAGTCCGTAGAAGGACGAAACGGCCGTTCCCAATTCCTTCCCGTAATCTAATCAGAAAGGCAATTTCTCCTTTTAGTCAAGTGCTGCGTTTTCTTTCCTTTACTTGAATATTTTATCCATTTAAATTTTCATGCAGTTTGTACGAGATCTACATTAGAAACAGGAAATTGTTACTAACGCAGTAGTTCGCAAACTTTTCCTTTCTACATTTGCTCTCGGAACACAAATAAACATTACTTCCTAGGGATCTTGTGAGATTTATCAAATAACCTGGTCTGTTTGTCTGTAGGTCTTTTTGTGTGTGTTTGTATTCGTAATACCTTTTAAATAACTAGTTGGATCTTCTTGACACTGCGTACAAGAGACTATCTAACTTGTTTATTTTTTCCTGTGAGTCTTTGCCAGATCAATTAGCGCTTTAAAGTGGCGAAAATTCTCATAGGAAAACATGAAAACAACCAGTGAATTTTCTACGTTAATACGTTTTAGTAATCCACTAGTTTACGCGTTCTTTGATAGATTGCAATTAATCACATTTAGACAACTTAATGCAGATTTTAGTTGATATTTTTTTTTGCCAGGAAATGAAAAAGTTGATGTTTATATTCAGCGGATACAACTTCAAAATATTTACGGAGACTTATTTTGTTTTATCTCGACATGAGTTTAGAAAATATAAAGAAAAATATGTATAAAAAAAAATGCTATGTTTTAATGAAAGTGGTTTCGATTTCTTGAAGGAAGTCGAACTTTATGTAATTTTTTAAAGAAAAAGAAAAACCTAAAACTAAGATGCATTTAATCATGTGATTTCTATCATGATAGATATTTCCCATAGGGGGCGTCCATTAATTACGTGAAGTGTTTTTTAAAAAAATTTGGGCCCCCTCCCACTTCCCCCTTGGTGAGATTTGGTAAAAGGTGGTGGGACCTCCCCTCTCTCTCACGTGAGATTTCAAAAAGTCAAAAATTCAAAAAATCTATTATAATATGTATATTCTCTGAATTAAAATGTTGACGTGAGATTTTCATTGATTTTCCTTTTAAATAAGATTTGATGAGATTTTGCCGGACCTCCCCCCTCCCCCCATTTTGAGCTCACGTAATTAATGGATGCCCCCATACGAACCTTCTGGCTCTTAGAATAGCGAAGGTATAGGCCCCGATGCTTCAGTAGTGGGAATTAGTTGAGATGGCATGGTCAGTTAAATAGTCGTCAGCTTTTCCTCCAGGCAAAGAAATCCATTTTATATAGGGCCGGGCGAACACTAGGATCTGTAAGGAGGAAAAACAACCTTGGAAAATATCCCTTATTAATTTTAATGACATGAAATCGTTCTCAAATATGCATATCAAGTTACAAGAAGAGCCATCTTGCGATTCGATAGTTATTAGAAGGTAGCTCCACACAAACATACCGACTGATTGATTTTAGGAGCATCTAAAGGAACCTCTCCTTTTTTTGTTGAAAAGTAGGCTAACAAAAAAAAAAAAAATCTGCAGTTATCAATATACAGTAAGCTCACGATTATCCGCGGAATTGGGTGGCGCTGCAACTGCGGATAATCCGAAATAGGAAGAAAATCAACACAACATATTGCTTTTAACGTGTTTTATTTACATTAAAATGGCAATACATACAGTTACAGTACATACATTATAAATAATTATTTTATTTTAAATTATTTATTTATTTTAAAATTTTATTATTACGGGAAGGCTCTCCCGTAATTTAGTGAAACCTAAGCTCCGCCCACAAGGTCGTTCTTTAAATTGTTTGTCTATAATTGTCTTCACTCACTTTGTTAGCCTCTTTATTGTTTACCTTATTCTATCATTTAATTTTTTTTTTAATTCCGTAATTTATTGTATAGTTAAAAAAATAGAACAGGAGAGGTCTGCGGATAAACCATCCGCGGATAATCGGGAGTTTACTGTATTTACATAATATTGTATCTTTTCAAAAATATGCATGACATAGGTGACAGATGACAATCTTGACATGTAAAGCGTTCATGACGAATCATAATATTACTGGGCCCATAACCAATTCATATTTTCCCTTCGTAAAAATTCTCCTTAAAAAGATCTGATACCTCTGTAACTTTTATCCTACTTCTTCCGCAAAGACTGAGATAAAATTCTCATTTAATGAAATTATGGCTTTAAAGATCCTTGTCTTTGTGTTGCTTTTTTTCTTCCTTAGAAATATGTAGTTTTGCTGAGCGCGTGGGAGGAGAACAAAAAAAAAAGGGGGGTCCTAAGAAAAGAGTATTTGATAACGAGTGTAATTAAAACTCTAATTAAAAGAGAGTGCTCTGATACACTCTGCAAACAGAACAAGGTGAAAAAGTAAGCTACTAAAAATATAAGAGCTGGAACCGAGCCAGAAGAACCTGCCGAGGGTAGACTGTTCCATTCCCAACAAGTTCTTGAGTAATCCTTTTAAGAGCGAATGGGGTGCAGGGAATCCTGTGTTGTTTTTTCCTCTGTTCCTTTGATTTAGGGACTCGTAAGACATTAATTATAAAATTAAACAATTAGGAAAAAGGAATGGATTTTAGTTTTAAACTGTTTTCGGAAAAGAAACAAAAGGAAGTTAAAACCAAAAAAAAAAAAAATAAAACTTTTGTTTCTTAAAAAAAAAAAGTGTAGCCCTAAATTAAGAATACAAAGCAGAAGGAAAATAAAGTGCGATTCAAGCTAAGAAAATAGTTGCGCATTGCGGTAAGCTATGAGGAAATTCCTGCGTTTAATCTAACCTTTTTTTTTTCTATACGTAAACAAGGTACGGATAGTGATTAGTACACCAATCACAGTGCTTCGTAACGGCTTCTGAGTCACCTTTCTTTAGAATAGATTGCGCCGGGGTGGTCTAGAAAATGCTCGCGCGAGTCTGTTTGCGACCCCATGCTATCTTTCCCACCCCTATTTATATGGAATAATCGTCATTCTTAACACTGTTAATACACTGAATTTCTAATAATGATTTAAAAAACAAAAACAAAAAAAAAAAAAACTGAAGTTGATGAGGGGATCGAACCCACGACCTTCGCGTTATTAGCACGACGCTCTAACCAACTGAGCTAACAGGCCACCTACAACATTCAACATTCAGGCCACCTACAACTGAGCTAACAGAAGCCGTAGCGACGCATTGTGGGATATGTGTTCACAGGCAGACAAACCGGGGATATAAGGCATCTTTCAGAAGCCTAAAAAGAAGTAAGGATTCCCCCCCCCCCCCGTGCCCATTAAACTGAAAGAGGAAGACTAACTTAAAGATTGATGAACAATGAAATGGCACGTGGGGTATACGTGGCTTCTACTTAAACATTATATTGCACGTATCGTTGAGAAGGAAGCATCACCGCTTGTAATTCCTCCTCACGAAACAGATTCCTTTCTGAAAATTGTCAGAAAGCGTAAATATAAAGCTCGGAAGAAATTAAAAATCCTATTTTCCTTAAAATAGTTCTTAAGATTTCCACTTTTTGTATTTTATTTTTTATTTGTTATTATTATTTTTATATTTCTTTAATCATGAAAACCCTACATTTCTATTCCAATTCTAATATCTATTGAATAAAAACAGTATAAACATAAATAACATCTTATAAATAACTTCTTCAAAAAAAACACACACTTTTTGGCTATATTTCGACTTATATTTTCAAAGCCTTATTCACGCCGTAATATATAAATTGCTTAGGAAAGGAGAACCCGTCTTCTTTTCTAAAATCAACAAAACAAGAATAACTTCTCAAACATGAATAAGGCTTTGAAAATATAAGTCGAAATACAGCCAAAAGGTGTTTGTGTGTTTTTTGAAGAAGTTATTTATAAGATGTTATTTATGTTTAAATTTTTGGCACTTTCAGAAGATATACAAACAGTATAAATTTTCCCACTTTCATTTACCGATTAGCCTGTCTTCTTCATTACGGACAAAAGCAGGAAATACGATATATTATTTAGCAGTAGTTTAATTGTTGGCCACCAGGTGAAGATTGCGCATGGTTTGTTCATAAAAGATATTACGACGTTGCCTATTCGTAATAAAGTCCAGTTAATTGTCGTCGGATGGCGCTGTTAGAACATAACTTTCAACAAGTTGATTTTCTGTAATACCCGAACATTTTATAGTTAGTTTAAAAGTCAGTTCCGAGATAATAATATTTTAGAGATAAATAATGAATTCCTTATTCCGATTCGCAAACTATAAATTAGAATAGATATATGGCGCAATGCACATTCTTTTTCATTCCATCATAAAGACTAAAACAACTTAAAGATTTCATTTTGGTATCAGTTTTGAAATTTTAAATCAACTTTAAATTTTTAAATTTTTTGGCTGTTCCCAAATCGAATGACAAAAGCACAATGGGCAGAAATGTACGGAAAGTTGCCCTCTGTAAAGTAATAAGATACTCATATGTATCTATAGAAAGATCTCCTTAAATAGAACATATTTTATTATTACGACTTGTCTCAATTATTAGTCCTTCGGAGTTATATACGTCTAGATATGACTTATCTAGTTGACATCTTAATTCCCGGATGTATTAATTATCATTTAATACTTATTATACATAATTAATAATTAATATTATCATTTACTTCAAGTAAATAATAATTATTTACATGTAATAAATGAAAATAATATTTACTGTTACTGAAAATAATTATTAAATGTTAATTAATCAATAAATCCTGGAATTAAGATATCAACTAGATATGTCATATCTATAAGGGGCATTCAAAAAGAAACGAGCCGGAGGCCTAGGAACAGAAACCAGTACCTGTATGTCAGGAGTATTGGCCCTGGCGGTTGAGGCACTTGTCCCACTGCGACACAAGGCGGTGAACGACTGCCTTGTAAAATTCCTGGGGTTGCATTGTGAACCAGTTCCGCACCAACTGCTTGACGTCGTCGTCCGAGGCGAATCGTTTGCCCCTCGGGGACCAAAAATGGCGTAATCGCAGGGAGAGAGGTCTGGACTGTATGGAGGGTGATCAAGAACCTCCCACTTGAATTTCTGCAAGAATGCCGTGATTGTGTTGGCCGTATGGGGTTTTGGATTGTCGGGGAGCAGAATGACCCCCCGGGGTGAGCTTGTCTGGTCGTTTCATCTGTAATGCGGTGAAGTGCTTGTGCTGTGCGGTGAAGACCAACACGGACGATTAACGCATGCTTCTATTAGCTTTTAATCACATGAATTGCACCCGTGATCCTCTAGCAGCGGGCTGTGAACTTCCGCACTCTCTCGTGTCGGAACCAATCTTGGTTACACATGCAACGATACTACCCTTCTGTAACCGGTTTGTTCATTCTACACCCCGGTTCGTTTCTTTCTGAACGCCCCTCATAGATGCATATAACTCCGAATGGACTAATAATTGCGACGAGTCGTAATAATAACATATGTTCTATTTAAGGAGATCTTTCTATAGGTATACATCTTATCGCTGTACAGGGGTGGGGCAGATTTGCCCATTCTCCTGTTCTTTAGGAAAAAAGAATAAAAACATTATCAGTTGACCACTAATGTAAGGAATTTCATTAAAGGCAACTGTACATCAAGTCCACCGAATTAATAAAAAATTAAAAGAAGGAAAAGTCTACCTTACAAGTGTACATTGACTTCGGGATTTCCTAATTTTTTTTTTTTTTTTTACTTAGAATTTGATTATATTTTGAGACAATAAACATAGAGAACGCATTTAATTGAGGCGTATTCGCAATTGAGCTGCGGCGTACAGCCACGGCTGGATCTGTAAACCAACCGAAAAAAACAAGACCCTTTTCACAATTTTGACGAGAAGGTAGATACTTGTGATAACAAAATCACCTTCACAAAAGTAGCCTTTATTTTCAGATTCTATTATCGTATAAAATTTCATAAAAATTCAGAATTTAACAAAAAAAAAAGTTTTAATTAAAAATTCGGATAAATTAGGATTCCGATCGTAATAATTGATTAATTAAAAAAACAGAAAAAAAACTCTATTTTAACGATGTACAGTATCAAAGTACGAAATACTGTTAAAATCTATGCAACAGGAAATGAAGTTTTCCATCTTGCCAACCTTTCAGTTTGATTCCTAATACGAGGCTAAGGGAAAGGTGTTGGATGAATAGCATCACAGTTGGTCTTCTTTTCTAATGAGATTTCTTTCAACCTTATTCTCTCTCTTTTTTTTATCCACCCCCACGTTCCAATTTCAGTTCAGTCTCGTTTCTCTCTGAGCAAAACAAGTGTCTCAGTCCATCACGGAACGTGATCACGGGAATTGGAAAAGATTTTGACTGAATTTATCTTCCAAAAGAAAAAGTTAAAGAGAAAACAAAGAGTGCGAGGGGTGAAGAGACATTTGCTAATTATCTGTGAACTTCTTGAATGGCGGCCGATGACAACGGAAGTCATTACTTCTGTGAAACATTTTGCATCGATTTTATCCACGCCGAAACAATGACGCTACTTTGTTTTTTATACATGCCGTTAAGAAGCGCCCAGAGGTTTCGTAATCGCAAGTTCACGTCCGCTAAAGGCATGGATTTTTTTTTAATGTATATGCACTTACGATTCAGAATGAAGAACATAGCTTTCTGGAGGTGATTACAAAACGAAAACATTTAAATCAACGTGTGTGAGGAAGGTAAGAGAGTCTTAAGGAAACAAACAAAACCAACGAAACGCCTTTTGTTTAAGCCTACTTACTAAAGTGACGTTCATCAAATCAGTCAGCGTGTGTCTAACTTTACGGATCTTCTTGTAACTTTGTATGCATATTCTAGGACTAGCAATTTTTTTTTTATATTCGAAATCTTTATCAAAAGGATCTTTTCGATTGGCACGTGAAGGCGATCCAAATTTGCACTGTTTGTATTCAGATGTTGGAAGGGAGATACAAAGATAATTTAATAGTAATTTTACTTCAATTAAACAACTCTTAAATTGTCAAAGTTCGTTCCAAGTTTGTAAAATCAAAAATAAAAATGTACAACACCCAAATACAATTTAACATTATTTTCGTAAAGTATTTTATAAATAATACTTAAGATTGTGGAGCCTTTCGGGTTCCTCTGCGGAAACCCCTCTTCAACACCGGGGCTGAAGAGGGTTTCCGCAAAGGAACCGAAAGGATCCACAAAATTAAGTATTTTTTTAAATAACTTTAAATGGGATTTGTGTATTGTACATTTTACTTTTTTTTTACAAATTTAATCTTCGCACACGTTAAACGATTATTAGTTTTTTCGAAGTTCTCGTTATAGTAGAAGATCTATCTCTCTCTCTCTCTTAGACAGTAACGTCATTTATTTGTAAGTTGTGATGTATCCGTAACTTGTGAACCACTGGATGATTCTTCTTGTAACTTGGCATGCATATTTCAAGGCCAGAGACAATCTGTCTTCCATACTTGAAGTTTTACCAGTGCGGATCCTTATCGAGAAATAAGCGCATGAAGGAAATCCTCAAAGGAAAATATTGGAATAAAAACAATGGATTTATGTGATGTCTCAAACAAACGCGTATTAATCGACCTGTTAATCCTGTTAAAACTTGCGCGACCATTAATACCATAAAAATAAAGCGGCCTTAAACAATTTAAATAAACACTGCGGATTTAATTATTGTTTCGGAAAACGGAAAATTCCTACTGTTTATATTCATTAGAATTTCAGATAAGCGATAATAGCAGCATTTTCATGATTTTCAAAAAGAAATAAAGAAAATTAAAAAAAAAATTCATAAATATGTAAAGAAAGTAGATTTTTAAGTTCTTTGAGAAATCTCTTGTTTATTTGTTTGTTTCCTTCAGTAGTCTGTCTTTCTTTTCTTTTCAATCTATTGGACCATAAATTGATTGAGGTTTTCTGACTTACAACGTCCTCTAGAAAGCTGTGTTGAAGTTATGACATTATTATTATTTATTGTTTTAATTTAAACCAAACAAACCACTGATGCACCAGAGCTAGTATGATTTAAAGTTATAATTCTTTATGTTAACTATTGGCTTGGCCCAAAAGTCCGTTCGGTTTTTCTAGTACGTTGACTCTATTAGTGTTAAGTGTCTTTAACGTCATTCGACACCATTTTGTGACAGCTGTCATATCAGTGTGCATTTAAAACTAAAACTGATCAAAATTGATGAATTTTGTGTTGCCAGTTTAATATTAAAGATGGAAGACAATAAGCACACAAGACCGCATGCTTCTTTGATAACCAGATATAAACTGTTAGAGCTTGGCTGGGAAGTTCTGATTCATCTGCTGTATTCACCAGACATTACACCTTGGGATTTCCATTGATTTCGGTCTTTACAAAATTCTCTAAATGGAAAAAAATTCAGTTTCCTGGAAGACACCAAAGGCATCTGGAACATTTTTTAACTCGATAAAAAGTTGTGGGAAGATGGAATTATGAAGTTGCCTGAAAGATGGCAGAAGGTAGTGGAACAAACCCTTGAAGACGTTGTTCATTAAAAATATCGGTGACAATGGAAAATGGGTCTTTTATTTTTACGAACGAAGTTTCTCGCAAAATGATTAAATAAATATAATAATTATTAAAATTTGCCAAATTTGGTTCACAGAAAATTTGATTTCTTAATTTTGAGTTCATAAAAACTATTTGCAATTAAATAGACATTGGACAGAAGCTTATCTGTTTTCACCATATGCGCATGCTCCTTACGAAACACCCTTCGAATAAATACGTTGAGAACTCGGGAGCTCTTGCTGTATTAACTTTAGAACTTTTGAGATATTAAATGCCGTTTACCCTCCTTAGCTGTAATTAATTTAAAATCCAAACGTTGTTGGACGCTACAAAATCCGATGATACGTTTCACTCGCCCATTGTAGAACGAGACGCCGCTCTGATATCTAATTTCACCGCTCGAACGGTATCTTGTCACAGCTATGCAGCATCAAGAAGTGAATTTTTATGTTGTACGTAGACATTTGTGATTGCTTTACCCCAAAACAGGAGGTCAGTGACCTTCTTATCGTAGGCGTTATTCAGCTTTCGAATTCAAATCAATATTTTGAAATTCTTGGAAAATTTTCTCGGAGCATTTCTGCTCCAATATGCTGGCAAATTCAGCTTTATCTTTACGCCTGCAGCGCCGCCTTCGGATAAAATCGAAACCTCTAACACAATGGAAAATTCAGTCTTCTTTGCTCCCGAAGTGCATCACTTGCTTCATCTCCAAGGGAGCAATGTTTTCCATATTTTGAAAATAAATTCTTAAACTATTTCTAACAGAAATAGCGTGAAAAATTATTAAAAATGATTTTAAGATAGAAAACAGAAGTGAATGGAATTTTGTGCTAAAGCATACATTTAAGGGCGCCCCATAATAATAATAAAAAAATAAAAATAATAACAAAAAAAGGAAGTAAGGAAAAAATAAAATAAAGTTTTAAAGTTTTTAAAGGAAAATAAGAAAACTCCACTCGGACATTGAGAAAAAAAGAGTAAGAGAAAGAAAATATAATTTTTAGTATACGAATTGGAACCGACAACCTCCTTCATGTGAGTCCGAGAACTTAGCGATCACTCTATAACTGACAATAGAAATGAGATGGTTGCATTTCTAACATTTAAGCTAATTGCGGAAATCCAATGAAAACAATGCCAAATATCTCGAACATGGGGGGGGGGGGCGTAGGCCCTTGAAAATGCCCTATTCCTAAGTTGGGAATACGAACACGATGGTGAAGTCCGTTTGCCGATCCGACTTTCCGTTCGGGAGTTGTTAGGGGGGGTTCAATGACAACAATGCGAAATATTGTAGTGTTTGGTTTCGGACACTGGTTCGTGAACTAAGGTGATAGACTATTAGACTGAATCTGGCAATAACTCTGGAACTAAGTAACTAACTGTTTATGCATATGCTGCAGGGGTTTTAAATAGACTATTTACAAGGGCTGTGATTGGTTGGCGTGCTTTTACAACTGATTGGGGGATTTAATTTACATTTTGGGCTTTAACTGATTTTTAACTGTATTTTTCAATAACAACGAATCAGGGAGGAGAAGCAACGGCCAACGGAAAATTTGAATTGAATAACAGAATAACGAATTTAAACAGTAAAAATTAAAATATACAATTGATAATAGAATAAATGCTGAAACAATTACAACTAAGAATATACGTAAATAAATAGAACTATAAAAAGATAAATGTGAATATAAAAATCATTATAGTATCTCGATCGTGGCGTTGAGAATTGGCCCGCCAACTACATTTTTGCTCTCTGATAACTGTAGACATTCTTAACAATTTGTATTCTAATCACTGTCATTCCTTTTATTTTTAAACTGATTGTAAATCCAACAGTGGGCAATTTTTACGTTATGTTCAGTTCTCCGATTGGCTTCACTAGTGTCACTCCCAATGACGGTTAAGGGACTGCAGCTGTCACGTGCCTTTGAAGGCTGCTATGAAGGCTTAAATAACTATTGTTAACGAGATTTATACTATTACAGAACTTTACCCAGTTTTTACCGAATTGTAAATCCTCAAATGAATTTGTGATTCCAATAACTGAAAAAAGAATTTATTTTAGAAAGCTGCTGACATTTTATTGGCTGCTTGTTTGTTTGTTCAGGATAAACTCAAAAAACTACCATACCGATTTTGATGAAACTTTCATTGGTGTTTGCCTTATAATCTCTGGAATAACGTAGGCTATTTTTTTTCCACCCCTAATTACTCCCGAACGGAAGGTCGGATCGACAAAAGGACTTTACCATCGTATTCAGAGGACCCAACAATATAGGAACAGAGTAATTTCTCCCTCCCCCCATGTTCGAGATATTTGGCATTGTTTTCATTGGATTTCCACTATAAGCTTAAATGTCAGAAATGAAACCATCTCATTTCAGCGTGATTGGTAAGTTCACGGACTCATGTGCTGAATGTTGTCGGTTTGAATCCGTAAATCTAATGTTTTCCTTTTTTTTCCGCTCTTAATTTTTTTTTCTGAATATCTGCGTGGATTTTTATCTTATCAATCATCAACCTATATAATTGGCTAAGTTCGTCTGTCTGTAACTCGATATAATTAAGGTATTAAGATAGATCCAAGGGTTCTCAAATTGGATGAAATATTAGTTCATTTTGACATTCCATGTTGTTTCCATGAAATTTTATCCTTGGGAACTGACATAGACAACTGAAATTCTAATAAAACATACGTTCAAAAGCAAATAATTTTGTTACCACTGCACCCATTTTAATGAAATTTGGCATACTTACTCAGTTTTTTACGCTGATTTCGAAACTCAAAACCATTTTTGCCGCAGAAGCTTCGTTCACAAGTTAGCGCAGTATTTAGATTATACAAAGGTGAGTTTTAAATGCCTTTCGGCGTTATGAGTCAAAAATAATAATAATTTCATTCTTACTTTTAGTAAAATTTATTTACAAGGACAAACTTTAGATATGGTTGGTATTTATTTACCAGAGCCTGTTTTTAATCATGGACTGTTATATGTTGCTATTTTACGAGCACGTCGTGCTTGCGACGTTAAAATCAAAATTCTTGATCGAATAGATCAAGGACATCTGATAGAAGGATCTGATGCTGTTTTTACAAAAAATATAGTTTATAAGGAGATCTTTACTTCTTAGTTGATAGTTGATAATAAAATAATTTTTCAGATTTTTGTATGGCTGTCGTCCGACAGGCTTTGATGCTAGTTTTCCTAATATTTTTTTTTTTTATTTTTCCTTACGTTAACGTACATGTTTATTTTTTTATTATTATTTTCAAATTTTTTTATTATTATTATGGTTCGCCCTTAAATTTATGCTTTAGCACAAAATTACATTCACTTTGTTTCTCTCATAAGAGCTCTTCAATGATTTCTTCATTATCTCTAATTCTTTTTTCTTTTTCAAATGCATTCGTTATCCGAATCCTCTTCTCTTTCGTTCTGGGCCTTTCTATACTGCCTGACATCTTTCTTGGTGGAGAGTAATTTGACTGCGTTTGAATTTTCGATGTCTTCTTCAACACAGAGTGAAAAAGTGCTTGAGATTTCCTGTTTGCAGCTGCTTCGTTTCTTTAGTCAAAAGTGTTGGCTAAAGTAAATACACACCACTTGCTCTCTCTTATTACTTTTTTTTCCTCCCCTGCCTTGTTTTCCCATCACTTCTCGCATTTTCCCTATCTGTTCGTTGGTGGCGCCACTTGTACTTCCGTCTTGCCCGAGGCCGAAGCAAGAACAGTGCAAACAATTAGAGGTGTGTTCTGCCCACTTGAGCGTTTCGTCGACTGAAAGCCCCTTCCTATTTGTCACTGATGGAAGAAGTACTATTTTCATTCTTTTTTTTTGTTCTTCCTCCCCTTCCTTTTCATTCAAATTGAAGAGACTTGAACGAAATGGGCTGAATATCGGCTTATTTTTGCACGAAAATGACACAGGATAGAATTTGACCTCCATTTACGCCTTAGATTTCGTGGCTTGATTCGAATCGACGCAAATGAAAACGAAAATTTCTATATTTACAGTAAGGCTTTGTTTTTTTTAACTTGGGGAAATCTTTAAGCCTATTTTCCAGACATAAATATTGCATAGTTGCAGATTCACAGGTTACGATAGCCTAGTTGACGAAGTCAGCAAGTTC
>JAFIDM010008419.1:38814547-38842721 GCA_023159025.1 Thereuonema tuberculata | reverse complement strand
CATAAAACAAACTTCTAATTGACAGCGAATTCCAAGACTCTGTCAGAACGCTGTTCTCGTAATCTGGGAAACGGTGCAAATCCAAACTTTTGTAATAAACGTGTAGTTAACAGTATTAATATTCGAGTTAATGCGAACACCTTATGTATCCATCCTGAAGTGACTTATCCTGTATCGTTGATTTTTTGTTTTTTTGGGAAAAAGGGGGGGGGGGGGGTGATTTCAGGGATATATAGGATGGAGACCCAAATATACGAACTTCAATTGTTGCGGACGTATTCGCGCCCACACAACACGCTGTTTTGTTTTTTTAATAATATAGATTTAGGGTCCTCAAGCAAATGCTGGCGACCGCAAACCTTTTATTTCTTACATGTATTTCTTTTTCCAATGCGCCTAAAATTCTGAAAATGTAAATATGAACTTGTAAAAGCATCTGGGATTTCTATTTTCTTGTTTTTAATTTTTAAAATATTCTGTAATTAATTAAATTAAAATTTAGAAATAGTCAATTTTTTTTGGGGGGGGGGGTTTCCGAGTGTTATATATTTTACTGAGAAGAATCCGCTGACATAGGTCACCTCTGTGACCCCTTGAACAGCGTTGGACGAAACACAGAAGAAGAAAGAAACAGCCATGCCACTGCCAGGATTCGAACCCAGGTACTGGCGCACTGGTCGCCACGGCTGGCCGCCGCCGAGACCGCACGACCACGCCAGCACGGCTTTCCGAGTGTTACTCGATATTTTCAAATCAAAAAAACTTGACGAAAACCTGAAATGATACAAAAAAATTGTAAAATTATGATTTGTATTTAAAATATTTGTGCAAGAGTTAATTTTTAAAAAAATAATTTAATCTCACACAATTTTTTTAAAAAAAACCAACAATTTTTTTTTTTTTTAAAAAAATTAACTGTTGCCCTAATAATAAATATTTTGAATACAAGCCATTATTTTACAACTTTTTTTATCATTTCAGGCTTTTGTCAAGTTTTAAATTTAAGTTGAAAATCTCGAGTAAAGCCTCGAAAATTCCCTAAAAATTGACTATTACTAAATTTTAATTTAATTAATTACAGAATATTTGGAAAATTAACAACAAGAAAATAGAAATCCCAGCTGCTTCACAAGTTCATATTTAAATTTTCAGAATTTTAGGTGCATTGGTAAAAGAAATATATAAAAGAAATAAAAGGTTTGCAGTCGCCTGCATTTGCTTGAGTCAGGATCTAAAGAAACGGAAAATTCTGTTACTGCATTGTTTTCAAAATTTTCAATTTTTTTAAATTTACACATCATATTTTCAGTGATACTTTCCAAATATTAATTTAATCTGTTTCTTTTTGTTTAATTATTTGTTTTTGTTTTTTTAATTTACGATTAACTTTTAAGCTTGAATGTTTGCTAGGTTCAAAAAAAAAGAAAAAAAAAAGAAGAAAAAATTTCATCATTGCAAAAACTAAAGATTTATTTTATCTTCATTTTTATATTAAACACGTTCTATAAATTATTTTTGGTTTATTCCAGCGCTTTTCACTTTTTTATAATTTTTATTCTTCATTTCTTACCGGATTATGACAATTGGCTGATATTTATTGACTGTTCAAGCATTAATTGTTTTAATTTTTAATTTTACTTGCCGATGTAGAGTAGTTTCATTTAAAACTGCGGTTGTTGTGCTTTAATTTTTTAAAAATTTTTTTATTAATTTTATTGTATTTAAAAAAATAAATAAAAAAAAAGTTGTTTCTATGTTTTGTTTTATTACTTCAACTTGAGTGTTTCATTTTTCTTAATATTTTAAAATTAGTTTGAAGGGAGATTTTTTTTTTTAATTACGAAAAAAAATTCATTATCCTTTTTTTTTTTTTTAATTTTTTTTTGTTGACTTTTCTTTTTCTTCTTATTTTAATTTTTTTTTAATTGTTTCATAGTAGTAATTAGTTTTGTTCTTTAGTTTGTTCGAATTTATTTATTATAATTAATTATTATTTTTTTTTTTTGAACCTAGATTCGTTAAAACTGTTTTAATTGCTTTTCTGGTTCTCTTTAATTTGCGATTCTTCCCGAAGCAAAGTTATTGATTGAATCCGTTTATTCTGCTCGAGTAGTTTTCACAGTTCTCTGTCCAATGTGTTCCGATCGAAAATTATCATAAAATTCACTTACATTAAAAAAAAAAAAAAGAAGAAATCTTTTAGCAAATGCAACTAAATTTATTTAAAAAAAATTTACCTTATGACAACTTGTGATTTTTGGATGACAACTCAAAACCTAAAACATTTTCAATTTGTGTAATTACTAAAACTAAATTCTTATTCTTAATCAATAAATATAACAAAATTATAAAATAGAAATCCCAGGAAGCTCCTTGCAATAAGTTTTATATTGTATGCATAATATAAGTTTTTATTCATATGTGATTCTATTGATTCTTTTATTGTTCCATATTGTTCTGTATTCTTCCATCGTTCTTATTGTTCAATGTTGTTCTCCACATTATTCTATTTTTTTTTTCTTTCATGTTTCGTTTTATTCTGTACTGTTCTAACTTGTTCCATGTTTCATAACGTTCGTTATTGTTCAAACTTCATATCTTCAATAAAGTTCTGTCAAATTCTGAGCAAAAGTAGGATTACCAGTGGTTTGTGATTTCACTGCTTCTGTTGTTTCGACAGTTCGCTTTTCAAACACCTCCCTATAAGCGTCCAGACTCCGCACTTTACAGTACAATCAAATAAAGCTTTGCTACAAAATTTGCAAGACAAAAAAAAACCTTACTGTTGAGCAGTAATACAAATGAATTTTAACTTATCGTGAATCACTTTTATATTAATTCAAAAATGAAATTTTTTTTTTGTATGTTAAATTTTTATTAAATGAGTTGTTTCTTTTTGGTCTTGTTTTGAATAGAGCAATACTTGCATTAGTTTTACAAATATGTTTATTTAAAAAAAAATTAAGGTTAATTTATTTTTCCTTAAGATTATTTTCTAACAGTTGTCTTTATTTTTGTTTGTTTTAGTGCTGCTGTGTGACTCCCTCATTTTGCCGACCTCCAAGCCGTCCGAAGGTAAGGAAATCCATTTCAAACTTGCTTTCATTATAATGTCCTTGTTTTGTACCGAATCCACTGATTCGTTGAAGATTACCATCCATCTCAACTTTTATTTGTGCTGAAATGATGTTCTTGTATCTTTAATTACACCCACAAAGGAGAATGGGCAAACTCTATGGCAATTTGCCCCACCCTGTATAGTGATAAGATATATACCTACAGAAAGATCTACATACATAAACATTTTTTATTATTACGACTCGTCTCAATTATTAGTCGGTTTGGAGTTATATACGTCTAGATATAACGTTTGATTCATTGATTGTAATGAGTGTGAGTGCAGGGAAGCCAACCATCCCCGCCTGTAGGTGGTTGGCTTCCCTGCCACCCACATTCACACATTCACCACAATCAATGACTCAAATGTCATATCTAGACGTATATAACTCCGAACGGACTAATAATTGAGACGAGTCGTAATAATAAAAAATGTTCTATTTATGGAGATTTTTCCTTATGTATATATCTTATCGCTATACAGTGGTGGGCAGATCTGCCCAGTCTCCGTTACGTAGATTTCGGGTGATTGGAACAGAAATTGGAAATTTCATTGTGTCTGTAGAGAAGAGCGTGTTATTAGTCTTCATTTTCTTGATAAAAATGTACATTACTGATCCTTTAATATTCAGAAATCCACGTAGAGCGGTTCTATCGTAAATTTCGACTATGGCTGTAGGAAGCGGATGGACCACAATTAGAATATAAAATTTCTATAGGACATTTTAACCATAGAACTTTCTTTTTTTCTCTTTTTTTCTTAACTTTCTTTTTTTATTCGACAGTTGACTTCTGATAGATCTCCAACAAACGCCAAGACGGTATGCTTTACAATGTTATGAGATATAGCTGTACATACTAACTATAGAATTTACGTATATATTTTTTCTATAACTTTTTTTTTTTTTTGTAATAGTTTTCGTGGTAAGATTTTAATGTTTCCTGCCTATTTTCTGAAAGGCAGTGTATTTTCATTTTAGTTTGCTTCTGATGCTGATTTGGTTCCTGGTAGAAATTCCTCATTTCCGTTCAGTTCGAACTGTCAGAAAAAACCCAATAAATATCAGGTGTCGACCGCGACATGTTTTGATCCACACGCAGCGTTGGATTTATCTTTGTGTCTCTTTTCGCGACCACCCCTTCATCTGCGAGCAGCCGAAAGAAAAACCCCAGCTATGGAGAGTTGTCTGTTGTATTGGGGCGCCATTGGGTTCTGTCAGTTCACGTGACAAGCGACGTCCTTGTTATAGATCACAATAACAACGAATGGAGCTGAGTCTTAGCGCTATTAAATATATACTTTAAAACATTGAAGCCAGAGTAGATAAAGTCCTTTCATTTACTTTTCATAGTAATCTATTGCATTCACTTATCACTTCCGATACAATTTAGAATTTGCACTGCAATTCAAGACTGCAACATAGACTGTGTCTCAACTGCAACATAGCTTTCTGGAGGCCTTCATAATTCAGAAAGCCCATATCAAGTCGTTAAATAAAGAAATGGAGATACGAGATTAAATAAAACAATAACAAATATTGAATTTTCAATTATTTACATAACATAAACACATGTTAATTTGTCGAGACATCTTGAAGCTAAAAAGATAGAAAGTTTGTACGAAAAAGTCGAAAACGGCTAAAAATCTAACTAGAATTTTTCCGACAACAACGCACGGTAGCGCTCGCTCAATTTCACTCTTTGGAGAGTTGAAGTTGGAGTACACTTATTTAGTTATGCTATTATTTATAGTTAAGCTTCATTTAGAGATGCTCAATTAATAAGTTAAAGGTTGACACAATTTCATTGAAAAGATCTCTCCGTTTTAATTCAACAACACTGTCACATAAATATATTCCTCATGAACAATCAAAAACTAATATTTGCAGAGAAATCACGCTCTCCTATCAATTTTGTCACAAACTAAATAAAAAAATATATTAAAAATTGCCTACCTTATATATGCACGAGTAAGGTGTGAATTAAAAACAAGTTAAAACACAACGTTTCTGATCATCTACTACATAAGGTCCATTTTCAAGTGTAAAATAAAAAACAAAAATCTATAAAAACCTCGTCCAGTACTGAAGTCGTGGTTAATTAATAGGTTAAAATACAATTATTATAAAAAAATAAAAATAAAAAATTAATAAATAAATAAATAAATAAATAAAAAATCACGTAAAACAACCGCTTTTGTTGTGTAGTTTCTATTTTAGTCACTAGGGGTAATACTTCCGCTTCCGTTGATATCTTCGAATTTCCTTTTTTAAAATTTAACGATTTCAATACTGGATGATGTTTTTTTAAGTTTTTTTGTTTTTTATTTTACACTTGAAAATGGACCTTATGTAGTAGATGGTCAGAAACGTTGTGTTTTAACTTGTTTTTAATTCACACCTTACTCGTGCACAAATGAGATAGGCAATTTTTAATTTGTATTCAGCACGGTTTTCAGTAAATAAAAAAAAATATATTTTCGAACAATTAAAGGAAAATAGCTTCTGCCCTGCTATCAATTTGTCACAGTTGTTTTATTTATTTATTTATTTATTTATTTATTTATTTATTATTTTTATTTTCATGTGATTCAGTATATTATAAACCTATTGACTTAGAAACTACAGTCTGCTAACAAATGTTACCAAGATTAGGAGTTAAGTTAGTTATAATATTAACTATACACTGTCCGACCACTTTATTAGGTATACCCCTGCTGTGCGCACAAATGCTGTGTCTCACAACAACTCTACAAGCCGGTGGGGGTAGTGTCATGGTGTGGGGGATGTTTTCCTGGCACACTTTGTGTCCATTGATACCTCTGGAGGCACATTAGGATACTATAGCGTACCTGAACATCGTCGCTGATCATGTGCAACCGTACGTGTTAACAGTTTATCCTCATGCAGATGGGTATTTGCAGCAGGATGATGCACAAAGCCCGCATCAGTATGCGATGGTTTGAGGAACATGACGATGACTTTTCCTTGCTGCAGTGGCCCGCTCAGTCCCCTGATCTCAGCCCGATTGAAAATTTGTGGGATGAGCTGGAACGGGGTGTTCGCTCATGGCCTATACCTCCATTAAATCAACAGGAACTGCGTGACACACTCATGTCTGCATGGTACTCATTACCTCAACAACGTTTCAGCATCTTGGGGAATCCATGTCTCGACGAATTCAGGCTGTTTTGAGAGCTAAAGGAGTCCCAACACGCTACTGGGTAGGGGTATCTAACAAAAGGGGCCGGACAGTGTATTTTGAAGTTAAAATTTAACGAATATTAAAAGAATATTGATGCAAGGGATTACAGGATTATCTAATATTGTGGAGATTAAGACTGGAATCGAGGTCTCACCTGATTGATCCTCAGCACAGGAGGACCGAGGAGAGATTGGCTTGGCTGTGGGAATCCAAAGCTATTGTATAAATACCTACATTGTAAATAAAGTAGTCAGTTAGTCACTAGTCAGTAAAGTTAGGAGTTACTTGTTAACCTGTCTCTGTCGTGAGAGATTGGCTGAACATATTTGAACATATTAGATTCTTAGAGCTTTCAGGAATAAAAACAGTAGAATTTCTGACTGGGCAGATCACTGTGAGGAAGAAGCACACAACCCAGACCCAATTCTCAAAATTGCATAAGAAATTTCTGAAGAAAAAGAGACACTCACGATCGAATCATGTTTAATCAATAGCAAAAATTATATTAATAAGGATAAATTTCTGAAAATGAATAGGGCATCATTTAGATATTTTAAAGACTTTAAGAAAAAGTAAGTTTTTGGGTATGATGAATTAATGCGAGTAATATTAGTATTGTTATTATTGTTATTTACGAAGCATCATTATTATTAATGTGTTAATTGTTATCATTATTAATAACTATGCTAGTGAATACGATAGTTTTCAATTGTTAACTTATAAACGAAAATGTTTTATTTTTAGTTCTTATTTTGTAATCATTTTGTAATCCTTATGAAATGTAGAGGAACAATATTTTCTTCTCCTCTGATATCATCTGATTAAGTCCTTCGCAAAGAAGAACGAAATATTGTGGGAATTAAAGGAATGTTGTTGTATTAATAGGGTTTTTAAGACTAAAATTATTTACAAGATATATTAAAAGACGCTTATATAAATGGATAGTACTTACAGTTGTGTTCGTCACTAAGATTGTTGATGGGGACCAATGCTTTCTGTTTGTTTTTGAAGAAAGAATTTCTAAGTGAATAAAAGAAGCACTAATTTTAGATGTTTCACACTCGTAGAATGATGTCAACCTAATACACCCATATGCCACCGAGGATACTTTCATTAATCATGGTAAGAAGTAGGCTTAACTGCAACAGCGGTAACCACTGCGTTGGCTGCGGGAACGAATTGGCTTGACCGCTTCAAGACGTAGTTCTGCTTTTCCATCGCTCGGGACCGCAAGGGTTTTTCACAGATACTAGGAAAACACAGCAGTTCTCACTCCCTCGCTTCCTATCGCCAAAGTCTACAACAGTGACACTTTAAGATTTATTTCATTTATTACACAGTCAGTTCGGAAGAATAAAAAGTGATTCGAGATTTCTTTAATAGTCTGTCATCATCTCTCTATTTTTACAAAAACAGCTGTTTTCATGTTTTTCTGACGTCAACAAATTATAAAAAATAGGCACATACAAAACTTAGAATTTGATATAAGATAAGGATTAATTGACAATTAACGACTATTTGAATTATAACATTAGAAGAAGGTAATTAAGAAAGTTCACGTGGGCGTAATAAAAAAAAAGATAAAAATTGAAGCTTTAGAGAATTAACGAATACAGGTGTTCTCACTTTACGACCGAGTTTCGTTCCGACGACAATGTCGTTAAGCGAATTGGTCGATAAGCGAGGAGCTTGCGCTGGGAATATAGGATCGCTATAAAATTATAAAATTATAAAAATTAAGCAACAACCTTCAAATTTATTCATAAAAAGACATGCATATGTACATATTATCATTTGTTTATTTGGTTATCTGGAGCTGTAGAGGGTCCATGTAAGGGAGATGACGACGATGAAATAGAAGTTGTACCTTCAAGGGCAGAGGTCATAAGTGCGAGTGGTCGTTAAGCAGATAGGTCGTAAAGTGAGGAGTATCTGCACTTGAAAAATAATGTATAAAAATAATTGGATTTAAGATAAAAGAATTATTGATTGCTCTTACAGTAAAGAGTTACGATTTCATAAAACAAGGAGTGAAATATATATATAAGGAAGCATAAAAAAATAAGTGTCATGGGAAAAAAAAATACAAAATAATCAAAATAAACTGTGACAACATTTACTAACATAGAATAAATAATTTTTATTTAGTCTTCGAGTTTCATCGTAGATTGTTTTCCTGATTTGAACAGCTCTAACGGCAAGGGTTAATCTGTTGTAGATCTAACGTTCGAGGCTGTGTGAAAAATCGAAGGCCTTGTGTTCGTTAGTTTCGTTATCTTCGTGGTAACACACCAAGCGAGGAGGTGTTTGTAAGGATCGCAGGTCACGTGTAGACTTCGCCTTACCACCGACCTCGCCTTTCACTGGAGCCTCGACTGAAGGGAGGTTATCGAAAGATCATCGCAATAATCCACGGCTCACCGAAACAGAAGAATCTGCACGGATAAAAGATGGCGGACACGATGTCATCATTAACCTCTGCAAACACGACACCTGCACTGCAGATCCGACCTTTCCTTTGTACTGAAAGCTTTTTATAGATAATTCACAGTTAAATCTGTTTACTTAAAGATGATTGTCTTAATACAGGCAGTCCTCTCTCATTAACCCTTCTTTGACGATATTTATTTAATATAGGATTAAATGAGTTTAAGATATATTTCTAAAGGCTGACATCCTCTGTGATCACCAATATAACAATCCACCAACATTCACTTATCTCTCCACGAGTTTTACCAAACGGAATACTAATCCTATAAAATACGTTCACCTCTCTTTTCAAATAACTTTTAATGACGCTATTACATCATTATTAGGTAAAAGCGCTGTTTAAAAAAAAATGACGCATTCTTGAAAATTTAAGACGTTATTATATAGTTCTTAAAAAATTATGTAGATATTAGCTGTACCCGGAATGCGTTGCAATGCCACTCAAAGAAAGAAAGTGTTTTAATTCTGTTTATTAAAGTGCTTTTGGATACACAATATTTTTTGCTATTCGATCTGGTGCCTATACGAATCAATCAGAAGGTTTTCCGACGCGTGAGCAGACCACATACAGCTGTCCACGTGTGAAGCATGGATTTTCCAAATTTAGTCTACATACTTCTATCAATTGTCCCTGTGCTTTGTTGATGGTCACTGTAAATGCGAGTCGCACCGGAAACTGCAAACGTTGAAACCGGAAATACATTCATTTGTTGAAACGCCTCGCGCACCAGATATTGTAAAATGGTTCTACTAATTCAGAAACCTTCGCGGGCGTGCGCAAAACTTTGGTGAGTTCTTCTGCTCACGCCCGCGAAGGTTTGTGAATGATATAGAAACGCAGACGGGACAAAGAAACATTCATTTTTATATAGTAAGATTAAAAAATTGTTAATAATATTATTCCATCGTTGCTAAAAAATATATTCAAAAGTGATTTATTTTCGAAAATGCTAATGACATTATTCTATGGCTGATAAAATATACATACTTAAAAAAACTTAAGCATTTTCATGTAGTTATTACATCGTAATTAAAATAGAATATTTAAATAGTATTGTAGAAATGTTAATGACATTGTTCTATCGTTACTTACTAAAAAAACATTAACAAATATCTGGCACTGCTGCAGTCGAAATGGAATGGTACGTGGCATAGATAAAAGAGAATGACGCTGCAAGTAATTGATTACAATTTCAGAGCAAACGGGCCGTTTATTCGGGCAAAACACTTTAGGTCACAGTCCCTTTAGTACTGCGTCGTACTGTCCTCAGCGTGGATGCATGCGGCAGAAAGTGTCGACAGCAAGGAGGCAGTCCAGGGAAGCCGAGGCTGTATGTGGACGGGCATGATCGAGTAATAGGAACCGTTATAGCCAGTCCATACAGGGAAGCTTATGAGGCAACTAAATCTCCAGAAGGTTCTATTGCGTCCATTGGCAAGGGGAGATATTTGCCCACCCTGGAATTTTCAATTTCAATATAATTCATGGAATTTATTTTTTTGCAAGAGGATTAAGATATAGACAAAAATGGTAAATTTTGTAAGTTACTACTTTTGTTTACTTAAATATATTTTATGTAACTTCACAATGTAAAGTAAAATTTTGCATTGCAATATATTTTGCACCCCCCCCCTTATCTTTGAAAAAATTGTGTGGGCGCTCAGTAACTCCGCCGTCAATGTTCAAACGAACAATAAATCAAATAATTGCAGTTGCTGGAAGCTAATGAAAACAGTAAATTCTTTAGTCTTCGTAAGTGGATAAATCTAATTACCGTATTGTCCGGCGTATAAGACGACTCGGCGTATAAGTCGACCCCCAATTTTTCCAATTAAAATATAGAGTTGGGATATACTCGCCGTATAAGTTTGAGCACCCGGCGTATAAGACGACCCCCGACTTTTGAGAAGATTTTCCTGGTTTAAAAAGTCGTCTTATACGCCGGACAATACGGTAATTTTAATCAAATGAAATCACGCGCCAAAATCAACGATTCCATCACGCTGACTTAAGTGGAAATTCTTTGTGTTAAGGAGGGGTAATTACCTGTCTTCTAAAGTATTTCAATATGAATTCTTATTATATTTAGCTCTAATTTCGCTATAGACATCCGAACGGAGACATTTTTTAAATACATCGTCTCTTGTATCCGATTCACTCCCTGCTTCAAAAGTTACAAGGGGAGATCTAAATGCAGACAAATAAACAAACACCCATTGAACCAAAGTTTCCTCTGGAACGAAATAAAGAAAAGACTGCTTTTTTACGCGTTTAGAACAACACAATACTGTCCGTTTATTGTTTTGTATTTATAAAGAAAACAACCAAAATGTGTTTTTGCCGCACCGTGCTACAGCGATTTATGCGAAGGTTAGTTCTTGAAGGGCAACAGTTCGTGAAATAGATTAAAATAACTCCTAAAAACTACGGAAAACATAAAACAAAAATATTAAATAATAGAATAAATTTCATGTTCTTTTTGTTTCGTATTTTTCCAATTCAAATAATAGAATTCTCATAAATCGAAGAATTATAGTCGCTTTTTATGTTGACACTTTTAAGTTATTAGCAATAAGCTTCATCCCATTTTATATTCATTAAAAAATCTTTCGTGGAATTCCTTTAAAGTTCAGGGACTTTGGCTCCAAACACTACTTTTCATCATTCTCGAACTTTTTTTATTTATTTTTTTAACGTTATTTGACAAATGAGATTTCTTCATTTTTGAAACATTCTTTTTTTTTCCCCTTCTCTTTCTACTTCCTGTTCTTGGGGCAGTGGTTCGGGGAAAGATTTTGTTGATGATGGAATCGGCTGATGGAACGCAGTAAAGGATTTAATTCATTCTTTGATGCAGGTGAAGCGTTGCGTATTCCTAATAGATGGAGGCCAAAAAGAAATCGATTGAACCCACCGCTTCCGCCGATGTCTTGTTTCCTCGGCTAAAACTCTCTGGAAAAAACTTTAAATGAAGAGCACGTGAAACTTAAACGAAAATTGCCCGACTTAGTCTGACTCTTAACTTCAACAAAGATTAAGTTTTTAGGCTTCTGTCACTTATATCAGAAGCATTCTAATCTCGCTTTGTTCGTCCGTCTGTGGACAAGTATCATTAAAATATCATTAAATTATCATTAATATCAACAATTGCTCCTTTTGCATTCGCAACAATCACATTTATAATAATAAGGAAATTGAAGCAATAATTCAACGTAAATTACGTGTCAGAAGCCTTTGCGAAAAGCATTTTACTAATCGCTATCCCTACCTTGTTTCTTTTTACGCAAGATATGAAGCTTTCTCCCATCGAAAACATGCGAAAATAAGCTAAACAATACTGCCATTAACTGATTAATAATCAGGTTGCGGGAGCCCATTGTTTGGTGTTTCATCAGCTAATTGTTGCATTTATCTGGCAACTGTATTAGTACCCTGCATAAAAATGCACTACAGTGCTGCCAGCATAACATCCACTGTGGGCACCAGATAGCGTCATGGTAGAATTACAATCATATATTCCATTCTTTAATGCAGGCAAGTTTACATTTAGAGAATTTGTTTGAAAAAAGTCACAATTCTCTACAAAATTCAAAACAAACATACTAGGTACCTAATCGAAGCATGTGTCATAAAAACCTTCCAATGCATAAATAAAGACAAAGGGTACATGGTAAACCCGAACACACTGTCGTATTTCCAGGACATGATAAAAAATCAGAGAGAAATTTCAGTGAACCAATTCCTTGTTAGCAACAATTGGTTATGTTAAAATGTTTCTGATGATAATTATAATACATTGTTACATTGTTAGTAAATATAGGTTGTGTTAAATCATTAACAATTGATTTTATAAAAATGTCTAATTATTGTAACATAATATGTCTGTATCGTGCAAACCAGTGAATGTAATGGAAGTTAATCTTTATTTAAAAAAGGTTTGATAAAGCGGGAAGATGGTATTCTCCGCGAAATATCACCATTAATAAAATGAAATTTATCCGTAGATGGAGTTTTTTAATTTAATTTAATAGGAGTACAAGATAGAATATTAAGTACAATTTAGCTTCATGTTTACTTAAATATTCATTTTTTATTTCAGTTTTTATTATTTATAATGAAATATCAGTTATATTGATACGATTTATTTTTATTAACTTATTACATTCTGATATCAAAATTATTGAAAAACATTACATCAAGCACCGCAAACAGAGGCACCGATGCTAATCCTATCCTAGTGACAGCACATATTCTTTCCATAAAATTTAGAATGCCAGTAATACTCTCTCCTCCGATTTCTCCTTCTCAGTATATGATTTTTACATTAACAATAACTTCTTTTGTTTGATTTCGTAAAGCCTCTGCTTTACCCGAACTTTGTCGCCATGATGGAAACCGGAAGATGAACAATAGTTCCTGAAATGATTAATTGATAGTCAACATTGGTCAAGGTTAGAGTCGAAGTTAGGACGGGAGGAATAGGCGGATCCAGGGGGGGCTAGTGGGGGTTATAGCCCCTCCCTTTAGCTGTGAATATAGTTTGGATAAAATGTGGTATCCAAAGGCTGCTGTCTGATAGACATTAATATTGCCATGATGATGATTTCAATTGCTAATAAAAAGCTGTCTATTGTCCTCAAAATGAAAGTTGGCCAGCGGAAGTTTGAACTGCGCAGCCCTTCCGGTAGCTGATCAATTATGTTTTCCTGTCACAATGGATGACGTAGTCTGTTTTCACTGAGAAAGACGTTGATAACGCCAAATTAAAACTTCTCTCGACTATTTAGCGTTATTTCAATACCAGTTGCTGACAATAAGTATTTATATAAATAAATAAATGTATATTATTTATAAATACTTTGCTCTTTTGCAAAGTAACAAGCGATTAGCACAATGGCGGCGTCCTGTCATAAAATCAGACGGAAGTGCCTGACCAGACTAATAGATGATACATGCGCAGATCTCACAAAAACGGGGCGGCCATCTCTCATTTGGAGGACAGTACTAGCGTGCGTTTCAGACACACAGGTATAGTCAGCCCTTCAAAAAAGTTAGCCCCCCCCCTCCCCCTTTGAAAAATCCTGGATCCGCCCGTGACTGGAGGCCTGTAGTTTTTATTTATTAAAAAAAAAAGCAATACATCGGAAGCGCAGTGGTGCCTCAAAGAAAAAAATACACAATGAAAAACTCAGCAAAGGAAAAAAAAACAGTGAGAAAATCCATGTGCCAGCGAGAGTGGCCTCAATGATTTTTTTTTAAAGTTTAAGACTTCAAATTGAGGCCGCTATCGCTGGCACATGGATTTTTCTCACAGGTTTTTTTCCATTGGTAAGTTTTTCATTGTGTATGTTTTCCTTTGAGGCACCACTGCGCTTCCGATGTATTGTTCATACTAACCTCAGTACGGAGACCTTGTTATTTACTGTGACTCCTCTGGCTGATGATCGCCAACGAGCGTTAAACAGTTGTTCCAGGATGTCACTTGTAAATAATTTGGTCTCATACTTTGTTGTTTTTTTAAAAAATGAAGCAATTACTGAAAAGATATTTGACACTGATGAATAAGTTAGTGAATGAATTCTGTTCCACATTCAAGATTAACTGAAAACAAAAGATTGCTATTTTTATCCACTTTGATAGATAATGATTATCCACAGTCTCATTAACTGGAATGTTCTTCTTATCCAAATTCAACCATCGCGGTGCTCGGCTTCCCTGCCACTCATAGTCACCACTTAACATAACATAGCATAACACATCCAAATTACATCAATATTCAATGAAATTTTCTTTTACGGGACCAGTAATTATTTCTTTTCGTTATTCTTTAAGTGAAGAGAAATATAGTATAATTACATCCAAAAAAGTTGATGCGAATTAGTTTGTAAATATATATAAATATACGTGCATAATTTTTGTTTTCATTTTATTTTACTTAATAGACCTTACTTTGAGATTTAAGAAAAATTGGAGTTTTATAATATTAAAATATTTTGTAGATTTTTAAGATCATTTGGGATTTCGATCGCGTTTCTTTGCCATCCAGTAGCTCAAGTGACGTGGTCTATAGGATGCCCAGTATGTTTGTCTATAGGATGGAGGTTCGATCCCCGCCCGTGGCTGGTGACTTATCACTGGTTATTTTTTTCTATGAACACATAATTATTAAGAATTCATGTACCGTATCCATATTCCTTTCGCAAATGTTAAGGTAGGCGAACATCGATTGGTCCTGCCACCTCCTTTAGTTTTACTAGCGCTGCAATCGCAGGAGCCTCTACATCGCAGCTGCTATCTCATTTGACAATCCAGTCGGAATAGTTTGACCTTTTTTTTTTTTCCTAGTTCGTTCCAAGAATGAAACGTTCATGTTAACGTGAAGTCTATTTTGATATTTTCAGTTTAACTTAATAATTAAATAATTATTAAATTTTGAAGAAAATAGTAACTTCAGATTCATTTTCGTCAATTGGGATTCTTATTTTTTTTTTTTCATTTTTATTTCTTTATTCTTTATATTGGGTGATTCTTAAAGTACTGGAAATACTCGCTACTCTTTGTTTTTATTTATCCCCCCCCCCTCCTCCAGGGGCTCCTTTGTGTTTGAAATAAATCCAACGGACTCACTACAATTTGTTATATTTATTTCCCCCCCCCCTCCGGGGGCTCCTTTTTTTTTTATATAAACCCAATGGAGTCAATATTCCATTTAACTTAGCCTATTCTAATCTCGCTTCCCTTTCCTTGCTCTTCCCGGTTGTGAAGGGTGCTAACTAGACCATTTTTTTTCATAGGGTAGAAAAAAAGGCTAAAATGGGGACCCCAATATCCGAATCAGAATCGCACGTTCGATCCGGAAATCCATGCCCTATTTTACTTTTTTTTACACCGAATTTGACAGAAAAATATTTCTATGTTCGTTCTTTGTAGGTCTATTTTTCCAGTACTTTATGAACCACCCTGTATATATATTTTTATTCATTCGTTCTCAGTTAAGAATATTCTCCACTTTATGTGGCACGAATCTCACTGTGTATTCTTTTTCATGAATATATTATTCAAGTTATGAATTCAGAGAATAACTTTTATCCAGTTTTTCTCTTTTTTTTTTTTGCTCCTTGAACGAGAATAACCCGAATAAGAACTAAAACTCAGTGAATACAAGAATCTTAACAATGGCGCTCTGTGGCTTTCTTCGCAATTTCCTTTATTTTCCTTGGGTTTTTTTTAAAACAAAAACTGTAGACTACTTTGAAATTCTGTTGCTTGAGTTATTTTTCGAAGTGATAAGAAAAGGCATTTGTTGAATTAAATTCGGCGTTTACCTGCAGCCACCGAAAAAAAAAAGAGAAAAAAATCAATAGGAATTCTTTTACGGCCTTCGTTTAAACAAAGCAATCAGCGTAAGTCTTGGCTTTTCACCGCAAGGAGGCGCTCCATGCTATTTAGGCAAATGGAGAAAAGCAGTCTTCAGGCGAAAGGTTTATAGAGCCTCATTGCTTTTCATTGAATTTAACGTCTTCGGGCAGTGAATTAAAGCCGAAGCGCTTTTAGAAAATTTGGCTTTTTCGTTTTGGTAAATCTTTAGGGGAAAAAAATATCAGAATAACAATTACTCGAAGCATTTTTCTAAATGAAAATAACCCAAATAGGATATTTGTGATTTCATTCTTTTTGGGTATTGGAATGTAACATTATGACTAAAAAAACTTGTATTGTTTTGTGTGAGTTTCCAGTCCAACAACGAGAGATCTAATTTAAATTTTATTGGTGTTCTTTAATTGTTAATAAAAAAAATTTCAATCAAAATTCCTAATTAAACTTCGCATTTGAACGTCCAATAATAATAATTCTAATTGTATTTTTATGAGTTAAAGTATGAAGAAATATATTCTTATCATTGCGTTATTTCATATTCATATTCTTATCATTGCGTTGAATCTACAGGAACTCCTCTCTTTACGACCTATCTGCTTAACGACCACTCGCACTTACGACCTCCGCCCTTGAAGGTACAACTTCTATTTCATCTCCCTTACCTGGACTCTCTACAGCTTCAGATAACCAAATAAACAAATGATAATATGTACATAAGCATGCCTTTTTATTAATAAATTTGAAGTTTGTTGCATAATTTTTGTAATTTTAAAATGATCCTATATTCCCGGCTCAAGCTCCTCGCCTATCGACCAATTCGCTTAACGACGTAGTCGTCGTAACGGAACTCTGTCGTAAAGTGAGGAGTATCTGTACTTCGTTGTGCTATTATTAATGATTACTTCATGTTAATAGCTTCTTCTTCTTCATTCCTGGATTAAGCCTTTGGCAAGTTAAAAGCTATGTTTGAATTTATGTGCATCCCTCATCGACAAGTTACCCATTGGTCTAAAGATCGCATTCGACTTTTTACAAGAAATTGATTCAGAATTGAAAAACAAAAATGTTTTTTAAAATAAAGAAGATAGAAAAAAAGATAAAAAAAAACAATTAAATATAGAAAATTACTAACTTATATTCATCGCCAGGAATTAATTTATTATAACAAATGTAAAAGAAAAACTTTTAACGACAGGCAAAGAAGATGTTTGAAAATTATCTTTTTTTTTTTTCCTCTTCTATATTTAATTAGATTATTTAAAGAGAGCGACGCGTGTGTCGGGATTGTCATTTATCATCAGCATTAAAGCGTCAAGGCTAACGACGTCTTATCAACTGACATGGCCTTAATGCTCCTATTATACATTCAATTTTCAGTCACTTAACTGCAGTTTGCGGAAAACTGTAGCTTATAAATTGAAAGGATATTGCAGCTAGATCAGAATGGTTCAAATTTTTCCATTTCTCACTGCAGTTAACCAACAAGCATGATTTAAATTTCCTATCAATATTCACAGCAAAAAATCGTAATCCGTAATCATACAGACAAGAAACTGACACAACTGCTGAGTTTTTATTATATTTTATTGAATGCTGAGTAGTGAATTTTTCTTTTGAGTCAATTAAGGGCAGTATTTGGTCCTTATTATGTATAGGCCCGTAAACAAAGGGTACCAAAATCTACGCAGCACTAGGACCATAACTTGTAACTCTGAAATACAAAGTATGAGGTTGATCAAAAATATATACGCAGTAGAACCTCGATTAACCGAAGTGATCGGGACCGGACCTCCGTCGGTAAATCAAAAATTCCGGATAAAAGAGAGCACTTAAAATGGCCGTCAGGAGACCGCAAAAATTTTAACACTGGTTTTAAACATGTACACAAGTACAAAATAATTAAATGTGATGCTTTTAATAATAATTAAATGTGATGTAATATAATTATATTACTATAATTATAAACAATAAATTTGTTCAATAGATGTCACACAAGTCAGAAAATGCAATGTAAATGTTTATATGACAATACGATACATACTTTACATTGGCTTAAACGGAAGTTTGCTCTGCCGTAAGCATGACTGACGTTGTTTAGCCGCTTTGTCCCGAAGTTGTTTCAGTAGCATAAGTTCTGTAGAATCAGAGTCAGTCTGTTGCTCTAACCACATCAGTCCTTTAGCAAAACATTCAAAAGCATCAGAGTTTCTTATTTTAGAAGTCTCACCTGCTTCAATTCTGCTCACAGTTTGAAACTTCTGTTCCACTGTTAACAAAACGCGTTTTCGTTTAGGGGTCTCCATGGCATAAATGAATGTTCGGTAAAGCCAACGCTTCTGAATCGGACAGAAAGTAGCCAATAGAAAGTCAGAAGGCAGATGGTCTTGGAGACGAATGGAATTTCGACAGGAATGGGGATGGGGGGGGGGGGAAGGAGAAATTGTTTATTTACCAAAAAAAAAAAAAAAAAATTAAGGCAAACGATGTCGGTTAAACGAGGTTCCGGTTAAAAGAGGTTCGGATAATCGATGTTCTACTGTAATGTGAGTTGTTGTTTGTTATTGTTTTAATTAATAGAATAATCTAGATAATAACGCTAAAGCTTAAGTTTGTTGCAGATCGTTTAATTGTTTTTTCGAGTTTTTTTTTTTTTTTTGTTTCAGTGTTTAAGCACTATTACGCAAATTACGAAGAAAATAAATAAAAAGTTAAAGACATATCCTTTGAATTTGTAAATTCTGGGTCTTGTCCAAAAGAAATAAAAAGCATACTACAACTTTTCAGCCTAACAGCTCAGAAAAACTGAAATATTAACCAAAAGTTGGAAATCCTGTACACATGACAAATAATAACGAGAGTTGTCATCCTAATACCTGTCATGTTGACGCCAATCTGCCAGTTCTGGTTGCTTCCCGTTACCACTTGATGGGTATAAGGATTTTTCACATTTCGTTTTTTTTCTCTGGTAGTATAAACCCATCACGTGTCGTCGTTCTGAAGCAACAAAACTGACGCCTCCACCCATCTCCCTTTTGCACAAGGCTGGTGGATGAAGCCATTCCATCTCCCCTACGACGACTGGGTGCCATTTTCTGACTCAATAAAGATGTTGAATTATAGATGGAGCCACTGGCTTTGCGTTTAGTGCAGCTAAAAAAGTTTTGGGCGAGTTAAAATAAAAAAAAAAAGAAAAGAAAAATAATTACCAAGAAAAGGAAGGAAGAAAAGTAACTTTGAAATGTACACCACCGTGTCAAAAGTATTCGGGCCTGAGATACTGTTTGTCCAGCATAACTTGAGCCTTAGCCACGCCTATGTCACGTGGTAGGCGAAGAGTTCAAGAAGTGATTTGAGGGGTCAGTGTGATAGTTTTCCATTTTCAGGGGAAATGCACAGATTTTGTTTCTTGGTTATAATAGAGGAATTGATGATATAAAATACGACATTATATATCTATTTTTCTTACATATAATAATAACTAGGTTATATTTTAACTGTAACGATGTATAAAACTGATTTGCTGTTTAAGAACTGTTATATTTATACTGTTTCATACTCATTTAAATTATGAAAAATCGTAATTATATAAATTATATTAATTAATATAAGTAATAAATATATACACTTCATGGTAATAATGTTTTACTTAGCAATTAACTGCTGACAGTTAAAAAAAAAAGCAAAACTTGTTTAAAAACAATTCCGTAAAGTTCCACAGAACATTTACAAATATCCAAATTAAGAACATTGGCACTTGTACTAAAAGATTCAAAATAGAATTAGATTGACAATAATAATAATAACTGCATGAATTACAATGCAAGTTTTGATATAATGGAAATGAAAACAAAACTAAAATAATATAATATTGTTTGTAATAATAATAGTCAATCAAAATACCAAAATAAAATTGTTAGAATTAACAATATTGCAGGTGATGATTTAAATTTTTAATAATGAAAGATTGTAACTGTTTTTAACGAAATTACAAACAATAATTCTTGACTTTTTGCCAGAAATAAATGTAATCATCAATAAAAAAAAAAAAAAAAAAAAAAAAAAAAAAAGCTTGTTTAAAAACAATCCCGTAAAGATCCTCAGAACATTTACAAATATACAAATTAAGACCATTGGCAATATAGTTAAATATACTCAATATTCTCAAATTATAAATGTTATTCATAATTATTTTATAAATAATTTTTGTTTTAATAGTAAATATTTTTAAAAAAAATTTCCTAATCTTGTTTTTTTTTTTTCCCAAATTTTTCTTTTACAACCCTTACCCCTATTGTGAAATGTCTTCTCTGTTTGAAGAGGCGTGACTAAGGCTCAAGTTGTGCTGGACAAACAGTAGGCTGGCTTAGTTTTGACAGGGCAGTGTATTTTAGATATCTTCGGTGAATTGAAAATTGCAGATGATTGAGGAAATAAATCAAGAGTAAAATTTTCCAAAGGAATAACATTTATAGTGGTTTCAAAATTACGATCGAAAAAAAAAAAATCCTTGAAAGAAAGAGGATCAACTGATGTGATCTGAATCTTTCTCCTCGTAAAGGCGACAGGTACGGCGCATCGGCTTCAACTAAAACACACTTGCAGCGCTTATATAAATTCGACGGAAACTACAATACATAATTGTGATGCTATGAGATTCGAAATGAGAAATATTTTACTGATGTCCCTTTGTTTATGCAGTTTATTTTTATTTGTTTATTTTTGGCGAAAACCCGTGATAAATTGGAGAGTAGGTTGTATAAGGGTACAACAGTATAAGAACTTGCCTATAAAAGTTTAAAAATGGGATTAAAGCTCAACTCAAAGAAAACAAAGATTATGCTTAATAGATTTGTTAACAAGCAACCAATTAAAGTTGGTCATTCTGAATTACAGGAGGTTAGCAATAAGATGTATCTTGGACAACAAATGAGGTAAGGATGGAAACAAGTTAGGATAGAAATTAATCATAGAATCAAACTTAGACGATTTACTATCATCTTCCTTTGGGCACTATCTATTCTTTTCATGTTTTCTGTACTTTCTTATCTAGGCAGTTTTTTTTTTCATTTCCTTATCTTTTCTTCTTCTATTTTTTACCTTTCTTAGCGCAGCTTAGCCACAGATGCTTTTGAGCCTTTAAACTCTACTAACCAGCCAACCAATCAAACTTGCATTTGGCAGAAATACTGATGGAAAGGAGCAATGCCACTGTGCTTAAAGAGAATGTAGATTACCAGTTGTAACATTCGGAGCAGAAACATGCACGTAGAACAAGAAAGCAATTCAGAGACTGCCTACAACTTAAAGGAAGCATAGTATGATGTATATTAAGAATTGCACTACAAGACCGTAACAGAAATGCATGGGTGAGACACAGTATCTGATGTCAATATCACTGTAAAGAAGCTCAAATGGAATTGGGCTGGCAATGTAGCAAGACATAATAATAATAATAGATGGTCAGCAGAAATTCGAAAGTGGAGTCCTGGGAATGAAAGGAGGTTCAGAAAGCATCCACATGGTTGATGGTGAATAAATGGTTTGTTGGATTCGATTGGAAGAGAGAAGTTTCTGACCGAAAGAACCCTCCATATATCGATTGCGTCAATACACGGAGAAACATGTACAACAACTTAAAATATGACGGTTTAAAATGCAATGTAACCACACCAATTAAAGTTTATAAATCAAGGAAGTTCTTCTGACAGCTGTGGTTTCACTGTGCGAACCCAACTGTTGTCAAATCAGAGATTTTGGCGAACGACAGCTACTTCTTCATATAATCTACAACAGCGAAATAAACATTATTACGAAAAACTTGTTACTCAAAATAAAAATGTTAATCCTTTTTCGTTATCATAGCTTACCTTCGCTGTAGTAACAGACTTGCAGACAGTTACGTCGATGTACATTTGTTCGATTTCAAAAATGTTCACGTGTGTGCGAAGATGGTGAACATCTTCACATTATTTGTTTCGAAAAACAAAAACAAAATGTTCCCAATATTTTAAGGAAATAGATTCTAACTTCACAGAAAAAAAATAAAGAAATTTAAAAATTAACTCAAAAAATGCAGAAACCAAAATAAAAAAATAGGTTCTCGCACCCTGAGCTATCATCTCGGGAATCTGGGACAACTGTTTAAGATTTATTAAGACTTCATCAGCCAGATTCATCCTTGATGATGAGCTCAGAGTACGTGAGATTCCAACTTCTTTCAGGAATCTGTTATTTACTACGTGAAATGATGATTTTATTTTTATTTTTTAGCCGCGACCTACTTCACGAAAGGCTCCAAAAAAACCAAAAGCATAAATTAAATTAAAAATTTCAATATTCTAAATAGAATGATCCAGTTTACCGCTATTAAGATTTACCTAGCGTTTGCTTTCAGTTTCAGTACATTCCAAACTCAAGTGAACTTTAATTTAAAGGTTTAAAAAACAACAATGGGTGAGTCCAAATTGTTTACCAAGTGACATCCTGGAACAGCTGTTTCACGCTCTTTGGCGATCGTCAGCCACATGTCTCACCCATTGTTGTTTCTTATTAATTCAATGCGCAGTTTTCTATGTATTAAAAAAAAAAAAAGTTATTGAGGCCAGCGGACTGCTGGCACATGAATTTTCTCACTAATATTTCATTAGTGAGTATTTTAGCGGCCCATTTGGGAGCTGTTGTGATAGCGACAAAATCGCTAGCTATTGCGTTTGTCCTGTCCATCCGTCCGTGTCTGTCCACCCCTAACAACTCCCGAACGGAAGGTCGAATCGACAAACAGATTTCACCATCGTGTTCAGAGGCCCAAATACTGTAGGAATGGGGTATTTTTAAGGACCAACGCCTCCATGTTCGAGATATTTGGCATTGTTTTCATTGGATTTCGACTATTAGCTTTAAGATCAGAATGCAACCATTTCTTTTCAATTGTCAGTTATAGCGTGATCAGTAAGTTCTCGGATTCATACGCTGCATGTTGTCAGTTCGAATCCATATACTGGTTTTTTTTTTTTTTATTATTATTATTTTTCTAACTTTTTTTATTTTTTTCCCTTTTTTATTTTTCTTTTTGTTCATGTACTTCCTTTTTATTAATTATTATTTTTTAAATTTTGTTGTTCTTACAGATGCTCTTAAATTTATGCACAAAACTATATTCACTTATTATTGTTTATTTTTGAGGCACAACTGCGATTCCGACGATTTCAGATTGAATGTTCCCGAATAAACGTTTCTGAACTACTGTGTTACTTCTTTTCAATTCATGTTTTTTGTTTTTGTTCATTCTCTTTATCTACGAACATGTTCAAAAAAAAATCAATGTACATCTTTTTACAAACCCTAACTTCATACTAAACATTCAGCAAAGATAAATAACTTGGATTTGCCTTGATCAAAACCCGATGGAACTGCGTTGATCGACTAACAAGCATGATCTCAAACGTGTACTATCTGTGATTAACGAGTGTACCTTGGGAGTATAAAGAAAAAAAACGAAAACGAATTTTTTGATGTGTTCTGAGAATTCGTGGTTTGTTTTGCTCCTGGGAGTGGAGTTGGGGATAATTTTTTTTTTTCCTGTCACATAATGTTTTAACTTCTATTGGAACGATCCATTCGCCCATCAACCAGGAAGATGTTTGAAAGGTCTTCTCCACCCCCACTCACTCCGTCTAGTTTATTGGTCTTCTTCGATTTGCGGAGTAAGGAAGGGAGACTATAAAATTAACGGGGGCAGTCGTGAACTTCTAGTCCGTAAATGGCCGTAAAAACTGGGCAGTCAAAAGAGCACCGTTATCTTGGTACAGGGTCAGGATCTTGCGAGTGTAAGACATGCATATCTTCAGAAATCGCCGTCTCAGCATTACGGAGAGAAGCCAAAAGACTTGTGGGGGGACCTAGCTTCTCCAAAAAAATAAATTTCGTAGAAAATTCCTTTTTTTTTTTTTGAAAACCTTAGATTTAACTGTTAAGTTTTCTCTGCTCCTATCTGAATTTAAGGACTTTTTATTTTTTGCAACTCCCGGGCTCTTAGGATTATCAGTATTGGCCTCAAAAGGGGGCGAGAAATGTGAGCATTTAGCTGAAGAATCGTTGTCCGGGATACCCAATAGGAGGCAGCTCACGCTACACTAGCAGGAACGGACGAAACACAGGAGAAAGTAACATCCATGTCCAAGCCGGGATTCGAACCCTTCAGTCTTCAGCGTTTTGCGATTAGTGGACCGCGAAAAGTTTTTGAAGTATGAACATTTTGTAATTGCACAGAAGCTCGGTTATAGCGCTATCTTTCGGATCCAAGATCTCGAAGATCGCGATATAACCGCGATATAATACATACAAATTCCACACTAATTTCTTTAAAAGATTTAAAAAGTTTAAAATAAACAAATTATAATAAAAATAAAGAATAAAAAAGATTAATGCAATACATTAAAAAAAGTTCCTGGACAGTTTTGGGGATATCAAGATCCCCTCATCAGCAAGATCGCTTTTTTTGTGTGATGAAACTGACACTTTATAATAAAGTTAATTTATTCAAAAGTCTTGTAGCCAATGGTGTGATGATGACTTGTTGTTCTGTTGCCGTTATCATCAAAAGAGTGTTTGAGGAACCTCTATTGTTTTAGCGACCCCCCTCGTACGGAGGAGCTGCTAGGGTTCCTGTATATATATATAGATATAGATATATTTATATATATAGTATATGTGTGTGTGTTACTTGCCAAACCGAGAGTCGGAATCCCATGAGTCACGCCTCCTTGAACTCTTCTCCGCCTGGAGGTAAAGGAGACATTCGACTTCGGGCTAATCCCCTTCCAAGTTTCAAGTAGCCTGGCCCGAAGTAATTTCCTGAAAACTGTGGTAATTGAACAAAATTGTGGTCTATCTGTAAAGTAGGCCCTAGACGGTCAATCATTTTGATCAAAATGTTGCGTCAATCGATTGAGTCAAGCACGACTGACCGTTTAGGAACCCGTTTGACGCTTGAGCCAAGCATTGACGGTGAATGATGGAAAGTTTGATTGACGCAAGTGATTGAAGAGAAGGACTACTATCTTCCATTACGAATGAGTTTTGATCAAAAGATTTAAGGGTTGATTGAGGGTTGTTTAAAGCATGCATCAATCGATTAACTCAATCTTTTTGATCAAACGATTGACCGTCTAGGGCCTTCTTAAGAAGTAATATGGTACCCTCGACCCAATACACCCACTTCCGGTTCGGGGTCACTGAGAAAGCTTGGGCGATTTTAACTCTCCTACACGCCCATTGGCAATGGTATATCAGGGAAGGCATAGTGGAAATTTGTACTTATCTTTTGAATACAACGGCTTCAATGGCGAAATTTGTCCATTTCCTGTTGAAGGTAACTAATGATCGCTTACATCGGCTTGAAGAAATGAGTTGTGCGCGCCAATCAATTGTAATGTCACTTTTCAGTACACATGCGTTTGACAGATTGTAAGTTTTTAAGAAGCCCACTTGGTTTATTATTTACTACAACAACTGTGAATTTTTTGGAAACCCTTTATTCCCTTCTCTTTAGAATCGATAAATTTTCCTCTAAATTCTCGCAAATATTATCAATTTTTCATCCATACAGGGCGATAAATACTCCTTTTAAATTTCGAGGGATGAAAACTTTTAAGGTGATTACACCTTAATTGAGCTACATTTCTCGCTGCTTCTTTACTTTTCTTAATATTCCAAAGTTTTCATTTCGCTATAAATTATCGAAGTGATTCATTACCGAAAAGACGAATTTCATCCTTAATATTTATAAGACACGAGGAAAGAAAGAAAGATTCTCCCGTTTCATTTTTCTTTTTAAAAAAGGTTATGGGCCCCGCTTTAAGAATCTCATTAGAAGTCCCTGAATAAAAAACGAGGTGAAGTCATCTGTAGATTTATCCTTCAACATTGTTAAATAGAGAAAGAAAGTCTTCTCTTCGAAGCGAACTAATGGCAAAAGGAAAGATTATGAAAATCCTGCATAAAAATATGAATGCGCTTCTCTTCTGGTAAGTTTGCTCCGAAAATTAAGTTTTACGTTTTACGACACGTTTTAAAGAATACGAAGGTCTTGGCATCGAAAAGTTTAATTGTAGAGTTAATCCTTTTGGTAACCAGCAGTTGCCCGTCAAAAAATGATGATAACTTCCCTATCTTAGAGTCTTGGCCTCACGAAGGTTAGCGGCGGGGCCCCTTAAAGCGCAATTATGACCTACGTCATCCATTGATACGTTACGTAGATACGGGCAATAAGAATTCCGTAATATTTTCTCCCCTCTTCAAAACATACAGTAGCTTGCCAACATTCCTAAATAGAGAAATGCGACAGAGTTCTTTTCTTCAAACGAATATCATTTTGATGCAAAAAATGTAAGAGTATGATAGCAGAATATCCTTTTCTAGCGTTGATATCTACTTCAACAATGTCGCTTCAATGGTTACACAATAGGAATTAAGACGATGAGATTGGAAATGCACAGATGGGACGACCCTAAAAAATTATGATATTACAGTAGTTGTTTTCTTTTTAAAAAGAGTTTTAATTTAAAAATTATTATTACATAATTACGTTTTATCTAAAATAACGGAAATAAAATTTTTAATCAATAAAATAAAATTTTTCCACTATTTTTAGGATAAACAATGCTTCTAAAATCTCAAACGTAAAAAACAATCCAAATGAACGTAATTTTAACTCACGTAATTTTTTTGTAAGTCTACAATAAAACCAACTTTGTTTTTCTTCTTAAATGAATAATGAAATTTAAGTTGGCGAGCTCACTTTCGGAATATTAATTACCTCAAAGGTAGTCTTACAACAATTTAGTGGTTACTGCAAACTGTCAATAAATTATCGTAATGGTGATGCTTTCTTGTTGATTTTCATTCAGCCTTAGTTCCTTGCAATTCGTGGTATTTTTAATTGCATTATATTTCATATGTCCTCTTTCTCAAAACCCTTAATTACTTTCCTGTTTAGTGATGAGGTCAACTTTTACGTAAACGGGGAGGTGAATCAGTAAAGGGCTAAACGCACTTCTCCGTCTTCCGTTATGTTTCCGTAACGGAATTGCATTAGTGACATAGTTACGTATTCAGGGTAACCACAATTGAATCTCGTAAGACGTAACGGAGATCTTCAAATCGACGAAAATATCTATATATATAAAAATGAATGTATCTTTCTTTCTTTCTTTGTTTCTTTGTCCTTTATACAATCCTAGGCCCTTTGACCTATCTGGACCAAACTTTGCAGAATTACTCTTTAGTACACTGCGGAAAAGATAGGCTACCTTAGAACCCGGACCCACCCCCAAAAGGGGTTGAAAAGGGGTAAAAGCCCTGAAAAACCCAATATCCACCTGGTGGTGAAAATAACTACACAAATATTGTGTAAAGTGAAAAATTCGCTCTCTTATGGGGGGCAGGGACACCACACTTGGGTGGGAGGAAGCCAACACAAAGGCTGAAGTGTCCCACCCCGACCGACACCGGGACCTTATATTTACGGCCCCTTCTCGGGCCCCCAAGTCAATTGCAAATAAGGAAAAATTCGCTCTCCTATGGGGGACAGGGACACCCCACTTGGGTAGGGGGATGGCGACACATGGGCCTAAGTGTCCCACCCCCGATCGACACCGGGACCTTATATTTAGGGCCCCTTCTCGGGCCTCCCAAGTCAATTGCAAATAAGGAAAAATTCGCTTTCTTATTTGGCAGGGACACCACATTTGGGTGGGGGGATGCGACACAAGGGCCTAAGTGTCCCACCCCCGATCGTCATCGGGACCTTATATTTAGGGCCCTTTCTTGGGCCCCCCCCCCCCCAAGTCAATTGCAAAAAGGGAAAACTTCACCATCCTATGGGGACAGGGACACCACACTTGGGTGAGGGGGATGCCTAAATGTCCTAAATGTCCCACCCCCGACCAACACCGGGACCTTATATTTAGGGCCCTTTCTCGCCCC
>JAFIDM010008419.1:38800639-38814447 GCA_023159025.1 Thereuonema tuberculata | reverse complement strand
CCCCCCCCCCCCCCAAGTCAGTTGCAAAAAGGGAAAACTTCACTATTCTACTGGGGCAGGGACACCACACCTGGGGGGGGGGGGATGGCGACACAAGGGCCTAAGTGTCCCACCCCCGATCGACACCGGGACCTTATATTTAGGGCCCCTTCTCGGGGCCCCTAAGTCAATTGGAAAAAGAGAAAAATTCGCTCTCCTATGGGGGACAGGTCCACCTCACTTGGGTGGGGATGGCGACACATGGGCCTAAGTGTCCCACCCCTGATCGACACCGGGACCTTATATTTACGGCCCCTTCTCACGAGCCCTTTCTTTCTTTGAGTGGCATTGCAACGCACGCCGGGTACAGCTAGTGTTATATAAATATAATGGCTGTGTTCGTCGATTTGAAGATCTCCGTTACGTCTTACGAGTCTCAACTCTGGTGACCCTGAATACGTAACTCCGTCACTAACGCAATTACGTTACAGAAACATAACGGAAGACGGAGAAGTGCATTTGGCTCTTAAAATACATGTTACTGGTCACCGTAAAGCCTAACGCACATGGTCTGGTCAGGGATGTGAATGATCGAATTATCGGTTCCTCTTTTTGACGGGACAGACATACTTGACAATTGCTCCAGGAGGAAGGAATTACCACCAGTCTTAAACCCAGAAGGGGATTTCCCAACCTGGTTTCAACAGGATGGTCTCCACCGCATTACACGCTTATGGAACACCTTGTATTACTTGAAATGTACTGATTTCTCTTAGACACCTGAAACAATTCAGTCACTTTATATTAAATATAACTTTAAATTACAGTTGTGAGGATAACTTGATATATTTTACTTTCTAAGTACAAATAGGATTTTATTATTTTATTAGGAATACTTTAGTTACAAATAGGAATACCTTCTTTCTTTCCTTCTTTACTTTCTTTCCTTAGATAGTCTGAATTCAGCAATGATTAACAGTGAAATGATCAGTCCGACGCCCATGTAAGAAACCCGCTTCCCATTTGACAGACGACTGGGTGAATCCTGGAGTCCATCTGGAGGAGAAACAACCGTAGGAAAATGCCTGACCATCGCCGAGAATTGAACCCACGCTTTTCCACTCAGTAGTCCAGCACATAAACTACTGGTCTACACAAAAAAGAATTTCGAGGAAAAAAAAAATATTCTTTAATTTTATTTATTTTTGTATATTAAATTTTGAAATCGAAATTTTTTTTTTTTATTTTCAGTTCGTCTAATTTTTTTTTTACTTAAGTTTCACTCAATGTTTATTTTATAGTAATAGAAAGATTGTTAAAAAGTATAAAAGCACTTAAATTACTAAAAGCTGATCCTGAATTACAGCTTTTTTATTTCAATAGAAAGGGGGAAAAAAAAAAAAAACAACTTAATCTCCTAGCTTGTATAAATCCTGGTATGTTAAATGAATAGTAAAGTAATATAAAGTTTTTTACGTGTGCCAAAATTATTGATTAAAAGTTCAGCCCGCACACAAAAGTCTAAAATTTAACATTAAAAATTTAAAAATTTAAAAACGTGTGGTGAAAGCTATGCGACTCCTTTTTTAAATTTTTTAAATTTTTAATGTTAAATTTTAGACTTTTGTATGCGGGCTGAACTTTTAATGAATAATAAAGAAAATATCATATTTTAATTCGTATTATTATTATTTGATTTAATCGACTCTTTCTTACATTTTTAATCTGTGTCTTTGATGTACAAGAGAAATCTATGAATTAGAACGTTTTATGGATAAAGCGGCTTAGCTGAGTCTTTCTCTGCCTTTCTTTTGTTTTGGTCTTTTTTTCTTCTTCTTTCCCAAATATTTCTCCTCCATTTTGTAGAAATGAAATTAAGAGTGAATTGTTTGTATTGAGTGTTGATCAAAATGGTTGCTCGTCATCCCACACACCTCACGAGAAGGATTGCTTTGTCAGCCATTTGAAGAAACCATAACGCTATGGCATTCCACGGCAGCTCATCATATTCTGGTTTGCCGCCAGATGCCACCACCGTCGTTGGGCAATTGCTTTCCATTGTGCGGGGCTTTTACGCTGTCTTTATGGCTGGTGCCTGCACTGCAATTAGGATCTCAACGTTGTCTTTGCACTCGGTCAGAAGCCAAGGGGAGAGGATTAAGCCAGGAGCATTCCACGCATCAGAACTGGTTCAACGGACAAGGTTCTTGGCATGTTTTCTTTGAACTCAGCTCTCAGCCAGCGTTCTTGTGCGATTCTATTGGCCAGTGACACAAGCGGTGAAATCCTTACAACAATAAAAGTCGTTTTTTTTTATCTGGACTTTTTTTTCTTTTGAAAGTGCAGTTTTAAAATAATCATACTTAATTGATATTAAAATTCTTTTTAATTTAAAAATAAATATTCTAAAAAAATAATTTCAAAAAGTATTTTTATCTAAATAGTACAATTTGAAAATATTACATCAAATTATATCTTTTTAAAATATTAATAATAATAATATTTTATAAAATGATGTGTGTTTAAGATCTGATAGCCATTTTGAACCTTAAAAATTAATGTAGGCTTGAATATTAGAATTAATAGATTGGATATATTAATTTGAGTTAATATTACAAATTTCTTTTTTGATAAATTCCAATTTAAATGATTTTTGCAAGGATACCGAAGTGCCATTACAATTTTAGCTATGACTCTGACATTTGTTGGCAATTAGGAATTAAAGTTAATATTGACGGTTCAAATCCCAGGGAAGTCGGATTCTCATTGTTTTTGCCTTGATTGAAGATGCTTCAGAATTTCTGTACATAAGCTACGTACATAAGAATCTCTGTACTATCATTCTAGTGTACTGATTTTACTGTAATCATTATGGAAAATGACAATAGGATGGTTAGACATCATTTGACCAAACGCCAAAATTCGATTTTGAGATATTCTCAGAAGCTTATGTTTTACATCAGAAAAGCAGTGGTGCCTCAAAGAAAAAAATACACAATGAAAAACTCACCAATGAAAAAACCAGTGAGAAAATCCATGTGCCAGCGAGAGCGGCCTCAATGAATTTTTTTTAAAGCATAAGACTTCAAAACTGCGCATTTGAAATGTTAAAAAACAACTATGGTTGAGACCAAATTAGTACGGAGACCTTGTTATTTACTGTGACTTCTCCTGGTTGATGATCGCTAACGAGCGTGAAACAGCTGTTCCAGGATGTCACTTGTGAATAATTTGGTCTCACCCATTGTTGCTTATGTTTTACTTCACATTTTTCTATGGACTGAAGAGTGTTATCTATCAAAATGAAGATACTTTCACAGGACAATTCTCATCATTATCAAAATTAATAACATCCTTCAAGGTCACATGATCCAAATCTTTTTCATTCCATTACACGATTGATGTTTATTCAAACTTAATTTTCTGCAGAATTATGTTGAGATAGCAGGCAGCAGCAATTTTTAATAGAGAGTTTACACCTTTGGCTAGTAGATGGAGCAATAGTCTAAAAAAAATTTATATATATTTTGGCGCTTGGTCAAATGATGCATAACACCATCCAATTATCGTATCATTTCCAATATTGTCTTTTTTTCAGATATCCAATTAACCTATTCTGTTGCGTAATATTAGTTTAAAAAAATATTAAAACTATTGCTAATTATATCGGAAAAATTAGCTCTCTAACATTGTTTTTTGATTACCAGATTTTCAGGATGTGGTGTCGTAGTTTCAACATTGCGTATCACACGTCATTGTATAACAACAATATACATTAAAACAGAAGTTTCTATCACCCAAGGGAGGGCGTTGTGGAGAACACAAATAGCAATTATATACCTAAACAAACCACGAAATGTCCTTTGTGCGTGGATCTCGTACAGTCAATTTAGTGTTAATATTTCAACCAATTTTTGCCCGCGGGCCTTTTTCAAATGGATATGACATTACATTACATCCCCTAAATCTTATTTCTTCAGGGTTAACGCACATAAAGAAAGCCCTTGATGAAAACATCATCCATTAGTGCATCTCTTCTGAGAATAAGGTAGATCGTATTATCTTACGAAATATCGATTTTTCGCTTCGAAATCATTTGTTTGTTTTAACTCGAGTTGCTCTTTTTTTTTTTTATTAGGGTTAAATTGTTGGGGTGGCTTCTTTTCTTTGCTTCGTTGCTTTGCAGGCAAACACGAACGCTAAGAGAAGGATGATGTTCTCGATGATTCTAGCAGCTTCCTTCCATCGTAAATCAGGCTGCGGGGGCGGTGGTGTTTCTTGTTTCTCTGTCAGTTCGCATCTCCGTACAAGGATCCTCATCGTTTCAGTTTCTTTATTTTTATCGTTCGGAATTCAGATGAAGTTCATTTGCATAATTAGAGCTTATTAATATTCGGGTTAAGAGGATGTTCTTTTTTAAAACCGGAAGCCGTTTACTTAAGTCAAAGAGTTCGTGTTGTAACGACAGCACGGATCAATTGACGTATCTTTTTTACTGTCACGAGTTGTATCCTGCTGTTTCAGACTTTTCTAGTCATCATTTGGGTGTTATATTATACTACCAAATGGATGTTCATTAATTAACTAGGCCATCCCCCGTGTACACGCGCTTGTTTTTTATATCACATAGAATTTGGTTAAGTAAGAATATATTATTTAAAATATTGCAACATTTCTGCAATTATAGTTCTAATTCTCATTTTCGAATTACAAATAAATGGACGGATCGGAAATAAATAAACAATCTTGAGATTAAAAAAAAAAAAAAGATTGAATACATTCATTATTGATAGGGGGAAGGGGAAGAAAACATAAGTCAAAAACAATATAAAGTGAGTTAGAGTCCCTATGGCCAAATGGATAAGACGTATGACTTCGGATCAGAAGGTTGCAGGTTCGATTCCCGTCGCGGATGTTTTATTGTAAAAATTATTTCTTCTTTCCATTCTTATTTCTCTGTCTGACGAAATTTCATGTAAAAGATCCTTATATATTATTTCTCAAAGGTATTTTCGTGTCGGTAAGCCGTATCTCCCTTAATACTTCATCAAAATCAATGATTGAGATATCATTTTGAAGATTACGTTCCCCGCTAATGACGAAAAATAAACAAATTGTTAAATCAATTTAAGAAAGATCGCTGAGACTTTCGAAATATAGCCAAGATGGAGTTCTTTTGTTTTCTCAATAAAGAGTTATGTAAGTTTTTAAATTGTTAAATCCTTAAAAAACTTTATTTTAAAAACCTTTTTATAAAAATGTAGACACGCTTTAAGAGAAGCGGTTTATTTTTCGAAAGCGAAAGAACATTTCAAATAATGCTATAGCGTCGTAAACTTCAAATATATCCTTTTTTGAATAAAACTGCACTTTAAGATGATATTTCATCGTTTGTTTTTTATCTGTTCTTATTAAATAAACAAAGATTTATATTTTAATAAAAAAAACGATTTATTACAATAAAAAAACATAAAAATTTGTCAATTTCTCATATATTATTTCTCAAAGTTTTTTTTTTTATTTATTTACCTTAATATTTCATCAAAATCAATGATTGAGATATCATTTTGAAGATTACGTTCACTGCTAATGACGAAAAATAAACAAATTGTTTAAAATTATGTTTTCGTTAAAAAACTTTATTTTAAAAAACATTTTATAAAAATGTAGAAGGCGCCATCTATTGACAATCTGTTCTTTTACTTATTTCCACATAACCATTCGTTGACTCATCAAGATACCATGCGAATTATTCGCACGTGTCAACCCTTTTATAAAAATGGAGAAGGCTTCATCTATTGGCAATGTGTTTAACTAAAAGGCACGACAGCTGTTGGGTTTCTTTATTATTCTCAAAGGTGGATTTTTGTTGCGAATTATTCGCACGGGTCAACTAGTTTTAGTAATATAGATTCTTCTTTTATTATACGGGGAGATTAGATGACCCAATCTGAGTTACATGTGTCGCCTCTAATAACTTGTGAACCGCTGGGTGGTTCTTCTTCAAATTTGGTATGCATATTCGAGGACTAGCGATAATCTAACTTATATATTTGAAATCATTTCCATATGGATTCTTGTCGAAAACTCAGCTTGAGAAGGTGATAACAATTCCCCTAGAAAAGCATTGGAATCTAAACAATGGATTTCTATCCTATTTATATTAATATCTCAGTGTGTTAAACGTTGGTTTGATTTGACTAAATTTGATCCTATTTTTAACTTAATATTGCGGATTTCTTTTTAGCGGCCCCAAGGTTACAGCTTGCCTGTAAAGCCGCTAGAGGACTGCTCTTACTTTTATCCTGTCTGGATGTCATACTCCGTAGCGGCCAAACGATTAGAGATATTAGAATGAAACCTTCACCATTGTGTTCAGCATCAAAAAGTAGGTGAACACATACAAAAAAATCAGACCTCTAGGATCACGCCCTGACCCCAAGGAGTTTTCTGTATTTTAAAGGCGTTTTTAAAAGAAAGACTACGCCTTGCAGGGGGTCAGGGAGTGGTCGTAGATGTCTGAGTTTTTAAACGTGGTCACCTAATTTTTGATGCTGAACACGATGGTGGTGAATTCGAATATCTCTAACTGTTTGGCCGCTACAAGTATGGCATCCAAACAGCATAAAAGCAATGTTAGCGGCCCCTAGGTTACAGCTTGCCTGTAAAACGTAGGGGACCGAAACCTTCACCATTGTGTTCAGCATCAAAAAGTAGGTGACCACGTTTAAAAAATCAGATCTCCAAGACCACTCCCTGACCGGAAGTTGGGTGTCAAAAGTGGTCGCTTTCGATAAAGTTGTGTTTATAAAAGTTTGTTTAAAAAATTATGTATATTATCGGGCTGGTTTGCTTTTGACCTGTCTAAAAGCATTAATTACTTTTTTTTTTCAGAGAATTTATATTCAATAAATTTGAAATTAATGAAGCCTTTCATTTTCTCTTTTTCACGACTTTGGGTAATGTAAAAATAGTCCCTGTTATATCATCTAACTAGAATGAATGTAGTATCTCTAATAAGAATAGGATTTTTATTCCATTTATTGTCATTGTTCTTTTTACACTCAAGTCTTACTTTTCTCGTTTACCCTGAACGATGCAAGCAACAAACAGGACGAATGATTCCAACAAGATATTCCAGCATGCATAGTACGGTGGAGATGCGATTTTGTTGATTTTTGAAAAGAAAGATAAAACTATCGTTAGAGGAGAAATAAACTGCTAACAGATTTAGACTAGCAATACTTTTTTTTTTAACTTTACTATTTTGTTTTATTGCATTATAGATTGATATACAGTTGAGTTCAGTAAAGAATGAAATCCTTATAAGGCGAAATCTGATCACTTACATTCGCCTGGAAATCACGACGTCGAACATAGAAATGGCGTCTTTGCAAACCAAGATATTATCAGTATGCGAGGGAAGACAGCCAATCCAGGGGTATATTTTGGAACGTTTTTCAATGTTTCAAGAGTCAGAGTAGATGAAATATGTATTTCTGAAGCGCTGGATAGAATGGCTACCGCAACAAATTTGTCCACTTAGACGGTCAAGAAAATTGTCAGCGAAGGGTATTTCCGCGGGAAATCGTTCACCATTTCCGGCATGAAGTGGATTCCTGTCATGTAAAGTGGATATGGACAACTTTGACATATACATTATTAGAGCCACTATCAGTGAAATTATTCGTAAGAATGAATACTCGACGCTTGATGTCATTCATCGAAGTTCTGAAGATTGAATTCAACAGAAGCAAAACATCTTTGCAAGAATTCTTCCCATGGAACTGGGAATGAAGCTTGGAAGAATTAATATGAGCAAATTCTACATCGACATTATATAGCCAAGCCAATTATTAAAATTATAAAATTGTTTAAATAATAACATTAATATAAAAATATATTCGTAACTGCAGAAAATACAAAACCAGGATATTTTCGTTATATTTTTAAGATTTAGTTACGAATTTTAGCAGTAGATGGCGCTGTTTCGTCCTGGAAACATCAATCCATAAGCAAGTACGTCATAAAAGGTATCTCTTTCATGAAATCGGCTTTAGTTATTATCCAACCTATAAGATGTTTAATAATGATAATTTCATGCTTATTTGTTCTTCATGAAGAAGAATTTAAGAACGTAATCTACATTTGAAGTTATTGATAGCAGCAAAATTACATTAGTGTTTTAGACTGTTGATTTTTTATTACGGGGTCATTAAGTTTGGATTCTCGCGTCTGAAAATTCATACGTTAGTGGCTTGTATGGAAAGTCCTCCAGCTCCCAAACCGGAAGTCAGAGCCCTGGCAGTCAAATCTCGTTGGACTCCCCGTGGCCTGGAAGTTTGGGTTGGGGGGGGGTGTAATCTGTCTTTTTTGCCAGGTCTTAGGAGAGACTTACCCGGGTCTATTTCCATGGAATCGTCTACCATTGAACACGATACCATCGAACCAGTTTGGCCATTTACTCAACGAGTCGCCCGAATGGCGTAAAACGTAGATGTAGATTGCTGAATGAATTCAGTGCGGGCATCTCTTGAAATTGTATTTGACCTTTGAATTACAACTGCTTGAATAAATGAGTTTTGAGCGTCAACCAATAGTTGTCACTTACAGCAACGCAAACCATTTATAGATTGTAAATTATACGAGATCACTTGGTTTATTACAAGAAAGTGTGAATTTATTTATTTTGTTATTTCTTTTTGATCGTCGTATTCATATTTTGTTTTAATACTTATATCATGTTTGAGTCACACAAACGTATAAACAGATAGAAAATAATTCTGAACATTGAGTATACATTTCTGAAAAGAATTAATATTTTCGATTAAAAGTAAAATTGAAAAAAAAAAAAATAGCATTGACTTAAGGAAATTGGTCTGATATTTTATTGTGAGGACTGTATAAATCTTAATATGTTGATATAAAAATGAATGTTTCTTTGTTTGTTTGTCCAGTATGGGTTCCTATACCATTCATCAGATTGCGATGAAACTTTGGTGAGTTGTTGTGAAGGTTTCTGAATAAGTAGAACCATTTTACAATATCTGGTGCGCGAGGCGTTTCAACAAATGAGTGTATATCCGGTTTCAACGTTTGCAGTTTCCGGTGTGACTCGCATTTGCAATGACCATCAACAAAGCACAGGGACAACACATGGACAGCTGTATGTGGCCTGCTCACGCGTCGGAAAAACATTCTGATTTATTCGTGTAAGCACCAGACGGAAAAACAAAAATTATTGTGTATCCAAAAGAACTTCAACAAACAGAGTTAAAACACAAACACTTTCTTTGAGTGGCGTTGCAATATAGGCCGGGTACAATAAAAATTCTTCAATAAAAAGAACAGTGCTGGCTAAGTAATTGAAAATTTAAAAACCTTTCCAATCAATACTGGATCTTTTCAATTCTGTAATTGAAATTCATGGAGAAACCATTGACCCTCTTGAATCTTTGATGAGCAGGGGTTTTATTTGCGAGGGGAAACGTAGTATTTGGTTTTTCTGTTTTCTTCCGGGTTGTTTGTGGTAGACCTGAGGGAGCCAGAGTGGCTTTGAACTTCTTCCGCCCTCCACTGATTGATTGGACGCCGCAGTTCCACGAGATGCGGCCTTCTTTGAGGTGGAGGAGCAAAGCATCGACAACAACATCTTTTCACCAACTTCTCTATAGGATTTCTCATCTGTCAGAGTTGTCTTATAGAAAAAAAATAAAAGATTGGGCTTTAACTTTAAAAGAAATCCTGTAGAATGATATAACAATTAATAATCATCTATAAACTTCGTGGGCGTATATTGGTCAAAGTAGCCTTGTGTGACCTCTCCCTTCCCAAAATTTTAGAAATTTTAGATTTTTTTTTTTTTGGTTGGACGAGGAAAAGACTTCGGTAATTGAAGAGTCGTTAGAGACATTTCTCGATATGAATGAAGAAATTAAAAATACTTTATTTAAACACAGAAAAAAAATAAGATACTCTGTCTCAACACCCGTCATGTTGTTCTCCCATCCTTGTTGATGGAAGGTATACGCTAGTTAATTCATAATTACTGACGGAATTTTTGGTTGTTGTTTGTTTTGAAATGATTTACTTCCGTTCTGTAGATAATTTCTGTTAACCTTTCCGTCAGCCGAATTTGTGTTGATCTTCTGATTAAATGGTCGTACAATTTCTACTGTTGATTTTTGAATAATTTACATGGGTTGATATGGACTAACCAAGGCAGAAAAGGCCAGACACACAAATATTAATTCATTTAAATTAATGAATATAATTACAGGCGTTTCGATTTGCTACATATTGCAGATCTTTCTCAAGGTTACCATTAACATTCGCAAGAAAAACACAAACAATTCAGAAAAATTTAACAATACAGCGCCCTCTAGGGAACAAATGAGCAAAAAATTTTTGATTCAACTGAAGGCAATAAAGCATACATTAACAAATAAAAATCATGTCACCATGAAACAAAGGTTATAAATTTCTCAAATTTGTATGAAATTAAAAAGAAATGACCTACTGTTTGATAGTCATTATATAAGGTCCTTCGATTTAATGGGGAATCCATATTGGTACATACGTTTTAGGGAAATTTGGTCATTATAGCATTTGTCATTAGTGAGGATAAATACAGACAAAGTATATTTGCGTAAGTGAACATTGCTCGCCTGTGCCATAACGGAAGATGCTTGTAAATCCAATGAATTTCTACTGTTCGTTGTGTGTATTTGTCATGTGGTACAAGCCAATACTCTGTCATCTATTACAGCTCCGAAGTGCAAAAGGACATACGAATACAACAGTATAAATTCAAGATAAAACAAAAGAACTTCTAAAAAGTCTGTAAGATGTTATTTCTGAATTCTTGTTTCAAGTTGTAAAACAGTATAATATGTGTTCAACAAAGAAAATAAATAAATAAAAAATTAAATTTGCCATTTTTCTTACAAAAGGACTTAAATTGTTTAAATCGATTCATCTTATTCGTTTTAAACCACGCGTAATGAAGTAAGGATTTAATATTGATTAAAGACAATGAAATATTAATAGAAACAGGACAGAAATCCATTGTTTAGATTCCAATGCTTTTCTACGGGAATTTGTGTCTCCTTCTCGCACTAATTTCTCAATAAAGACCCATTTGGGATAGATTCCAAATGGAAAAGATAGATCAAACCTAGAATATGCATACCAATTATCAAGAAGACCCATCTGATTAGATATTAAAGGACGGGGCACATTTACACACACACACCGACTGAATGTGGACAACATTACTTTTCTATTGATAGAATGGCTAAAATTTGTCCCCCAAAATTTTTAAATCAAAACTATACATTTAAATACATATAACTAGCTGTATCTGGCATGCGTTGAATTGAGATATCCCTTTTAAATATTTATCATAATATTATTTCGGAGAAAACAGTTCTGAAGATATCTGAGATTCCACCACTTGTGATGCTATCAAAATGACCTAACTATAATGATTAAGTCGTATTTACGCTTACTTAGCGTTTAAGAGAGAAACTTTTCATTTACCTCTTGTTCTTTCTTATAGCTTATGTATACTTCAATCCCTTAAGAGGGGGGGGGGGGTTACCTTTCGATCAATATATCGCAAGTCGAAAATTATATATGTGAAGTCAGATATACACTAAACAGTACAAAAAAACATAAGTCATACAAATGCGAATTAATTTTTGTAGATGACTAGCTGTACTTGGCATGCGTTGCAAAGCCACTCAAAGAAAGAAGTGTTTGTGTTTTAATTCTGTTTATTGAAGTGCTTTTGGATACACAATATTTTTTGTTTTTCCGTCTGGTGCATACACGAATAAAACAGAAGGTTTTTCCGACGCAGGCCACATACAGCTGTCCATGTGTTGTCCCTGAGCTTTGTTGATGGTCATTGCAAATGCGAGTCGCACCGGAGACTGCAAACGTTGAAACCGGAAATACACTCATTTGTTGAAACACTTCGCGCATGAGATATTGTAAAATGGTTCTTCTAAGGGGACGTCCATTAATTAAGTGAGGTCAAAATTTTTGAAGTATCTCAATTAGAAAAGAATAAACCTTTAAATTAGAATTAAAATTAATTAACCAGCTTTAATCGGAACAGAGAATCATTAGACTCTGTAAAGCACATTGAAAATCTGCAAAGTGAAAGAAAAAAACGATTTCAAAACAGAGTACTTTCACAATTTAGTTTACTTAATGAATAAAATCATTTCATAAAGAACGGTGATTAGGCATAAACGATTTCGGATACTTACTGTGTACTTACAATCAAAAGAAATAAAGTGTTTGTTTGTTTGTTTTTTGATTCGACTGCGAGTTTGTTTATTTACAATAATATTAATTTTCGATCATTTTCATTTTCTTCTCGTCACGCAGACGCCGCGGGGGATATAAATGATTCGAATAAGACCTTAATGATTCATATAATGCTTTCGTATACGTTCATTTAATATAGTAAAACCAAAAAGCTTTTTACTACAAAACCTGAAAAAAATAAATAATAAAAAGTAATAAAATAATAAATATTAAAATAAGAAACCAGTAATTCTTGAACAGAATTTATTGACAAATTTCAAATAAAACAACTAAATTTGAGATTTTTTTTTTTTGTAAGTGTAGTGCTTCCCAATGAGTTTTAGGAAGAATTTTAGGACCTTCATACTAATAAAAATCAGAGGCTCACATCATTCAACCAAAAAAAAAACAAACTTGTAGGATCAAGACTGATTTAATATTGCCTTCTTTTTTTTCTATTCTTTAATTTTCTTTTTTTTTTAATTTTAGAACGTTCAGTTTTATGAAGATTAAAATAAAATTCTCCTGTTTGTAAAACATACTAAATTTTGGAAAAAAAGATTAAATATTTTTAGCCTGGCACAATAAGGCTTATCATATCGGTGTTTTTTTTTTGTTTTTGTTTTTTTGGGGGGGGGGGGGGGGAAATGCATTTACTCATGCAAAGGAATTGGTAATGTGAGACTCAATCATAAAAGACTACTACTCACTAAAACCCTACGTCCGACTTCCAAAACACCCTACACGGAACCACCGTCAGGTACTATATCGCGTAGGGCAGAATGACTAAAAGTCCGACTCAGATATCATTTCGCAACTGATCACGTCTGATTTTCTCAGCCATACGAAGTTTCCGTATAATAGTGGCAGCATAGTCAGCCACTGCCGTCCAATTAGCCTGGGAGATAGTCATCAAGCCAACGATGTTCTCTAGAGTCACACGCTGTCGAAGGGATTTCTTCAGCTCATTTCTATCTTCATGGAAGCGTGGGCAGACAAAGAAGACATGCTCCACATCCTCGTCCAAGAACTGGCAAGTCGGACATGACGCACTGTCGACAATTCCGAAGCGCCTCTGGTACGCTAGAAAACAACCATGGCCACTTAATAGCTGAGTCAGGTAGTGATCCACTTCACCATGCTTTCTTTCCATCCATGTTGCAATATTAGGTATAAGATTATGAGTCCATCTTCCACTGGTCGATGAATCCCATCGTCTCTGCCATCTGACCGTTGTCTTGCTTTTCACGGCCCTCGTGATCTTGGGTCGGTGAGCGTCACGACGTTCCCGAATACCACTGCATATCGCGCTTCTCTCACTTGCTAAGAGATCGATAGGCGGCATCCCTGCTATAACGCACACGGCATCATATGAAACTGTTCGAAATGCACAAGCGACCCGTAGAGCGCATTTCCGGTGAACCGAAGTCATTTGGCATACATATGATTTAGTCTCCATGGCATGGAACCAGATCGGAGCCGCATAGAGCATGGTAGAGATAGCCACACTG
>JAFIDM010008419.1:38745175-38780639 GCA_023159025.1 Thereuonema tuberculata | reverse complement strand
TACAAATACGGGTGAAATCGTCGTAAAAAGCTGCTACTTCTGGAGTCGAAATGGGCGATTGAAATGTAAACAAAAAATTAGGCACGAATTTCACGTCCAGTTCTGGAGTGTCTCCTGAGCAGCAACAATTGTTGTCATAGTAACGAAAAATAGTGAAGTCTGTCTTAATGGTTGCATAGCAGCCCAATGCTTAAGATTGAACAAACAATTTTCTTTCTTTCTTCTAAAACCGAACAACACTGAAAACATTCAGCTAATTAAAAATAAAGAATCAAGGGATAAAAAACATGCTTATCATTTTTACATAAATGAAATGTTTATTAAATACCCACTGGACGCGATTGCTATCTTCATTGTTATTATTTGTATTTATTTACGATCCGCTGTTATTTTTATCTCGGATTTGATTGAAAATTGTAGTTATTTCATTACTGTTTCAGAATGAGGTTTGTTTTCAGTGATTTTCGTTGATTTCTGGAAGTTTCAACCAATACGAAGGGAAATCAAAACAAACGGGAGAGGCCGTGTTGATGCCAAACTCTGAATTATCAGCAATAATTTTTGTTTCCTTTTGTAATTGTCGTGTAAACAGCATAGATTTAGCGTGATGAGGTTCTGAATGCTGGCTGTTGAACTGCCCCAATTAAAGATAATTGAAAAGTCAAGCAAATAATGATTCGATTACAAGATAGCCGAGTCCGAAGCCCTGGTTCCATCCATTTCGCACAGAATTAAATTATAAGTCACGATCGATCAAGAGAAATTATCTGTGAATCACCCGGGGTCTGTCCTCAAAAATACCCCAGTGGGTTTAATCTTGTGTTTTTAAAATAATAGTTCGTTAATTATATAAAAAAAAATGCAATCCTAATAAAATACTTGGTATCAGATCTTCATTCGATTAAAAAAAAAAAGTATTGAAACATTCCCGCCGTAGTTAGTTTGTGTGTATATTCTTTGCAGATGCAATGTGAAATGGAAAAACAGCATTTATTGTCGTTTTTATTAATTTTATTTCCTCCATAAAATAATAAAAATGTATGAAATCAGAAGTATAATATATTAGTTCATTAAATTTCTAATTTTGAAGGAACCGTAAATTGGAGATTCCTTGAAAATCTTTTGGAATCATTGCATTGTTCGTATTTGAACTTGGACTTCTCTAAACAAAAAAAAATATAATTGGAATAAAATTGGAAATATTCATTTTTTTTTTTTTTTTTTTGTACATATATATTTTGAAAATTTTGGTCGTAAGTGCGAATGATAGTGAGTCTGGATTTACCTGTACTTCTAATTTCCATACTAACCTTCTACATTTAAAACAATAAGAACAGAAAAAAATATAGTAAATAATTAATTAATACAAGAAAATATTTAAGTTATTTCATTTTGTTCATTCAAAACATTCAGATCCGATTAGCGTTTGGATGCAGATGGCGTCTGATATCGTCCGATAACTTAGTTATTTTGTTTTGTTTATTTGTGATGATTGAAAGTCAATACAAACACTGTACATGTTGTATTTACGAGTTCAGTCATATTATCAAGATCCAATTTGTACAATTATTACATAGGCTATTGAACAATATAAATTCAATACATTTCATACATTTATTCAAAGAATGTTATGTCGATCCACTTCAAATTTTCACATTTGAGAGATTTCTGTTGTTACATATGGATAGTTATACATCGTACGATATGTGAATATAATACGATATATAGATTATTAATCGTATAGATTATGTTTAAGATTATATACGTAATCATATATTATATATGAGAAGATTTTGATATTAGTGAGCCTTACGGGACATTTCAAATCATCATCAAATTTCAAATTCAAAACAATCTTAATTTTTTTCAATTTCCTGAAAATGAGTTAAATCCATCAATTCTTACGTAAAAGTAGCTTAAATATAATTTTTTAATCAACTCGAAGCACATGTCAATCTTCCTAACTGTTTTATCGTTCTCTTCACAACAAAGAATAATCAAATTCAATCTATTTATAAGCCTAACGGCAAGAAACTAACTTCTCATAAAGAAATCGAAGTTCTTGGCATTATCTTCTCTTCCGATCTCTCTGAGTACATTTCAAATGAAACCAATAAACTGTTGGGCTTTGTAATTCGTCAAAACAAAACCTCTAACAAAATATCCACTTTGATGAAAATACTGACCCCCAAAAAATCAGTATCACTTGTAATTTCAGAAACGAGATCACTTTTTTTGCACTCCGTCTGCACATATCAATCGTCACAAAAAAAAAAATCCCTTTGAATACAGCGTGATTATCTCCTGTGCCACGAATACAGCGAAAGTTAATTGTTTCACTTCCAGAATTGCTGTCATTTTAAATAACTTTCTTCTCATGGAGCCACTGGAAAGTTACCATCAATTGTCCATAAATGTGCGTATAGTTTCAAGAAGGGATGGCGTAACGAGTCCTTTAGTCCGCCCCCGTTTTTCATTCAAAAATTACAGTAAAAATAAAAAAAAAGAAAGAACGAACAAGCATTAAATCACTATCAGGAAAGCCACTAAGTAGCCTAAAGTGGGTTCTTCCGAGCGCTTTTCATTGAGGCTTTTTTTTTTTTTTTTTTTTTTTTCAATAGAGAACATGGCTTTTGAGGAGATTATTTTCAAGAAATGGCTTCCATAAGGAACATGAAAATGGAAAAGGAACAACCCGGGTCTTCTTTTTTTGAACTCTCGTCTTCGAAATTCAAAAGAAGAAAATTATTTTCAAATCGTCTCCGAACCTCCACCCGCCGAAAAAAAGAGACTCAGTAATGAAGCCTTTGGATCCGGAAGTGATTATTTGCTTTCAGCGTTTTCCGAAAACGATGAGGCATTGGAAGGCAGAAAGAGGCTCCCTTCTGGATGTCAATCGATCTTTCCAGAAAAAAAAAAATCCATATTTGCTCCTTTTCTTATTAGAATTATTACATCTAATAAAATTCATATTTTCTAAGTTGTAATCTGTTTACACAGACTGAAGTGATTCTAACTTCAGAGTAATTGCTTGTTGTTTGTTTTTTTTTAGAGATTTTATCCTTCCGGTTAATCTACTGTTCAATTGTTGAAGGTAATATTCAATTTTTTTGTCTTTTACCAATTTCACTTGGTAATTCTCATGCCCAGAATTCGGTTTTTGCACGTCGTCTGTACCACGCAGCGAAGCATCGTCTTTTATTCACACTATCGCAGTTACTGATCCTCAGATATTTATTTATCTGTCTATTTGTTAATACATTTATGATAAACACACAGAACCGGCCCCAATAGGCCAAAAACATTGTATTATTATTTTGTGGGCGGTTTTAAATGCGCCACCCTTTGTATCTCAAAAACAAATTTTCTGTAGCGCGTGTCATGATCTTTCCTTAATTATAAGTTTAATCCAGTCTACAGAAACATCACGGAAAGCAACGTGAAGAAACAGATTAATTCATATCTTACAAAGCAGTTTTTAATTTACGTAATGTTCTATCAGACAATTTCGAGTTATATTTCCTATATTTGTGTACTATTATATTATATTTCCTATGTATATATATATCTTTCTAGCCATTTATCTGTTTCGACAACCCGCGGAAAGTAGATTCTCCCAATGCGCAAACGCTTTCCAACAACCACCCGGTAGAAGAGGATTCTCTCAACCTACAAAGGCTTTCAGAACCAGTCGCGGGATGACCCGGGATATTCCGGGACATTCGGTTGAGACGCACGTTGAGAAAAATGAAAATGTGTGCATCCTCAATAACGTTTATTACCTTGTATTTATGCGTCTTTTAGTTTCGGAGGAGATACGACCAGAAAAAAAAAATCAACTTTCATTTTATATATTGAATAAATAGATTTCATTTATATTTATCTTCAACTAATATACAAAGCTGATGAATTTGTATGTTTGAACGCGCTAATCTCAGGAACTATCAGTCCGATTTGAAAAATTCTTTTTGCGTAAGATAGCCCGTTTATTGAGGAAGTTATAGGCTATATAACATCACGCTACAACCAATAGGAGCAGAGCAGTTAACCTCAACGTCAACCAACGGGTGCGGCGGCGACGGGCGGCTTGGCCGCACGACGAGAACCGAACAATACCGTGAAGGCCGAATTTAACACGGGTAACGCGGGGCACTGCACGTATTACATATATTTTAATACGACATAATACTTATGTCTTTCATATTTATTCCTTTTCTTCTTACTAATACAACATATACGCTGTAAAATTAAATAAAACAACTTGACCTGAAACGACCATTAGAAATATAATTAAACGTATCATTACATTTCTTCATGTATTCGACGGTCGTTTTTACACATGAAAATGTAGTTTTACGTTGCCATATAGTTTCTTTAGGCATCATAGAAACGAATGGTTGAAGTACAAAGTTTGAATTTTACATTTTATCTAAATTTATTTTTTTTAATTTAATAATTAATGTTAATGTTAGAAAAAGGAGAAGCCGTCGTTGTTGAAATGGATACTCAGTTTCTCTTGCTTATCCTTCAAGTTGAAAATTTACGAATATTTATTGTCACGAAAACGGAAACCGGAAAACGAAGAAGGAGTGAAACGATGTTGACCAAAGCTGACGGCACTGCGTAATGTCACTGGGGTAACGTTTCAAGTGAGCACAAAAAGTTTTATTTGCCATCCAGCGGATGGAACATTTGCAAAATCCGGAAAGGTAATTAAGTATTTACAGTCTTAATACTTATCTAAACTCAGAGGAGGGTCTCCGTGTTGAAGAGTCCTACTGTTGGGATAATGTGAGAGACGGAAGAACGCACTTTCTGAATTTTACCTGAAAAGGGGAATGCGTGACCTCGAACGCTGAGAACCGCACGAAAATGTGCTTAGAATATAAATCATTCATCCCAAAAACATGTGGTATGGGTCATTCTCATGCAAAACTGCACCTGTTACCATGAGAGACATTTGAATGATTACCTATTAAAGGTCCTAGAGAGGAATAACTCGAAGAAACAAAATATCGATATAATAAGACCAAAAACACACATATTTCAATGTCCTGACTATATTGCTATATTTCTCTTTGCCTAAAATAATTACGCTATCTGAACAACAAACTTTTCCTACTGATCTGATAGCCCAAGTACTTATTAGTGCAGGTACAACACGCCACCGTCGGATGGCGCTAGCAGACAATAGCTGTGTTTTGCATGAGAAAGACTCATACCACTGTTTTTGACATGATCGATTTACATTCTAACACATTTTCGTGCGGTTCTCAGCGTTCGAGGTCACGCACTCCCTTGTCAGAAGCGTTGTTGGTTTTATGACACGTAGTAATGCGTCTTATTGTCTTCAAAGTAAAAGATGACCGGCGGAAGTTTGAACTGCGCAGCCCTTCCGGTAGCTGATCAATTATGTTTTCCTGTCACAATGGACGCCCGTCGTCTGTTTTCACTGAGAAAGACATGTTGATAACGCCAAATTAAAACTTCTCTCGACTATTCACCGTTATTTCAATACCAGTTGCTAACAATAAGTATTTATATAAATAAATAAATATATATTATTTATAAATACAATGCTCTTTTGCAAAGTAACAAACCTTTACCGTAATGGCGACGTCCAGTGATAAACTCATACCGAAGTGCCTGACCAGAGTAATCGATGATACATGCGCAGATCTCACAAAAATAGGGCGGCCATCATTCACTGGGAGCACAATACATCCATGTACAAATTGGAAAATATGCTTCCGGGTCAACATAAGTAAAGAAAACGGACGAAAGAAGGGAAGGGGCAATATAAATTAAGGTAATTGTTTATGCTTTCATTTCGTTGTATGGTAGCGAGTTCTGTCATGGCCGAATTGCCTTTGTGAGGATGTCTTTCTGTATTTATGTATAGTATCTTTAGTCATTATTGTTTTGTAGTAAGAATGCTAAGCGTTGGCTGTAGCGAAACCACTCTATTAAATATATTTAAAAAATTTTTTTTTTTGTATACACTAGAGTCCCGATTATCCGCGAAATTGGGTGGCAAGGGTTTCGCGGATAACCCGAAAAAAAGACTAAAAATGAGGTGTAAACATGGAAAAAAATATTTCACCTTAAAAACTACGTTTTACTGTACAAAAAACATAATATGTAAAACTTTTAAAATATATACAGTAAAGCAGAAACCTTTGCTCTACGTTTGCATCCACAAATTCCGAGAAGGCCTATAGGATCACGATGCACAATAAAACCTGTCAGTTATTTTCGACCTTCGCGCTGTAGGGCCTATTGTATTTTCCCTTTTGTTGGCTTGGATTAAAATAGGTTTTCTTGAGGTTCGTAATTAAAAAACTTTTTCGCGGCACTCGCGGATAATCGTGACTCTACTGTAGTTGGTCATGCTTTCAGGTCATAACCGATGGCGTCTGCGATTTGCTTGTATACCGTCCTTTCACTGTCTGTTTTTTTTTTCTCAGTTGTCCTGTGATTCGTCAATCGTAATAGAATTCACCACGAAGTAGAAATTATCTCATCGCGGAAATAAAACTGAAATTCTCGGACATTCCAATCGCGCAATGTTGGATGTCCTCAGACATCAACCCACAAGTGCAGTCTATAAAAAGTAATATTGCCAAAAAGACTGTCTTTGTGATACACATTAAATCATCCAAAAAAAAAAATTAAAGACCGTCTAATTTATGGACTTAAAACCTTTCAAAAGTGCTCCTACTGTAGTTTGCCAAGTCACAGTTAAAAACTTCCCCAAACTTCGCGAACAAAAAAAAAATGACGAAGATGTCTGGTCTTCTTTTGTGTCTTCTCCCTCTGCAATGGATTTTTCGAAACGACCATTTTTCAAAGCGCGAAGTCAAAGGGTTGAAGATCATTTCTTGAACTTCTGCCTAAGGCTATTGGTTTCTCTGTTGGGGGCTGCGGAAAACAAGGAGTCACGAGCCAGTGCCTTTCTTTCCCGTGGATTCTTTTTCTTTCCTTTTCCCAATCGACACCTGTGGCGAAATGTCTCCTCCTCTAGATCATTTGCTAAAGGAAGCCATTTTGTCTTTTTCTTATTGGTAGGGATCTGTTGGCAGTAAAACACCCCCATCCGTTTCATAAATGAGCCACAAGAAAAAGAGCTGAAGGCATTTTTTTTCCCCTTTCTTTTTGAGCTAATTTTTTTTTTCTAATTCCAATTTTACTTATACGTACCTTATATCTTTCCGAAAAAGTAAATATAGAAAATGACATTTTTTTTTCGCCTAATGTAGCGATCAGATGCGATCTCGTGTCTTTACAGACTACCTCCTGGCACATGTTTTTCTCCTTCTTAGCTCGCGTGCTCTTTCATTGTTTCTTACTAGGTTTGTGGGACTGGTAAGTCTTGATATCCAATGCCTCATTCGGACGATTTCCTAGGTATTTACAGACTACCTCCTGGCACCTGGCTTTCCCCCTCTTTTGTCGTATGTACTTTCATTGTCTCTTTAATTACTTTACAGCACTGGGGACCGTCTCTAATCTGCTCTCCTAAACCCAAAGACATCCAACCTGACTTCCCCACCCTTTTTTGAACAGAGGAATCTATTACTACTATCCTTGCATATAGCATTAAAAAAAAAAACTTTATTTATTAAGCAAATTAATATTGAGATCGGAGAATATACGACTTTCCAGCCCGTTGTGGCCTTCTCCGCTTAACACAGGTGTATTGCGGGTTAGCGCAACAAACCTGGGGTAGCCATCACACACTTCATGATCAGTTTGCCAGATTATTCCCTATCCCGTGGGAATTTCGAAAAATCCGGCCTTATTCCTTGTCAACATCATAAAGGGAACCTCTGTGCAAAATTTCAGCTTTCTAGGTCAAAAGGTTTGGGGTGGGCGTTGATGAATCGGTCAGTGATGGAGTCAGGAATTTTCTTTTCATATAGATAGATTTCCATGAATTTTGTTTTGTTAACCTCATTGATTAGTTCTTTATAGATTATATTTGGATCTGTTATTTTCTCCTTTTCAACTCTTATTATCCGAGATTCGTTCTTTACATATTATTCCTGGTGTTTCGATATGATGCTTATTTATGAAAATATGATCCATATTTGTTTTCGTATTTTCCTGAATTGTACAGTTGCTTCTTGTTCCGTAAAGACAATTTTTGAAACAATTATTGCACATAAGTTTTAGGTATTTCTGTATTGCATTGTTTTTATTCATTTTGAAAAGATCTACATTTACGTCGCCAATTAGTACAGTTGGACAGTTGTTTAATATATTTTCATTTTTTATGAATAGATTCTCTAATTCTTCAGTAAATTTACCTTTCTTTGTGTTTCGTTGATTTATGTATGGCTAAACTTTTAATATTTTGTGTTTGATAACACAAACACAGTTTTGATAACAAAACATATTAGGTTTTATCACAAAACTTCATGATAAATAACGTGTTTTGTGAAAATTCTTGAATCATTTTCCAAGAGCAAGATTTCCTTGCTCCGACGTTTTAGGAATTTGTAATTTAACATTTTGTTTATAGAATGACAGACAGAATAACCTTTTTTATAATATGTTTTTTTAATATATAATACTAGCCGGGTACCGTCGCTTCGCTCCGGAATCCTTGCATAGATAGCATTCAAAAAACAAACTTTATTTATTTAGCAAATTAATGTTGCGATCGTCGGAGAATATATAACTTCCCAGCCCGTTCTGGCTTCTCCAAATAACTCCGATGTATTGCGGGTCGGCGTCACACACCGAAAATTCACATTTTTGTATGTATCTTGCAAACGCTGAAGCGTTTGTGAATAAGTGATGCATCGTTCGATAGAACTTTCAAACACCAACATTTTCTCAATATAATGTTCTCTTCCATCTTTTATACTTTTCGTTTAAATTGAGAAAAAGTCAAAATTTGACCCTTTAAAAGGCGTTATCTTGGAAACCAAAAACTTTTTTTGAAAAAAACCTGCCCACCGTGATGGTCCACCATCAGTAAACCCACATGAGAACCGAACCCGGTACTCAGTGGTGATAGACCCAGTGTCTTAGTGACATCTCCAAGCTCTCGGCCATCCGTATAACATAACTATTGAAAACTAACTTGCCTGAAACAGTCTTTCATGGATTCCCGGTATCAAAAATGCCAAAAGCAGTTTAGCGATTTATTTGTGTGCATAACCTTAATAGTGAACTTTTGTTGCAGATAGCTTTTCAGTGTTGCATTTTTTTAGCCAATTTTCCTTACGAAAATGAGACTTAATAGATCACTCAGTCTTTATGTGTGTGTATTTCTCCTCTTCATAACAACTTTTGAACCGATGGAGGGGTCTTCTTGACACTTGATCTGCATATTTAAGGACTAAAAACAAAATTAAACTTTTGTATTTGAGATTTTTTTCAAAATAGCTCCTTGTCAAGATTAGCGCGGGAAGGCGGCAAAAACTCCCATAGAAAAGCATTGGAATTTGAACAATGAATTTTTAATCCCTTTTTCAGTTAATCCACCAATTACAGCACGGGGTTAACGATGATTAAAATTAATCCGACTTCTAAAATTTAAGAAAATATTACGGATTTTTATTTATTTATTTATTGTTAAATATAAAAAAAATAAAATTCTCGACGTATTTTTTTTTTTTTTTACTTTTTAGTCTTCTGATAAGTATCAGCAGACTAATATTCTTGTCCGTCTGTCGACAAGTATCATTAGCAACAATCACAACAATTACGTCTTTTGCATTCGCAACAATCACATTTATAATAATTAGGAAATTAAAGCAATATCAATTATATTTTCTTATACGTATCAGAACACGTTGCGAAGCATTGTGATTGGTTTACTAATCGCTATCCCTATCTTGTTTTTTCTAAAAATCCAAAAGTCTTATCTTAGTTCTAATTCAGTTCTAATTCTTTTCTTAGAACTGATGAATTACTGTTATTTTGAGGCGATACCTGCTTTAGAATAAAGAATAATCTAGTCTTTCTTTTTTATTTCCTGTCAGCAACTTCCTTTCCTTACCCTGAATTCTTTTTCTTCAGTTCGGCCACTCAATCATTGTCTTGTTTGCAGATATTTCCGCCCGAGGGCGCCCTTTTCGATTGCCACGGAAATAAATCGCAAAAGGTCGAGATGTTGACATAAATGTAAATGTCATCTTACTAACAGTACTCCAACGAAAAAAAGAGAGGTTGTATATGTATGTGTGTTGATGTCTTGGCGCCAGTTTCAGTTGCCATAGACGTGGCGAGACCTGCACGTGATGCTGACAGCGGCCTCCCATCACTTTAACTGTCTATCATCCGATATTTAAATTTATAATGCAAAAATTTAACGTGCTTGGAAACAATTACATGAGAAATAAAAAACAAACTCACAAGACTAAAGAGTTCACTGATCTGCTTTTGGAAATTGTGATACCGGGAATCCAAGATAGCTTATTTCAGGCTACCTAATATTAAAATTTAGTAGAAATTAATTTTAATTTTCAAAAAGCTGAAGATGACCTGCAGTTATAGCGGGTTGAAACCGTTCTTTTTTAAATATCTTTGTATTTTTACTTAAGTTTTAGATGACTAACTATTTTGAATTTTTATTATGTATGCCAAAGTTTTTTAATATTTTCCATGTTTTTAAAAAAATTCTTTCAACCCGCACACGTTAAGAAATAATGTAAACGAATTTTAAGACATTCCAGATTCAGAGTTTTATTTATTTATTCCTAAAAATCGAAGTTTTATTACGTACACTAGTGGCCAAAATTGTGGAAACCTTTTAGAAAATTCGGGCTTTGGAGGTTTCATGGCTCTGAACATCAACTATTTTTAAAAATAATATTATAATATTATACATCATTAGAAACATAATTTAATGCAGAATATAAGGAACTAAGCTATATTGAATTAACATTATTTTGTCAAAAGTTATAGCCAAACAACCAAAAAAAGAAAACAACTGCTTCAGTAAAAAGAAGTGGATTTTCTTAAAATCAGCCAATGAGAGTGATTGTTCTGAAAGCCAATCATGTGCTGATATGATACAGCAAGGAACCAATAAAAGTGCTAGTATGAATTGCCTTTCATTTCAGTTAGTATTAGCAGCCCTATTCAGTTGTCAGAGTTTAATCAAGTTGGTCATACGTTTTTGTTGTTTTTTTTTTTTGGTTCGAAGTTTAAGAGTACTGTAAGATGACAAATAGATTAAAAAGGTTTAACTGGTCACCTAGAAAAAGAACTACAATACTGACTTTGCGAGAAGAAGAATAAATCTTTAAGGTAATCATTAAAAAAGTTGGTGGAAATATAACCAAAGGTAGGATTTCGAAGCTATGCAAGAGATATCAAGATACTCAATCCGTTCACAAAGCATCTAGTAAAGGCAGGAAAAGGTGTACAACAGCTGTTGATGACAGGAGAATTAAAAGACTGAGCTTAATTGACAAAGAAAATCATCTAATTCAATTAAAAATGAATTATTAGAATGTGGGTTGCATGTGAGTACGAGGAGTATTAGACGCAGACTCAAAGACTTTGGTTTAAATTCCAGAATTCCCAGGAAAAATCCACTTCTATCTCTCAAACAAAGAATGAAGAGATTAATAATGGGCTAAAAAAGTATTAATTGGTCAAAAGAACAATGGGATAAAGTAATTTGGAGCGATGAGACCAGAATATCCATATTTGGTAGCGATGGAAGAAAATATGTAAATTGGAGAAGATTTGATACCTGAGTGCACTCTATATACTACGAAGCATGCCATTAGTGTCATAATCTGAGGTTGCATGACAGCTAAAGGTATAGGCAGAATTTTTATAATTGATGGCACTTTAAATGCAAAAAAAAATACATCTTGAGCTAAAATTAAAAACTTCGGCACGTGACCTTTTTCACGATAATGAGACCTATCTATTTCAGTAGGACTCAGCTGCTTGCCATGTTGCTGCTGTCTGTTAAAAGTGGCTTAAAGAAAATAACATTTCACTTCTAGAATGGCCAGGTAATAGTCCTGACTTAATCCCTATAGAGAATTTGTGGAGCATTTTGAAAAAAATATGACAGAAGCAACCTAGGAATAAAACAATTAATAGAAGCTATAATTCAATCTTGGTACCATATTACAACACCTGATGAACTGAAACACTTGATTCACTCCGTGGAACGCTATTGTAATGCCACAATTGCTGCAAAAGGTTTCCCCGACGAAGTACTAACATAAGTGGTGAGAACTTATGAAATACGTATTATTATCGTGCTTCTTTCTTTCTTGACTCTGTTTTCTTTACTCCAACATCTGCCATATACACGCACTTATTTTTAAATATCACATTGAATTTGGTTAAGTAAGAATATTTAAAATATTGCAACCTTTCGGCAATTATAGTTCTAATTGTCAGTTTCGAATTACAAATAAACTGACTGATGGGAAATAAATAAACAATCTTGAGATACAAAAAAAAAGGTTGAATACATTCCTTATTGATGTGGGAAGGGAAAGGAGATGTAAGTCAAAAAACAATATGAAGAGAGTTGTAGTCCCTATGGCCTAATGGATAAGACATCTGACTTCGGATCACAAGGTTGCAGGTTCGATTCCCGTCGCGGATGTTTCATTGTAAAAATTATTTCTATTTTCCATTCTCACAGAAAATTGCGCCGAACAGACGGACAGACAGAAAAGACAGACAGACAGAGAAATAAAAGATTTTAGTAATTTAGATTAAGATATGTAAAGCCTCTTGTTATATTTGAGCCTATGGGAATGTGAGGCTCATCTGATCAGTCAGTCAGTCCGTGTTTACGTGCTCTCCTAACTTTTAAATCGCTGGATGAATTTTCTTGAAATTTGGGTGAAATTTATATATATCCGAAAACTGGTTTGTGATTTAACTTTTGTATTTGAGATTTTTCTCTATGAGTCCCTACCGAGAAATTAGCAAGAGGCGACGATAAAAATTCCCATAGAAAAACACTGGAATCTAAACAATGAATTTCTATTGTATCAACATTTGAGAATTTCGAATATCTTATTCGAAAAAAAATATATTTATATATAGTTAAAAAAACCAGCACTAGGGGAAAATATGGCGTTGCGAATTTGAAAGTTGCCAACACTAACAAGTGTGTGTATAATTAGAAACGGAATCGTAATTAGTAATTTAATTCAAGAAATTAATTATGGTTCAAGATAAATCTTCTCTTGATGAAGATGTTTTAAATAAATTAGTAAAATTTCCACAATTTCTTTCCTAAGTCCCAAGAAGTGTTATTATCAAATGTAATAACATTTTTGTTTTTTGTTTTTTAGTCATTCTTCAGGAGGATTGTGGTGATTATAATGACCAAATATTTTCACACTTAAATTCAGTAAAATTGCAACTTAGAATTGTACTGGAAAGAAAAATAATACTTCCTAAAAAGCATTAACATACAGGCCGTATCTCTAAAAAAAAAAAAAGTCAGAAAATTTCAAATTTAGATTTCGGCTGCTACAGCAGTGAAGTTTTTTTATGTGTTTCCAGTTTGAAAACCACTGACGTAAAGCAAAGAAAACCCGAGAATTCGTTGTAGAAAGTCCCTTATACATAGTTTTCTTTTTTTTTTTTTAACGAAAGTTTGTACATCTAATAGAGCATTATCTGTAAAGAATTAATATATAAAAAGCATAGCATTGTCATTCCGGAACAAGGGTTTAGCACAGACGACTACAGTAGAGTCGCGGTAATCCGAGCCCCGGTAATCCGAGATTCCGTGTAATCCGAGGTGCATGCCCAAGCCATACTCTACTATTATACTTAGATGATGGCATGACATCGCTGCTAAAAAGCGTTACTCTACTGTGAAGCAGAATAACTTGGACAGTTTTTTAAAGTTGTAAATGCTTATAAAGTCTTTTCATGTAACCAGGTAATATTGTTAATGTATCTGTAACTTTAATATCTATTATGAATTAAATTTGATTCGTTTTATTGAAAATTCCATTTTTTTTTCTTTTTTCCGTGTAATCCGAATTTTTTGTAATCCGAGGTAGCATCAGCCCCAATTACCTCGGATTACCGCGACTCTACTATATTGTTTGTATGTTCATTTTTTTTTTTTCAAATTTTTGAAAAGTTTTTATTCCTAGTAGCATTTTGTGAGATTTCTTTTTCTATCCTTTCATTCTTGACTGTCCGGTGAAAAAAAAATTTCTCTCTTATTTTCTCGCAGTCCTCTGTTGTCAGATTCGTCGACAGTCGTTAGTCTTTTCTGCTAATGAAACAATAAAATTCACTGAGAAAGAAAAAAATAAAGAAAATTTAATCCAATTCTGAAAAATCCTGCCACGAGTTGGCGCCACCATCTGCAGCCGTATTGTTGAGTGGAGATGTGCTATGGAATTTCGAATGGGTGTTAAGATGGCCTTACAGTGTTTAATCAAAAAGCAAAACTTTGTATCCTTGTTTTGTAGATGGGTTTTCCAGTTTACAAATAAAGACCAAGGCATTTAGCCAAAGAAAAAAAAATAACCAAAATGTTAGATTTATTCCTTCTTTTTTGTAGTGTGAGGAAGGAAGCGGTTTTTGTCTTCCAACTCTTATCCTCTGTAGGCCATTTTTACACAACCGTCTTATCTGTACGTCGATGCCCTTTATCTGTTACCCAGTGTCTGAGATTAAAGACACCTGGGTTATATGTGGTATAGATTAATGATTCTAGAATCTTCCACAACTTTCTTTTCCATTACTGCAAAAAAAAAAGGAAAAAAAAAACCCTCTTCTGTAAAGGAGTAATTTCTCTTGTAGCACAGTGGTAATCAGGTCCAATAAAAACCTCGTAAAAAGCGCAGTTCTTGGCATCGGAGTGCGTTTATTTCCATCCACAGCCGAAGAAACTTTTCAATATTTATTTCTTCTGTTGAGAACGTGTCGTTTTCTTTAAGAGTGTGTTTTTTTTTAATTTCTTTGGATTTTTCACCCCATAAATACATCCCCACGACCCCTACTTTTTTTTTTTTGTATCGTCATTGATAAGTTTACATTATTCACCCTCGGGTTTCTGTGGCACGTATTTCGTGCGTCAGAGGCTGTGGTTCAACGACCTCCTACACACACACACACACACACAGCAGGGGGAGATGGGGGTGGCAGTCGTCTTTTTTTTATTTCTTCTTATTTTGCTAAGAAGGAAAGATGAAGGACAAGAAATACCGAGAGGGAGAAAAAAAATGAAACAGTCGGAAAAGAAACGTAAAGAGGATGAATCTATAAAAGAAGAACGAAGAATAAGAAGAGGAGTTTTTATTCCGAATTAATAAAGAACAGGAAAGAACGGGATATTCTTTCCTTTTTTTGAAAAACAGGGAAACATTCCAAACAATGCTTAAGAGGCCATTTATCAACATTTATCGATATTCAACTAAATAATATAGTATTAAATACATTATCTATACATTGAATTATATAGTTAATATACTATTAATTTACAGTAAGCTAAATTTAGAAGTTAAATTAAAACTTGTCATCGTTTTAATTTAACATAATTTTTATATTAAAAAAAAAATAAAAACCTTAGCTCCTCTAAACACTCCCTGACAATCAAAGGAGATCCCAGTTTCCCCAGACGATAATCGAAATATACCCATCGAAGAGTTTCTGTGGTCAAGTTAGACTTAAGAGTCATGTACAATGTTTTCTTGCGTTCTTGTATTATTGCTTCAGATCATATAATTCTGGAAATTTTCATCGGAAAAGGTATAGTAACCTCTCACAATATTTCGGTATTTCTGTTTTAACAGTAATTTTCGTTTTCTGTTCCCAGAACATCCTTCTTGGACTGTTATTCGAATGATTTTTTTGTACATGTATATTTGTGCAGTCACGGGGGGAGGGGGGGGAATTAACCCCCCCCCCCTCCAGGAACCCATCAATTAACAACGAAAAAGACAAGGAAAAAAATAAAGAATAAGAGAAAACCTTTATTAAAGCACTGACTTATCTGTATCTTATTATTTTAGAAAGTGATCTTTGAAAGAATTTATTTTTAAATATGCCTACATCTGAATGGACTCAGTCTCCTAACCCCCAAACCTTAATCCCGGGAGCGCTAATTACAGGCAGGTAAACAGTGGATGGACACATACAGTGTTACCTAGTGTCAAACTTCAGGTTCTGAATTTGTTTTGTGTGTGTCTGTGTGTGTGTGTTTTAAATATGTGCGTGTTTTGGCCGTTTCTACACGAAGTTAAAACACTGGAGTTAAAACACGAAGTTAATTTCAAATTTTATATGTAAGCTTTTGTATAGGGTGTCGCAGATCGACCGCATTTGCTTCACACCACGGGATGCTTCATTAATAAAGATGCAAAAAAAAGTTATAATGTTTTTTGAACGGACGTATACTTTTCGAGATAATCGAGGTTTTCTGCGTCCGGAAGGGATTATCGAAAAGTATATTTATCCACGTAAGAAACATTATTATTTTTCTCGACAGGCGATTCAGTGATTAAATATATTCTTGGGAATCATTTGAAACCTCACATTATTTAGATTACTTTAATGATAACAACTTATCCGATGATTCCTGACAGAATATTATAAAATGCAATTTTTGCATCGAGTGCGCTTGCTCTCCGCTGTGCCTCACACTGGCGTTGAGGCGATAGTGCTTACCGTGTGAACCGTGAATTGGATTCATTTATTGCAGATTAGCTTTTTTTTATAGCTTAATAAATAGAGACTATGGTTTTATTTTAAATAGTCGTCAGACCCAGACAAAAAAACTAAAAGAAAGTCAATCGAGGCGAATGTCTTCAAGTTTTTAATTTGCAATCATCCTCTTTCGATCATTCCTTCCGGCTGCAGAAAACCTCGATTATCTCGAAAAGTATACGTTCGATCAAAAACCATTGTATAACTTTTTTTTACATTATATTTAATGAGAATCCCGTGGTGTGAAGCAAATGCGGTCGATCTGCGACACCCTATACATCTTGTATCTAGCTCTCATTAGAATTTGGTTTGCTGAATTTTATTTTTTTCCCGTCGAATTACTAAGGGTCAAATTACTTTATCCGTAAATTATTCAAAGAGTATATACTTTTAACTATGAATTTATCACTTAAAAACTAGATATAAATCTATACTTCTGATTACACAATTGGAGATCCACCTTACAAGCCGATATTAATTAACTAATTCAAATAATAAATAAATAATTCATCAGTAATTCCAAGAATAATGCCAGCATCAGACTATATAGTTACGATTTTGGCACAATTCCCAGGTGTGTTTGGATTTTTCTTGGTTTTTGTTTTTTCACCTTTTTAATTGCTAAATTATTTCACTTAAACGTTTTCCGAATTAATAAACACATTCTAAAATTGCTTCAAGTTACATCCAGCAAAACGGGCAATTCCCACATTGTTGCTTAAACATTAACAGAAACTTTATAAACATTAACACAAAAGTTATAAAAATAATGATATCTTAACATTTGCTGACCTGTTGTGATCTATCGGATAGTAACTATTTCTGTTAAGGAGGATAGATACATAGATCACATGTCTTGAGAAGAAAAACGCGAAATAATTTTTTTATCAGATAAACGAACACAACGGGTTAAATGTTTTATCAGATGTGGACGTCAACAAAGAGCAAATGCGATAAAATTTGCATCCGAAACCTTCTGAGAATTGTCGTCACTTCCCACTTTAAAGTGTTTTTTCAGTTTTAGTTCAACTGCCTCGAGAATTAAACATTTCGTTTTTGTTATTTGTTCTTCTCGCGAAAAACACCTTTACCCTTCCTTTGTACGCTATCTCTCCTTTTGTTTGCTAATATTTGTATCGATTTTAGGGTGTTTTGTGTTTTTGATAGATGACACCGTATTTAGATCGCATCAATATTCGTGGCGGGAACCAATGAACATCTGAAGTGAAGTCATCGATCCTAGGAGATATTCGCCTTTTATTAGCTGGACTTCTTCGTAGAAGAAAGATTAAGAAAACGTTCACAATGTGATGAATTGATTCCCGCCTGTTTATAAGTGATTAATCACGCAGCTTTACATCAAAGTGTAATAAATAACAAACGAAGAAAAGTAATATAGATGTAGAAATTTAACTTGCGTTAAATTAATGGTGTAGTTTTTTACAAAAAGGCCAGTCACGCAATAATTAAAAAACATTAAAACACATTAAAATCTCGACCAGGTTTCGATCGGACCTGCCAATATTTTGCAAGTGAAATTCCAATGAGATGCAAGCTGCTCATAACAAGAAATTTAACCAATGACAAACGAATGCAAATATCAACATCCCAACGTCCCCCAAATCCTCTGGTGTCAGGAACTGGTTTTTATGTTTTTTAATTATTGTGTGTCTGGCCATTTTTTTTTTAAAACTACACCATTAATTTCCCATACGTTAAATTTCTACATCTACGGGAATAATGCGATTCCTGCGATTATCCATGTTGGTTTAGGGTAAACACACACACACTCGTTGACTTGATTTCATGATCCTTCCTTACCTGTTCGAATGTAGGCTTAAAAAAATATTTATTTTCTTAACCCTAAATTGTGTTATTTCTGTGCATAAATATACTATATCGAGGCTTTCGATCTGCTAATATCGGATCTGCTACAAACTTCGAAAAAAAAATAGTAATAGACACTTTTCTTTCTCAGCGTCACTCACGAAATAAGCGATCCGAGAGAAGAATTGAACATTACAATTCCACGAGTCCACCGAAGATAAGAAACCCAGTTTTCCTCCTTCTCAGATACAGTCAAATATGTCCGTCTCTTTCTTTACTTTTTTTCTTTTTTTGGTAGAATCGAGATTTGGTCTCTTTGAAAGATCAAGGGAAGATCTGCAGTGACAGTTATGTTACTCCTTGGGGCACTTTTTAAAAAATCAACTCAGCGATGGACTGAAGATATCGTTTGTCATTGGATATCTTTCCTGTCGATTTTTTTATTTTTTTATATGATGCCCATTTTAATCGCGTTTTCGACTTAAAATCTTGTGGGGTTTTTTTTAAAATTGTCTGTAAGTCTCTTTTTTTTTTACTTTTTATCAAAACAGAGTTAAATACTCTTAATAAATACATTTGTTAATCAGATTTGGAACTAAAAGGGATAATTTTTTTTAATCAAGATTAATATTAAAGTCTTCTAAGATAAAATCGTTTTTTTTTGTTTTTTGTTTTTAGTAAGGAAGGAGCTGTTGGGATTCCCAAAATGTCTGCATGTATGTGTGACGTCCCCCATGCACCGGTAGTCGGAGTCCCTTGAGTTATATCTAATTGGACTCCCCATGGTGTGGAGGAAAAAAAAAAATCAGACTTCCCGCCAGGCCTTTTCCGATTTTAGGCGGCACTAATATGCAGACCAGGAAAGTAGTGGCAATTGGAGCCTGTGTATATTGAATCGACTATTCTGGAACGATTCTTAAGATCGATTCAGTGTGACCCAAGGTTCAAGGCGATCACTGGCATTTTGTTCAGCGATAACCGGTTGATTCAAAATGGAGGGTCTTGAATAAATGAATAAACTCAACGTGGGCATTGCTTGAAATTGTACTTGAACCTTGAATTTACAGCGACTTGAACAAATGCGCGCCAATTAGTAGTAGCGTTGCCTTTAACAATGCAACCGTTTAGGAGGTCGATTGGTTTTGTGTTTACTAAAAAAACTGTAAATTTATCTTCTTTTTTTTTTCCAGTTCCCTAAAGAATATTTTGTAATACTGTTTTAAATATTTCACTGTAATTAAAAACATTTTTATCAAAATTTCCAAATAGCTCTGAAATTGTTTTGTAACCATTCGCAAAAATTGAACATTGAAATCAGTAAACTGTTATTGTGCAAGAGCAACAATGGCTGTACTGCGCCAAGATAGGAATGAAAAGTAGCGATTCCCGTGATAGACTTTCGAAGAGTTCAGGACAGCAGGAAGCTGGAATTGAATGCCTTTCCGAAAGTCACCTTAATTTCGTACATTGACATAGATTATGAATATGCAATCCAATTTACTTTTTATTATTTAGATTAAACATGTTGAACAATTGAAACAGTTTTATTGAGATAATCATTCCCCAAAACTGCAATTATATTAACCTTTACCATGAATGAAATGGCCGCCATTTATTTCAAGATGGCGGTCAAAATCTGCTAAAAAAAATTTATCCAGCGACTATTTTTATACGAAGTATATTTTTATATATATTTTTATATTTTATGTGAATTATATTTATTAAAAAAAAAAATAAAAGTAAAAAAAAAAAAAACGGAAAAATAAAGTGCGAATTAATAAGTGCAGATGTTTCTCTGCAAATGTCTGCCGCCAGGAACTGTGTGAAAAATAGCAGTTCCAATGTTATCCAGTTTCAACCAATATTTTCTCTGTTTTTTCGACGCCTGAAGCCGTGTTTTCCATCAATCTCTTATGAAAATATTGATGTTAGCGAAAAGAGAGAGGAAATATGTACAAAGACTTTATTTGTGAAGGGGATGCATTGGAAGTTTATTAAAAATCTTGTTTTTTTTTTTTATGTCTTGCTTTGCAAAAGGTTAAAAGTTCGATTTATTTATCTACATGTGCATACCTCAAATTAAGTACGACACTTTCTGATCGATTTTCATGAAACTTGGTTGATAACAATAAAATTAGTCTTTCAACTAAGAGTCACCGAGAGCAGTTGAAAATTAAGGAACTGTGCGTCTCTTTTTTTACGTCACTTATAAAATACCAGCACTGTCAGTTCGGAACGTCGGCGGCGCTCTAGTGGAGGAGTCGAGAACCGTAGGTTTTGCAGCTTTGTAAATGTTAATTAAGTTATTGTGTCAGTCGTTTGTTGAGATACTATCATTCTACAAATATCAGATATATGATTACAGTATATCAGATATAAATAAAAGCGGCTTCAAAACTATAGACATTTTGAATTCTCCGAAATTCCGGCGCTTGATTCGGAGTTACGGCTGTTTTAAGGGATTGACACTGCAGCCCGATCTGCTTCAAACTATTTCAGATATGATTGGCCTTCAAATCGTTGCATGATTGTGTCACGAATATCTCATTTAAGTTAATTATTAACTTACATGATTGTAATATATAAATCTATAAGTGTTTAAAAAAAAATCTTCGACTAGCGAGGCATTTTAGAATTACGCCATCACTCCGGAACCTAAGGGGACATAACTCAAGGGGTAGGTTATGCCTGTATTATATTGTTATCCCTTCATGACTAACGGACATTTATTCAACTATTTGTTTGTATTTGAATAGAATATTTGTTTTTCTACAGCAACTTTAAAATAATTCAGAATTGAAAAATCTTACAGATGATAACGAAGGAAGGCACAAAGTGAAGGATTTCGCATCCCAAGACATATTAAATTTCTGCAATCGACAAAAAAGAAATAAGTAATAAAATTGAAATTGTAGAAATAAAATTGAACGCGGAAAAATTGTTCCATTAATATTGTTCTAGTAGCAGTATATTGACAAAAAGTTATTTTTTGATTTTCGAATTCAATTAGCCAACTGTAAGATTACGAGCGGACGAGACCGTACAAGCGCTGATTGAAATATCGCTCACAGACTTTGAAATTGACGGAATTAGATGTAAAGATGATAAAGAAACTAAAATAGTTAGACGATACGATATTAATAAGTATGGTCGTTTTTTTTTTATTTATTTTTTTCCTCAAATAGTTGAAATACTTGAAAGCCAGGCTGTTAGCTGAAAACGTCGTGTCTCAACGGGTTAAAAAGTTTTCCATTTCTTCTCTAAAAGAAAATGAAATAGAAATTTCCCGTTTCTTCTCAGAAAAATTCCATAAATTCTGTTTTTGTTTTGTTTGCTCTTGATGTAGATGTTTTAAGTAAATAGTTGAATGTTTATTTGATTCCAATAGACGGGAAATACAATAGTTGATTTTGTCCTTCCTCTACTGATCGATTGACAGAAGTTTTATATACATACAGTATACATATGGCGTCTAAAATTAAAGTTAACCTATTTCACGCACTCTACAGCCAAAACCTCTTATCGGAATGGTACCAAATTTGCAGTACGTCGTAATAACGTCATGGGAAGGACATTCATTGAAGAAAAAAAAATAGTTTCAAAAATCATCACCGGGGGGGGTGCCCTTTGAGGCGTGTATAGTATCAGAAATGCAGATTTCCGCTAGCACCTCATCGCTCGTATCACTATTTAAGTAATAGTAAACGTTAACGTTAAGATACGTTAACGTTAAGATACGTTTTCATTCGCATTCTGTGTTCAACTCAGTAAGTCTTTGATTAAAAAAAGCAAAACGAATTCCCTATTTTATTATTTCCTTATTTTAGAACACTATTTGGGTAATTATTATTAAAAGAGTGACATTACTTTGAAAAAATTAAATTGAGTATTTGAAAAATAGAAATGACTCAAAATTTCGTACAAATAACAACAATTAAATCAAGATTAACATGCTGTGAAACAACGAACAAAAAAAAAAAAAAAACAGCCCCCCAAAAAAAAAAAAAAAAAAAAAATTGCCTCTCTGGTTTGATTATGCGAAGGAATTGGAATGGCTGTTTCGTCCTTCAGTGGACTCATTAGCCCAATCCCGCCTCCCCGATAAAAGAACCAGAAAGGCAAGATTCATATGCAAAAGTCACCGTCACACCTGACATTGACCCCCACAAACACGAAAGGCAAAATAATTAAATTTTTGTGCTACTCACACAACCAAAAACCTTTTCATTCGACTAGAAGGCAAAAATGCATTAAATACAAGAACAATTAGGTTGGACGAGATTTTTGGGTTGTCATGGCAACTTCGGTTAACTAAATCCAGAATATTATCTGTAAAAACTCGTTAATTGAGTGTTAAGGGAATTTTTTTTTTCACTAGTTGGTTCATGTAGCAATTATTTGATTAGCAGTTATTTGGAAAAATGAGTTGTATGCTGTTTGATTTTCTTTTTCACTTAGTGAGTCTGTATTTATTTTAATTTGAACAATGTAAGTTATATATTGTGTGCGCGTGGCAATTAATTACGATTATTGTGAAAAAAATTATCAGGGAAATGGCTGAAACATTACAACTCCAGTATTTATCGCTGTTTATTACAACGTTTAGTGCTACAATTATCCGAATTGCGAATGTCACACATCGAAAAGAAATAGGGATAATTAAGAGAAATTCATTGATAATTTTGCATCGTTTTGCCACAAGCAAATGACAATCTTACATGGGAATGGTTAGGTTTGACATGTCGAAACATTCCCTGAAATTTTTATAATTATTCAGGACCTCAAGTAGTTATAGTACACCAAATTTTACCTGCTCTTATACACTGGAAGGGGGTTAAAAAATGCTAAAGTTACAAGAAATAGTGCAAGAATTAGCGATGTGACGTCATCACTCTTTCTGAGCCACGCATGACGTCATTCTATCTCCTGCTGCCAGCGACCACTCAAGGTCAACCAAAACGGATGGAGCAAAATACTTAATTTAAAAAATACTAATATATTTATTGTTTGCAAAATAAAAGCAATAACTGAAATGTGTGGCCAGTATTTACTCTTAAAAAAGGTTTATTACAAAAGAAAATTACAACGGGTGAACGTAAATATTTTGTAAATTTTGTGGATTATTTATTTATTTATTTTTTGAATGTGCTTATATGCACCTTCTATAAAAATTCATATTAGCCTTATACTGAATAAATCACATTTATTTTATTCATATATTAAACACAATTTAATAATTTTAAGAATAAATAAAAACACTTAAAGTAAAGTAAATTCCATTAAACTTTAATATTTTATTATTTTGAAAAACAAAAAAGTAATTTTTGATAAAGAATTCCACACACAAAAGAAAAGCTTGATTACACGGGACATGATTATTGTGTAGGAAGTCATTAATTTCGAGAAGGGCACTTATTGTTGTTTTGACATAGTTAGTCGACTATCGGATTGTTAAAGAACAAGCGTGCCTCAGCATTTCTGCATTTATTATACAAAAATCGCTGCAGTGATCAAAATTACATTTATGAAGCGGCAGTGGTTGCCGTAGCAGCAGGTGATAACGCAGTAACTTTTTATCAAAGAAAGAACGTTTGTCAAAACCAGTTATAATTTTGCTGTAAAGTTTGGTAACCTCTGTATTAGCAGAGAAAGAAAATCTGAACAAAGGAAATCTGGACGAATCCACGCGATACAGGGTTGAGGGATCAATTGGATTAATCCATAGTTAAGACCTCATACAAAGACACCAGTATTGATCGTTAGATTATTTTTTTTTTTAGCCTTAAAGCCATTAAAAGCTTAATTAGGATTCATAAAAACCATTTTTTTTCCCGTTTTCCTTCCTTTAGCAGATAATGGCGAGCTGATGAATAGTTGATCTGACATTAATACGTAGTTATTAATAATTAAAGACCCCATGAAATGTTAATGGAGTCAAAGGAAGCGAATGCGGGGGAGGATACTTGTATTATCCTTATTTCTGGAGGAATTTTAAAACTCTCATTAAAATTAAAAGCCCCATTGCTGTGATGTCACTACCCTTGGAATAAGAAATAAACCCTTCAGTTTCAAAGATGTCGGAACTTATCGCGTCCTTTATTTCCAGTTTGACTTAAAACACAACCACGATAAATGACATTAATCAGAGCTAAACATATTATTATTTACATTGAAAATTAAAAATAAAATAAGTTTCTAAAGGAATGCAAAGCAACTTCCTTCAGAATATGGAGATTTTTGTTAATCGTTCTTTAAAAACACAAGAAAAAAAAGACTCCGCTTTTTTCAATGATAGGGAATCGTCAACGGGAGACCAAATTGTTTACCAAGTGACATCCTGGAACAGCTGTTTCACGGTCATCATCCATTGTTGTTTATTAATAATTCAAATGCGCAGATTGAATTTTTTATGCATTAAAAAAATTCATTAAGGCCGTTGGATGTCTGGCACATGAATTTTCTCACTTATTTTTCATTAGTGAGTTTTTTATTGTTCATTTTTGTTTTTGAGGTACCACTGTGATTCCCACGACAATGAATCATTTTAAAAATTCAAATGCAGAGTAGTTAGATCTGGCCTCGCTTTCCCTCGCAAATTACGCTAAGAATGGATTTCAATTCAGCGCGATTTAAATTGAGAAACGGGAAACGTTACATCGTGAGTTTACAATTGCGGGTGGCGAATTAGACTCCAACAGATTAGAGCCATCTTCTTTTACGATCGAAAATAGAATTGGAAATGACTTTGCAAAAATCCTTTTGATGTTTTCGGAGCTCAAATAAAAAAAAATCACAAAGGAATTCAAGAGGAAACAAATATTGCTATCGATTGACTTCAAACTTGTTTATTTATTTATTTATTTATTTATTTACTTATAACTAGTGCAAATTTAGTGTTTTTTATTTAGTGTTTTTTTTTTTATTTCATATGTTTTATAAGCCTAATATTACATTAACACTTGATTTTTGATGTGAATTATCTTATACTTTTATTGTGTATTCTTTCTTATGAGTCCGGTGCGAGCACTGGACTGAGGCTGGAGGAGTCGGGTTCAATCCCCGGCGGAAGTCTGGCATTGTTTTTCCTAGGTTATTTTTCGGACGGGTCCTAAGGTTCACTCAGCCTTCTGTAAAATTGAAATCGGGTTTTTGTTTTAGTTTTTTGTTTTTCTTTTTCTCGTGGGTAAATGCGGACGAGCGTTGGGCTGACCTACATAATCAAAGTTTTTGTGTAGATAATGTATTCTTTGCATGTACTGATATTTGAGGGAAAATTCAACGAAATGATAATGTTGTGGTTAAAGATATATAACCCCCCCCCCCCCCCCCGTACAATTTGCAATCTGTCAAACTTTTCGGTAGTTAGAAGTGACTTGGCGCGCAAAACTCATTTATTCAGACCGTTGAAATTCATGGTTCAAGGCAGTTGAATTTCAAGCATTGAGTTCGCATTATACGTTTAAAGACCTCCATTTTTACACCAATGGAGACGGCGTTACCCACACACAGACATGGGAACCTTAGTAACTCCTCTCTACGGAGTCAACAAAAACAAAAATACCCGCTAACAGAATATTTCAGGGATGTCTTTCCAAATCGGTGAAACGATTGAATTGATGCGTTTTCCTTGCATTGCAGTGGGGTCTTGCTGAGAAGCCCACTTTTCTAGAGAATGAAATTACAATTGAATCAGTTTTCGTAATGTTTCTTTAATTAAGGAAGACGAAAGTCGGACTTGACTTATATACTTTTCCCATTAAGTCGGGGGCCTCTACCTTCTTGTCTGAAGATTCAGGCAATCCTATTTCTAGAATAAGTAAAAAGAAAAGCAATTAAAGAAGTATTTGATATTCTCTCATCTCAAATATCTTTGACTGAACTCTGATCATTATTGTATTTCACTATTTCTTTTGGTTCTTGCCCGGATCTGGGTAAGAATCTGGGCGTGGGTGGACGTTTCCCTCTCTCTCTTCTGTTGTTCTTCCTTTCAACGATTGTGCTTGTCCTCAATTTCAAACCTTGTTCGTGGCACAGCTTTCGTTGCTGTCGGTGTTTGGCTATTAAAACAAATCGCTGAAATATGCGTGTGATCAAACAAACAAACACATTTTCTGTAAGTGTGGGTGCTTGCGAAGAAATTTGCGAATAGGCGAAAAGAAGAAAACAACCAGTTTTGAGTAAATACAAAAGCCTAGTGATCTGTCATCCGTACAATTGTATAATAATATCAAATGCTTGCATTAACTGTTAAATCTAGAATTAGGATTTAAGATATGCGGAGTGAATCATCGTTAAGTAAAGTTTGATGGATAGAAATCACTAAAAACTAATTAGGTTTTTAGCGAACCATTTCGGAGCTATTTTGATAGCCAACAAAATCGGTAGCTATTGAGTTTGTCCTGTCGGTCCGTCCGTGTCTGCCCACCCCTAACAACTCCCGAACGGACGATCGGATCGACAAACGGACTTCTTTATCGTGTTCAGAAGCCCAAACAAAGTAGGAATGGGGTATTTTCAGGGACAATGCCTCCCCCCTCCCATGTTCGAGATATTTGGCATTTTTTCATTGGATTTCCTCTATTAGCTTAAATGTCAGAAATGCAACCATCTCATTTCAGTTATCAGTTATAGCGTGATCTCGGACTCATATACTGAAGGTTGTCGGTTCGAATCCGTGTATCTACTTTTTTTCTCTTAATCGTTTTTTTTCTCAAGGTATTGTGGAATGTTTGCTTGTTTTTATTTTATTCCTAACTTTTTTTTATTATTAATGGTCGCCATTAAATTCACATATTAGCACAAAATTGCATTCACTTGTTTAACTTTATAAGATGTCACAAATTTAGAAAAACACAGTAAAACAGTATACGCCATTGTTTAAAGTTTCTGAAGAAAATAGATTTCATGTTCTTCAGGAACTTCTTGTGTGTGTGTTCCTTAACACAATAAGAGTTTTTCTCGTTCTAATCTACAGAAGTTAAACCCAACTTTCTCTGATTGCTTTTTTATTTTTTTATTCAATTCCATTAATAAATGGTGGGACAACACAGCCCCCCCCCCCCCCCCCCAAAAAAAAAGTAGGTCGTCCCGTTGAAGTTTTTGACCTTCTTTTTCCGTTGCGTGTATTTCATGTCGTGTCTTCAATTATTAATCCCGATTCTTTCCTTCTGTTGATCGAGATGGCATCAGTCCAAAAACCAAGTACTACCTGTGTGTGTGTGTGTCTGTACATTGCTTCCTAATTACGGAGCTCCACTATAAAATGGAAGAATTTTAATTTTTAATATCAAGCCTATTCTTTGAGCTGTCTCTAATTCTTGTTGGAACGCAGCGTTGGTTGCTGCAAATTATAGCCCCTCTCCTCTGATTACAAAGTCGGAACTGGCTCTGAATTATAACGTCTGTCTGTAATTTGGTCGGAAAGAAAATTTCTTAATCTTCTTCAAAACCCTTTTAAAACCCTTTCTCGGAAGCAGATCGCGGAGCTGAAGTATAATTAAACTCAACTTTATTATCTTTGAACTTTATTTTTTTGTCTTTTTGGATTTGAAAACATTGTAGGAAGTAATATTGATTTTTTAATGCAGTGTTCCTAACTGCTTGGGCGAGACAGATTTAGAAGATAAATCATCAAAAAAAATGAAAATAAACGCAAACTTTCATGTGTTATTTACATTTTAAACTAGATGACCCGTGCGAATAATTCGCATGGTATCTTGATCAGTCACCGAATTTCCACGTAAGTAAATGCAATTATTTATTATTGAAAGGTATTTTACTTTGAAGAGTCGTAATAAATGGAGTGCTCAGAAGCCAATCAGTGTAAGTCAATAAGTCAAAAAATAAAATAGGTTTTTTTTTTTTAAAATTACATACCAAAAAATAACAACGTTTGTAAATTTGAAGAATGAATTTTTAATTGAAAGATAACATAACAATACACTTGGAGGAGTGATTTGGGCACTTTGTCAACCGAAACTATAAACATTAGAGTATGACTTACATTAAAAATTTCAATTTAAAAAAAATGACTTACACTGATTAGCTTCGAGCACTCCAAATATCAGTCTTATTGTAAAAAGTCGTTATCATTACATACAATAGGTTTAAATGTAAAACATTTAAAAAGCAGATATTGACTTTGTCAGATAGAAACGTTATCATAATGGCGTACCGACAAAAAAGCACCTTTCAGAAATAATAAAAACTCCAACAGCTGCTGTGTATATTAGCTAAACAGATTGTCAATAGATGGTGCCTTCTACATTTTTATAAAAAGGTTTTTAAAATAAAGTTTTTTAACGAAAACATTAATTTTCAACAATTTGTTTATGTTTCGTCGTTAGCGGTGAACGTAATCTTCAAAATATAATGTCTCAATCCTTGATTTTGATGAAGTATTAAGGAAGATAGTTGCAACCCGTGAAATATTCACGGAAGTAAAGCAAATACCATATTTTTGAAATACCACGAAATTTTATTTCAATGTGGTCAATGTCATCAAAGTAATCTAACATTAAGACTTACCTTCTTGAATGTTTCATATATAACGTGAGAATGAGCCACACAAAATGAAAAAAAAAAAAAAAGATATTGTCAGAAGTGGGATTCGAACCCACGCCCGGAAGTCCAGACTATGACCTGAACGCAAAAATGTTATTCGAACTTCAATTGTTGCGCGTGCGAACTTCAATGTTGCGCAACTCAGTTGTTGCGGGTGTATTCACACGCTGTTTTTTTTAATAATATAGATTAAAGGTGATTTGTTAGTATCCGCTTACACAGATCAATGATCGTAAATCATTGCGGAAAAACAGCTTCTATTACGTATAAAACTATCACTAGTTCTACGAAAAAAAGAATATTTTTATTTGTAGCCTTACTGCTGTTTTATGATAGATCGTTCAATAAAATGAACGTAGGTCTTAAATTTGAAATTAAATACAATCTCATTAAGTTTGATGAAGAACAGAGGGCGTGGCTTGATTTTAATTTGTAGAACTGTCGATTGTCTCTTCCTGCATTCAGTTGTAAACGTCACGTTGAAGAGTAGCAGCGAATGTAGAAAAAAAACAAGTTAAATGTCTCTCTTGAAATAAGAAACCTTCTATTCATCGTACACTGTAGTTCAGTTCATAAAAGAAGAGCTTTTGATGACGTAATTTCCTTATGGATTGATGTTTCCAGAACGTAATAGCGCCATCTACTGCTTAAATCCGTAACTGAATCATGTAAGCATTAAGAAAACATTCTGGTTTTTGTATTTTCTACGGTTACGACTACGTAATAATAATTAAAATTGAAATAATTAAAAACATTCCACACTATTTCCCCTTGCTTGGCTATGCAAAGTTTGTCCTTTCTTGGTCACGCTTATGCGATCACAAAACGACGCCATCTTGGACTGACTGCTCGGAGTTCCAGTTGATGACGTCAGGACTGGTGACGTTTGTTACCAGACAAAATCGATCGCTACATAATGACCATAAATGGCAAACCCTTCTTTTTTTAAAAATTACTGTAGTTTAGTGAGAATTGGTAGATCTTCGCGAGAGAAATATCTGTTAACGATAAAGTGAAGCTTTATTTCCTTACTTTAAGAATCACGACACCGTCAGTGTTCCGTTGATGGCGCATTATAAGCAAAACCTCAGTAACTTTCAGTAGGACTTCAAATTATTTTCGGCACTCATTTTCGTTTCTGACCACCTGTTCTCTAGGTAAGGATTAAGTGTTTTGAATGATTTCGTGCGGGGGAGGGGTGTCTTTCGTGTAGAATCGATTTACTGCAGCGGTCGAATCCATTTACCAAGCAAAACCAAATGTCATTTCGTAATATGGAGAAACCAATTTCTCTGTAATGAGATCGAAGCCGGAAGTAACCAAACACCTCGTTAGGGGGCGCGTCAGAAACCACTTCCTGTCCACAAGAGCCCGGAAGGTCATCTCTGTGATTCCACGCACCTCCCCACACCCCTTTGGTTGACGCTATCGACTCGTCAGTCGTCGCCAGACTTAAAAGACAGGTGACTTAATTTGATACCGGAAGTTAGAATCTGAAGAAGTGACATGTTATTACTGCCTAAAACCGTCAGAGACTTATTTCTACTTCTGTAATTGGAGACTTAAAGTTACAGGGAGTTGAGATAAACATTAAGTCCAGTGTCCTATTACTTAAAGTTAAGCCTAGCTCATTAAAGAAGGACGCTGAGGCTAGAGGAGTACTTAGATGCAAGTATATCTCGACTTTTGGAACCTGTAGCCGTAAGTAGCGCTTGGCTGCCAGTTGGAGGTTCCATCCTCCAGGGATTTTTCCTACGCTCCATTCTCCTCCAAACGGTCCCGGGGTCTACTCACCCCTTTGTATCGAGGATACAGGCGGGAGAGCGTTGGGCTGACCACACGACCTCATCTCAGTCCCTAAGGATTTAAATCGTGTATAAGAATTTTGGATGAAACAGGTGATTATCGAAAGTTTGTCTGTCCGTCCGTCCGTCCTGTATCGAAACTCGACTGTAAAATCAATTCTTTTTTTTCTTAAAAGATAAGATTCACCATTACTTTTCTAAGATTTGGCTTTGTAATAAAATTATGAAGCGTAGGAGTGACTAATAATAAAAATCTGTATTGTAATTAGAATTCTACTGAGCAAATGAAGGAAGTAAAATAAACAAGTATAACTTATCCGGTGGGTAAAAGTTAGACAAGTCTAAATGGTTAATTTTAAGAAGTCTCCGATAATCTAAGAATGTAAATCCTTAATAATCCAAGATTTAGCAAGAATTAGGGTTTTATTAATTAACTTTTGTTTACTTTATTGATCATTAATTTTCTTTGAAATCAAGCAATTCAGCCAAACATCACAAGACTCCGTTCTTCTTTTAAATGCGTGGCAGACCCCACATACAAGAAATTGTATTCCATATGAAATTATACTTGACAGGAGCGCCATCTATATGTCGTTGTGTGCAAAACAAACATGTTTTTGAATGCTATTCAATTTTTGTTTTGTTTTTAAATAAAAAAAAAAATCCAATTTTAAATTAATTTTTTAAAGGAATTAACGATTCTATATAAAGCTATATTGATTGTTTCGAATGATATACTGTTTCGTAAAGTTTTCCGTGTGTTTGATTTGTTATATTTATTCAGGATTTATTGTGCGTGAATTAAAGATATTAGGACACACTAATTCCTTCATCGATCCCTCCCACGCATTGCAGTGGCTTTAAACACCAGTTCACACCTCTTAAAATAATACCTCTTAAGCCTTTCGCACTCTGAGCTAGTGAAAAGACATTACCAAAGTAGATTTTAATAAATTTTAATTTCAACATTTTATTGAGATTTTTAATTTATTTCATCAATTATTATTTGTCGACTTTTTTTTCTATTGTTGACTGCGAAGTTTCACTTGAAATAAATTAAGAAATAAATTATTACACTAAAAACACGTTTATCCGAATCACGTTTATCCGAAAATCTGGTTTATCCGAAACGATTTTTATTTTTAAAAATATACAAAAACATGTTTCCGTCGCTGTAATCAATACTTAATAGCATACACAAGCGATTGTGAAACTGCAAATCCATTAATAATACTATTCAGTACAGTGTATCAATATTGAAAAGGGTTCAAAAAATTTTATATCACTACTGAACAACCCACAATTTATAGTGGGGTGCTGTGTTTTTATTGTGTCGTATTCACTATAATTTTTATATGTACAGTACAATGTTTAATAAATTCTTTTCCGGATTATCCGAAATTCCGTTTATCCGCAACCGGCGTGGTCCCATCAATTTCGGATAAACTAGTTTTTAGTATAGTGGAACCCCGCCATTCGTCCGCCTCGCTATTCGTACAACTCGTTATTCGTCCAACTTTTTCAAGTAAACTTTTTCCAGTGAATGTAATGGAAGTTAATCTTTGTTATTTAAAACGGTTTGAAAAAGCGGGAAGATGGTATTCTCCGCGCAATATCACCATTAATAAAATGAAATTTATCCGTAGATGGAGTTTTCTAATTTTTCAAGTAAAATTGAACTCGCCATTCGTACGCTTGCTCGCGATTCGGACAGCGTGACCTTGTTACTGGCCGCCCCACGCGGTCGCTTCAGTTCAGTCTCGTGCTAGCTTCCGTACGCTACGCATCATCCACGCAAGCTTCATGAAACTTTGTGATATTTTATTGTTATTTTTCTTGAAAGTAGTGCAGCCATGGGTCCAAAAAAGATTACTGATTCAACTAAGCCTAAAAGGAAAGCAGTGAGAACGACAATTGAATTGAAAAAAGAACTCGTTGCGAAGTTTGAAAGTGGAACTCGTGTCTCTGACCTGGCAACTCAGTACGGCATGGCGAAATCAACCATATCGTCTATACTGAAAAAGAAAGACATAATAAGAGAGGCCTATATATTTATTGTTTTCATAGTTTTTATGTATTTTACGCTTAAAGTATTATTACAAAGGTTTAAATAAGCAATCATCTCTGGGTTCTGGAACGGATTAATCCAATTTACATTATATCTTATGTGAAAAAATGATTCGCCATTCGTACAAATCGCCATTCGAACTGCCTCCTGGAACGGATTGTGTACGAATAGCGGGGTTCCACTGTATATACAATTTATTGTTTAGAATATATAATTCAAATACCTTACGTAAATTATATGAATTTTATTATAAAAGAAAAATAAGAAATAAAAAAAAAATACACAATGAATTAATATATTAACTATATCAAAATTATAGAGCAGATTTGAAATTGTTGAGGAATGGGTAACTGTGGCTGATTAGTTTAGAACCAATCTCCCCCAAGACGTCATTTCTGAAGTCGTATTAAATTCTTTTAGACTATCACGCATACCTTCTTTCTGTCAGGTAATAAAAAGGAATGATAAGTTAAATTCTTTGTCAGTGTGATTGTTAGCTATCTAATGTTGGTCTGCAGAATTTCAGAAGGAATATTTTAAAATGTTTGAAAAGTCGATTTACTTTTTTATTTTCCTTTGGATTTTTTTTTCATGACATATTTTTGTAATTTCTTGATCCGATATTACTTCGTTTTTTTTGTTATTTTTGTGTTTTTCCTCCTGTAATTGAAGGCTCGCGAGTCTATATCTAAAACTCGAAACTTGAGACTTCTGCTAAATTGTGAGCACTGTGTCAGCCTGGTGTTCGTCGGTGGCTGTGAGTCGACGCTGCCTCCTCGGCTGGAGTGCGGCTGCAGCTGCGGCAGAAATCGACAGGTTTTCGTCACACGACGGAGGCGTGGCTTCTCTCTCCTGGCAACCGTAGGAACACAGAGAGCGGAAGAGTGCACCCACAAAATCAATGATCCATTGGCAGCCGCGTTGAACGATTTCAAATCGAAATTGAAAAATAAAAACAAACCAAACACAAAAAGATCAAAAACTTCAAAGGGAAAAAAAAAAAAAAATCTTCCGGAAGAAAATTACGAAAACGCAATGTCTACCTTGTCACCGATAGATGACGCTGTTGCACCGTTTGGCGTCGGTAAATAAATTAATAAATAGGAAAAAATCAGTGGGATCTTAGAAAAGACTTGAATTCAGAAAAAGGCTTATTTGGTCATCCTCTGTCCAAGGTAAGGTCCCTTTTAAGTTCACACATCCACCGAAAACATATTGACTCACAATATTCTGAGTAAGTTAAGGTATTGAAAAGAGAACAAGAATCTCTCGCCGTAGGAAACATATATTTCTATTTTAAACCATTATTTAACAAAACTAATTGTAGAAAAATTGTAAGGTTTACTTTGAATTACGTACGCGACAAAGTTGTGATGATGCAGTGTACGTATTTCCTTGAAAAACAGTAGTCCCGTAGCGATGATATTCAAATCAGATATTTGTTGAGGTCCTCATTCAAGCAAATGCAGGTGACTGCAAACCTTTTATTTCTTTTATACATTTCTTTTTCCAATGCACCTAAAATTCTGAAAATTTAAATATGAACTTGTGAAGCATCTGGGATAAATGTTTTGTTGTATTTAATTTTCAAAATATTCTGTAATTAATTAAATTAAAATTCAATAACAATCAATTTTTTTGGGGTTTTTTTTCGAGGTATTACTCGGTATTTTCAATTCAAAAAAACTTTGACGAAAACTTGAAATGATAAAAAAATTTGTACCAATAATGATTTTATTAAAAATATTTTTTTTAAAATTGTGTTAGATTAAATTTTTTTTTCGAAAACTGAACAATTGCACTAATAATAAATATTTTAAATACAAATTTTACAATTTTTTCATCATTTCAGGTTTTTGTCAAGTGTTCTAGAGTTGAAAATACCGAGTAATACCTCGAAAAAAACCCACCAAAAATTGACTTTTTGAAATTTAATTTAATTAATTACAGAATATTTTGAAAATTAAAGTTAAGAAAATAGAAATTCCAGATGCTTCACAGGTTCATATTTAAATTTTCAGAATTTTAGATGCATTGGAAAAAGAAATGTATAAAAGAAATATATAAAAGAAAGTATAAAAGAAATATATAACAAATAAAAGGTTTGCATTCGCCTGCAGTTGCTTGAGTCAGGACCTTAAGAGATACACCTTTAAAATAATAGACAATTTTTAATTTACAACGATTTTTCCAAACGCTAAGGATTTAATCTATGAAGAAAGAATTAAGAATTTTTTTCTGATTGCTTGCCATACTAATAACATCACAGTTAAATACTTAGTTATAACGTCGTTGGATAGCAGTAACGTGAGAGAGATGATCCTAGGTTTGTTGATTTAGTATGGAGGACGAATATTGGCAAAATTTTGAATGACGAGTTGTAATGTGGATTTCGCAACTGTTTGTCAGCAAGATAAGTTTGCCCCATGTTTATAAAAAGAAAAATGTTCTTGTTGCAGCTTTTAATTACTGCTCATTATTATTACACGGGTTTTCTGTGATTTGTGTGTGTTTAGTGTTTTAG
>JAFIDM010008419.1:38714395-38740175 GCA_023159025.1 Thereuonema tuberculata | reverse complement strand
TTTTTGTACATCACTCAGGAATAAGGAAGAGTAATTGGTAATTTGAAACAATGGAAAGAGGTTCCGGCAGCTTGAAAGATTATGTAGCACTGCTATAAAGGAATACATTCAGAATTCAAAATTAACATAAATTTTCATTACAGCTTTCTGTAATGAAAATAATAATTAAAAAAAAAAAGGAATAAAAATAGGGACCAATTACATTCACAAAATAAAGCATTTTTAAATTAAAATTTAATGACTGCTATCAAGCGACTTCTGAAAAGTAAAATTTCAGAATAAGATGCTTCCGTAATATTTATAAGTAATAAGTTGAAAGACATCTAGTTGATATACTCCTCTAATTCTTCTAAAATACACAATATTTCTTTTCTTTTAACAGGAAACTTCTTCAGGTTTTTTTTTTTTCCAGTCAGACATCTTCAAAACCTGAAGAAGTTTCCTGTTAAAAGAAAAGAAATATTGTGTATTTTAGAAGAATTAAAGGAGTATATCAACTATAGATGTCTTTGCAACATATTACAAGTAAAAGTTCACTTGTAGTCTGTAATGTAGATTTAAAAACGTTTATTTTTTTATTTATTTGTTATTTAGGAATTTTCAGACATTTTCAGGTATAAGAAAATTACTGAAACAAAATACGTTTAAATGCTTTTTCGGGAAGGAGATAACTAGATAAATTTATAAACTACTAATTGTTAGTAATATTTAAGGGCTCTTCAAAAGTCTCTCCTTGATATCCATCCGGAAATAAAATAAAAAATAAAAAATCTATGTGTCCTAAGGATTTGAATGCAAATCATTTGTTTGAACTACTTTATCTAAATAATCAATAACAATAACCCTAAATGCATATCATTAAATATTTAATAGTCTTTGATGTTTTCCTGTTTACACAAAGTTTCCTGGTTTTTTTATTTGTTTGTATTCTTTTGAGAACGACGCGAAATACAAAATCAATGAAATAGAACAGATAAAAAAATACGGGAAAGAAACGCACTCATGATCTAGGCCTAATCTGAAATGAGAATTACGGAGTTTGGGTAAAACCCACATTCCCCACACATTAGCATAATTAAATGTAAGAAAATGAATAATATTCAAAAACCTACTCAAAAATTCACGTATTGCAGACTCCTCGACCTACTGTCCCTTCCGTTCGCATGAACTACTTCGGCAAAAAATGTTCTTCAGAAACATTGATATTAATTTTAATCACTAGTAAATTTCCGTATCGATAATTTTTTCCCTTTTGCCGCTGAATCGGAATTCACGAAACTTGCTTTATAGCAATTAAGACTGAATGAAAATTAATTATCTTTTACTGCTACCGCTACGATCACAATGAACGTGCCTCCATCTAGTGGTTGTTTTGGAAATAAGGAAAAGCGGATGCATACTAATAAACGCAACGATTTTCTTAGAATTTCATGTTTTTTTTATTTTTTTTTTGATGAATCTTGATATTTTTTTTTAGCTTTACAACCACAACAAATAATTCTAACAACATAATTACGATCATCCAAGAGGCAAGAGGAAAGGTTTGAGAAGTACTGTTTTACACCTTACAATGCGTATTACAGGCAATTACAAAAGTGCTTCCAAGCTTTTTTTGCTACTGGAAATAAAAAGAACATAAAATCACTAATTTCATTGTAAAGAATTTGAGATTTTAACGAAAATCCGAAGAATTATTCCGTTGTAAAGAATTAGCAAACCCTTTAATCATGTGATCTTAGATTCTGAGGTAATTGTCTCACCACCCGCGACCGCTTTCCCACAACCCTCGAGCGCGTCTCGGAGACCTAATGTTTGATCGTAAGCCATGTGACTTCCGATTGACCCACATGGATAAAAATGAAAATGTGAACATCCTCAATACTACATCAACACTATGCTATTAGGTATCGTGAACCTAATATTTGCCACCTTATTTGTATTTCTGTGTCTTATGGTTTCGGAGGAGATAGAGCCAGAAAAAAAAAATCAACGGTCGACTAGCCGGCTACGTCGCTTCGCTCTGGAAGCCCATATGTAGCATGTAACCTGATAAAACGCTTTATTTATTTGGCAAATTACTATCGAGATCGGAGAATATACGACTTCCCAGCCCTTTGTGGCCTTCTCCATACCTCTTATCACTTCCAACCTTCCCCATATGGTAAATCATCACATAATCCTTACAACATATATTAATTAATCGTATCGTATATTTATCACTGTATACTTCGCCTAACAGAATTATGAGATAAATCGTGAGTTAATCGTTGTCCACGCCTGCAAAGAATCTCCTTAAACACACTCATTAAAACAGCGCTAGCGCCATCTATCTACAGGTTTGGGAGGCTTTTCCTTTAGTTCTGCTGTGATACTGATAGATTTAGCATCGTACGTCACGGGAACTACTTGATCGTCCGGGATGAAAGTAATCTATATTCTTCTCCGTGTCATATACTACCTGCATGCAAACTTTCATTTCAGACCGGCTGCGCCGTTGAGGCGTGATTGGATGACAGATAAACTTACAGACTTTCGCTTTTATATTTTTATTATGTAGGATACCTGAACAAGAAATAAAATCTTCCAGTGTTAATTAACAAAAAATATCTTTGTTGTTTGTTTGTTTTTCCCATGCTTACTAAATTTTTCTCCTTAACTGCTGCATTATCAAAATAAAAATCCATGTAGAAAATATTATGAAATTCTGTGAGGAGATCACTAATAAAACCTCCACTCAAATTAAAATCACCATTTTTTTTTTTGGAAATATTAAAACGTTTGTTGTGGCAACAGCCTCACATTTGTTTAGTTTGGTTTTCATTTGGATTTTGGGCACTTTGCCATCGCCTCACTTGGACTGGGGAGTTCGTCTGATGGAACATTTTGAACAATACCCACGCTTTCGAGGCACCAGTGCTTGGGGAAAAACAGGTGTTGAGCCACCAATTTTTTTTTTTTTTTTTTTTTTACATTTGGTGTTAATGATTTGGAGAGATTCTAGATTCAAACAACTTATTTGGATGCTTTCCAACGCATTTCATTTTTATTTGGTTTTTTGTTTAGTCAAGCAATAGTGGCCGTTTGAAAAATGAATCTTAATGGTTTTAATGGTGATTTCGGGAAACCGTGGATCGAATTTTCTCGTTACCCAAGTAAAACAGGAAGTTCCCAAAGAACTGGAAGTCTAACTTCCGTTAAATGTTTTTTTTTTTTTTAACCCCTGTACACAAAGCGTAAGAGGGAGGTGGAGGAGCTTTTAACAAGGGTCTGTCCGTCCGTCCGCAATTTCTACAGCCCAAAATGCAAGTCGGACGAGATGAGTGCAGTGGTGTATCCACGGGTGGGCCTAAGGGGCTAAACCCTCCCCCCCCCCCCCAAAAAAAAAAAAATATAAAAAAAATAAAGAAAGAAAAAGACAAGAAAAAATGAAGAAAATACGAGAAGAAAACCTTTATTGAAGCACTGATATGTGTTATTATTTTGGAAAGGGATCTTTGAAGCAATTTATTTTTAAATAGGCCTACATCTAAATAACTTTTTACAACATCCTTAGCCCTCGCCCCCAAACCTTTATCCTGGGTGCATCACTGCATTAGGATTTGCGGAGTTGGGGAGAAAGTACGAGTTCCGGTCTCCGGTCACTTACTCTTTCGCGGGAAGTGGAAGCGGCCGAAAATGAAAGTTGTCGCCGCCTCTACAGCCCAAACTAAAAGTCGGATAGAAATGAATGGCACCTTATTGAAAAGTTTATGACTTGTAGAACTCAGTTCCGTTTCACTTCCTTTTTCTACTGAAAAAAAAGAAAAAAGTTGAATTAAACCCGTATTATTTACTTCAGTTCTCTGAATCCCAACAGTCTTAATGATTTGAGAGCCTCGGAAATGATGAATTACTAAAAAGGATTACAATTGTATTTTACAAAAGAGAAGGGTTTGCCATATATGGTCATTATGTAGCGATCGATTTTGTCTGGAACAAAAGTCACCAGTCATGACGTCATCAACTTGAACTCCGAGCAGTCAGTCCAAGATGGCGTCGTTTTGTGATCGCATAAGAGTGACGAAGAAAGGACAAACTTTGCCTAGTCAAGCAAAGGGAATAGTGTGGAACGTTTTTAATTATTTCAATTTTAATTATTATTATTATTCGTAACTGTAGAAACTACAAATGTTTTCCTAATACAGTGAAGTCTCACTTACACGAAACTCACTTATACGAAACATTCATTTATACGAAGAATTTCTCATTCCCCGGCGAAACCCCCATAGTCTTATATGTAATTCTCTTATACGAAATATTCACTTATAAAAATAATTTTTGGTTCCCCCTCATATTCATATAAGTGAGACTTCACTGCATTTATAAGATTCAGTTACGGATTTTAGCAATAGATCGCGCAGTCCTGGAAACATCAATCTATAAGGAAATGACGTCATCTAAAGCTCTTCTTTCATGAACTGAACTGTAAGACTTCGACGCAAATCCGACTTTTCTGTCCTAGTGTTATTTTTATGGACATTTCAGTAGCTTTCGCGCGCTAATTTCCCGACAAGAACCTACAAGGACAAAATTTCCAAATACGAAAATTGGATCTTCTCTTTCCAGAACTAAACACGCCCAATTTAAAGAAGATCGTCAACGCTGTTATTGGAAGAAGATAATGATAAGCGAGTTTGCGAACCTCGCTTTCGTAGGAATATTCGCGAAAAAGAAGAATATAATAAAAAAATAAGTAAATAGTAAACCGAATTAAATTGAAACAAAAATACAAGAGTGGTTTTTTTTTTTGTTTTTTTTAATATTTTTTTTAACTTAATTTTAAAAAATTCCGTTTGGGATCCCTTTTAAATAAGTGAGTGAATGAAGGAAGAAACAAATAAGCCTTTTGTGAATTTGTTTTGATTGAATTAAAATTAATTGGAGTGAAGGAACTTCTCTGGTAGCTTCTGATTATTGTTTTTAGATTTAATTTAAAATTCTTTATTAACTTTCGATAATAGAAAAGTGTTTACTTTTTTTGACAGACTATCTGAGGTAATGGAGACTCTTATATTGTTTGATGACATATAAATCAAGGAAAAAGGTGAAAGAAAATTTGCAGCATTCAAGAAAATAAATTTTATGTTCATTGAGGAGTTCTTGTATTTTCGTTATTACGTATTGATAATTGATGAACGGCTTTTGGCATTTTATTATTGATCGTCAGTTAGCATGTTGTCTTTCCATCATGATCACGTGTATTGCTGGAAAGACAAAACTTTTTTTTTACTGTAGTCCATTCGTTATATCTCTGAAGACACGTGACAACTCCATATATGGTGAACGATTGAGCATTAGTTACTCCGTATACTTCCGTTTTGAACATAGTTCTAAATAAAGCGGATACTGCACCTTTGTTCGTTTGCATCAACAAAACTTTTAAGGGTCAATCGAAAGGAATCATTTGGAATGTTATTTGTTTTATTTCAAATCGTCTATCGCTATCGTAAAATGGCTGTAGCAACAGGTATTTCATCTCATGGAAACCGAAGCCTCGCTTACCACTAAGCCTAGCCGATGTTTGAAAGAAAAGAGAGCAGCCGGCCCCAATAAAAGAAATGGACGACTAAAAACAAATTTTTTGTGAAATCGAAAATAAATAAATAAATAAGATAAATTAATGCTTTTAGACAGTGTCAAAAGTAAAGGGGCCCCGTAATATGCACAACTTTATAAACAAAATGTGTTCAGAAGGGTCGATATTGGGGGGACGTCTATCGCCGTTTTCCTCTTTATCGGAAGCGATCACTTTTGACCCCCAAATTCCGGTCAGGGAGTGGTCCTAGAGGTCTGATTTTTTTGGACGTGATCACCTACCTTTTGATGCTGAACACAACGGTGAAGGTTTCATTCTAATATCTCTAACCGTTTAGCCACTACAGAGTGTGACATCCAGCAAGCATAAAAGGAAGAGCGATCTCCTATTTTTTACAGGCAAGGTGTAACCTAGGGACCGCTAAAAATATTCTTAATATTGAAAAACCAACAAAAAAAATAACAAAATTAAACATTGTAGCGCGATGAAGAATTTGATGTAAACACCGGAAGTAACTTACAACGACATTCCAGACACGACCAAGCAATAACTCCAGAGAAGAAAGGAAATGATAATGATTGGTTAACTGAGATCACGTGTCTTCAGAGATATAATGAATGAACTACAAGAAAGGAGATAAGGGAGAAAGAGGACATTAAAAGAGCCATCTCTCTAGATTCTATCCAAAAAAACGCCCAAAACATTTACCAGTTTCGATCGACTTCACGAGGTTTAGCGAAAAAATGAATTTCTTTTTCCCCTTACTATCAGCTAGAAACATCAAATCCTAACATAGAATTCGATTGTCCAACGTGATCTAGAGTTGCTCACGAAAACTGGCTCGAAATGCCTGATCCTAAAAGAAGATATCGAAGTGGAAAAGTTGAAGTTTTTAAAGTCAGTGTCTATGTGAGAGAACGAAGAAACGGTACTACCTTAAACATCAATGGATGAGACCAAGGTGTTTACTAAGTGACCTCCTAGTACAGCTGTTTCACGCTACTATGGCGATCATCAGCTAGGAGCAGTCAACAGTAAACAACGAGGTCTCTATACACAGGCCTAAAGGCTCCACGTCAATTCCAACGATACTATCTGCTTGGCAACATCAGCAGCACAGATACATATAAGAGTATTTTTTGAGAGTGTATTTGAAAATTGACGTCCAATAATGTTTGTCTGCGTTGCGATTGAAGCACAGTTCATGGTTAAAACAGTAGTGGCTGGCCTGTGCTAGTCACCTAATGACAAATCTCTAGTAAATTTAGGTGTTTTCAGCCGATATTATTGGAAAACAGATAATTCAGCTTTTTTTTGTTACAAGCCTACCTCGATCAAAATATGTAAATGTATCGGCATTTTTGGATAGAGCTAAAGAGGAGCCATCGAATGTTGTACTTAAATGTCCCTTTTATGTTCCCTTAGGTCCCCTTACCTCCCTTGTAAGCTTGCGAAATCTCATTGGAACATATTTTTTCTCTGTTTATCCATTTCTTTATTTGTAAGTGCAATACATTAAAAGGATGGGATGATTTGCATGAAATTTGGTACGGAGCTAATTTATAGTCCAACTTGTTCGGGATTTTGCTATTTTCCGCGAGATCTGATTTTTATTTCTAACTTAGATGTTTGAATAATTTTGTTGTAAATTACTTACGACCTTATTACTCTTCAAAGCTATTTGTGACATTCTGTGAAGTTAGTAAAAAGCAGCGACAAATTCAAATAGTACCAATGGTTATATCGGCGACCGGAATTGTTTCAAAGAATTTCATTGATAATTTAGAAAAAATTGGACAGTAACAAAATCTTTTCAAAAATATCCAGAAAAGTATATTATTACAAACATGTCATATCACCCTCAGGTTTCTACAACAGATGGCTTGAGATGAATTTCTCCGCCTACAAGGCTTCCGGACTTTGTCTGAGGTAAATAATAATAATAATAATAATAATAATAATAATTCCATAGTCGTTGAATGTAAAGTCAGACATGCTGATGCATTGCACACACACATCGTTTAGGCTTGGTCAAATTCTCTGGACTGGTATTCGGGGAACTTGGCTGTCACGGCTATGGATTTGAATTCTATTCCCAGAGCTGTCCTTCGTTATTATACTTTTTCCTTGTAATGTTAACTTATCTGTGGGTATAATGTTGTTTTTAATATTTCAAGGATTATTCGGCAAAATAGTCTACAGCTACTACTCATGGAAAAGCGAAGGTGTAAGAGTCTGGACATTGAATTAATAAAAAAAAAAGACGAAAGACATTTAGTCGTCTGACACCAAATCCGGATATGATCAGTAACTTTCGACCCTTCAGTGTACGCAATGGTAATAAGACCTGTGGTGCTACGGTGGCATTCGCTGATAGTCGTCAAACGCTAGATTTCGCGGAACCCTATCAATAGACTCACAGGAAGTTGGTCCCTTAGAGATTTATGATAAGTCTGTGTAATTTACGTAGAAAATTTGATTATTGGAAGGGAATGGGGTGTGGGATAGAGGGAGTGAGTGGGAGTAAGTCTCCATTTACGTACGGAAACAAAAGAAGACCAATTCAATCATAGAGACTTCAAAGCGAGCTTAATGCCATTACTCAGATTATCTTAATGGCGTCCTTTATTTGGAAAGGAAATACAAAGATAACCCCATTAAACCCCGAATGAGACGGACATTACACAAATGAACTAGAGAAAAGGGTTAATTAAAAATTTCATTACTAATAGGTTTTAACTTTTGATTCAATTAGCAGATGAATTCCACTGCATACACAACCAACCAGTAGATATGAACACCTGTAACTGTGAAAATATAGAAATAATAAATAATTATAAATATCTAGGTCTATATATAAATAATAAATATACATGGCATACTCATTATATTCATATATTAAAAAGGTTACATTACTTTTTATATATGTTTTATCATATTAAAGACATCTTTCCTAAAAAAACAAAAATTATATTATTCAAATCATATATTGACTCAATAATAAATTACGGTATAGATAATTGGATCTATATAAATAAAAATGAAATGAAAAATATCAACAAAATCTTGAAAAAAATAATAAATTTCATTTTTCCTAACTTTAATAAACTGCAAATTGAACAACAAAATCAAATTTTAATAAATAATAAAATATTATTTCCTCAACAAAGAGTTATTTTTAATTTAATTATGCAAAAATATTATATAATATGTTATAACATGCAGGAAGAAAATATCCATACAACAAGAAGTAATATAATATATACTAAACAAGTCTTTGATAATCCAAGAAATAACTTCGGATTACGAATTAAAAACAGACTTATTAATAAAATATTCGACCAATTTTCAATTGATATGTAAAAAATTGAAAAGATATCTATCTTAAAAAAAATAATATATAGAGATATAATATCTGGTAAAATTATTTGGGTCGACTAATTTTGAAAAACAAAAAAAAAAAAAAAGAATTAATTTTGTATATTTTATGTACTTTACTTTACATTTATTATGTACTCATAAGTTATGCATTTATAAGATATCATAAAAGTTTATATAAAACTTTTATTTTCAAATTTTGAAATATTGCTTAATATTATTCTTATTTTATTTGTAAAATTAATGGAATATTATGTTTACTCTAAATGTATATAGGACCATTTTTGTTTCTGATATCATTTTAACTCACAGCACCTACAACACAGGTCAATTAACCTAGTAGGACTGTAATGTAATATTTTGATGAATAAAATAAAAAAAAAAAAAAGAGGATTATATGTGTATTATGTTAAGTAAATATTGGTTTTTAGTATTCCAAGAATAATGAATTGATTTAGGCTATATAAGATTTTATATTTAAGAACTGGATCGACGGAGCTTAATTTCACTTGAACATTTTTTCTTCTCTGTCTGTTTATTTATATTCTCATCACGTTAAAACGGTTGGACGGTTTTCCAGAAAATTTGATGGATAGCTTAACCTTAAGTCCAACTTAAAACATACATTTTTATTTAGTATCCATCCTCCATTCTTTCCCAAAATCTGCATAATGTGCAAGTATGGCCTCGAACTTCAAAAAAAGACTTAACCAAAACTAGAATAATTTTGAGAAAAATATATAAATTAATATAAAAGTACTTAAAGTAAATGGCATTTTTATCAAAGTAATAATCTATAATATATTACTAAAATCTTTTATTTCTCTCTCTGTCCGGCGCAATTTTCTTTGAGAATGGAAAATAAAAATAATTTTTACAATGAAGCGTGCGCGACGGGAATCGAACCTGCAACCTTCTGATCCGAAGTCAGACGTCTTATCCATTAGGCCACGGGGACTACAAGTCACTTTATATTATTTTTTGACTTACGTTTCCTTCCCCTTCCCCCCATCAATAATGAATGTATTCAACCTTTTTTTTTGAATCTCAAGATTGTTTATTTATTTCCGATCCGTCTATTAATTTGTAATTCGAAAGTGACAATTAGAACTATAATTGCCGAAACGTTGCAATATTTTAAATATAATATTCTTACTTAACCAAATTCTAGGTGATATAGAAAACAAGCGCGTGTACATTAGGGATGGTCTAGTAACTTAAGACGATAAATTAAAAAAAAATAGTACATTAATATTAAAGGCTCCGCAAAGTAAACTTGCTCGGAGCCTCGCAAACGGAAGGGGCCGCCCTGCCTACGTGATTGCTGAGGAGAAATTTGCTCGTCAAGATAACAAAAAATTCTTTTACAAAAGTAATAGAAGTGAAAGAATTAACTCGCAACGACCAACATTGCACAGGAACCTTTAAGTTGCAGATTAGTTTATATATATCGAATATTTTCAAATATATACTAGATGGCTACAAGCATTACTTCGCTCCGTAAGTCGCGGATATGTAGCGGAAAACAGCATTTTTATTTCTGTAAATCACATAATTATGGTACAGGAAACACAAGAAACACAAATTCTTATCCAAAATATTACTATATTTCACAGAAGTTATGCCTGAAGAAGCAGAATAAGTTCCTTTCTGTGAATTATAGCAATGTTTGATAAGAATTTGTGTTTCTTGTGTTTTCTGTAACTTTTTTTTGTTCAAAAAACAAATTACAACAAGTAAAACTAAAACTTGAAACTAAAAATAAATTAAAATTATAAATTATAACGAATATATGCAATATAATATTTGAAGTCCTTTTGTAGAAGTCGGAAGTTTGCATAGTTGAACTGACCTTGCCACAATGCTTCTGTTGTCTGGCAACGCGCTTGCGGCATTTCATTGTTGCGGTCAGAGTTGTTCATGCAACAATATTTTTGTTGTCTGGCAACATGCGTGTGAACTTCAATTGTTGAGTAATTCAGGTGTCGCGTGTGCTATTTTTTAGGCTTCTGATGCAAGTATCAGAAGTCTTATAATCTCGGTTTGTCTGTCCATCTGTGGACAAGTATCATTAGCGCAACAATCACAATAAACGCAACAATCACAATAAAAGCAACAATACCAATAATCGAACAATTGCGCCTTTTGCATTCGCAGCAATCACATTTATAATAATAAGGAAATTAGAGCAATAATTCAATATAAATTAAGCAAAATGACAACAGTTCTGGAATAATGACGCCGCCCAAGAAATCAGAGGAAGAGAAGCGGTTGGCGGAGGAGAAGAGGAAAGAATACAAGAAGAATTGGCAAAATTATCGCGGGACATTATCGCAGTTTAAGGGTAGATATGGAGGAATGAAATTTTGAGGAGCAATGAAATTTTCAGGTGTTATGGTTTAACGTTGAGATAGCATTATTATATTTTCTTAGATGTATCAGAAGCCGTTGCGAAGCATTGTGATTGGTTTACTAATCGCTATCCAATTTTACAATTTTAAAAAAGCAAAAAAAACACAAAAATTTTAAATAAAGAAAATAAAGTAGCCTTACAGTTCTTTCACAAGGCTTCTTGTGTATTAATTGCTTAAACTTAATACCTTTAGAATGATAATAGAACAGATTTACTTTTGGTAATTCCCCAGCTTTTCTTAGAATTTGTTCTTTATATTTTAAGGCTAAACTGATCATTGGATGAGGTATTTCACCTTGACTGTTTCCGAACAAGAACGATTTTCGTGTTACAGAGAAATTACTGGAAACTGGCGTCTGTCCACGTGGACTAAAAATACAACAGCTCAATAAATGATGTGATTGAATGACTTCGAGATAAAACATCATCGCTTTTCAATTGTAACTTCCGTCGGGTTTCTAGGCTGTTTGAAACTGGAAAATAAAAATAACAAAACTCTATGTAACCTTAATGCCTAATATAATAAAATTACTCTCATCTCTATTAAGTGCCTATTTATTGTTTTAAATTTCATTTTGTTAATTATTTCGTAATTTTTTTTTTTAGAATAGACTACAGGTAGATTCATGTAAAAGCCTATTCTCCGAAAAACGATGATTTTTTATTTCCATCTAAAATTTCATATAATATATCTCTGTGAAACGATTTTTTGTTTTTTTTATTTCTGAACTTTTTAATTTTAAAAATCAATATAGAAAAAAAGATCACAACAGAAGTTGGCCGACCGCCTATCATTGAGGTAATCAAGTTTAAATACATAATGAAACATTAATTGCATAAATACACGAAAATAAAAATGAATCGCTTCAAGAAGTATTTTATAATTTTATAATTTTAATACATGATCCTCAGGTTTTATAATCTTGTAATCGTATATTTCACCTATTCGCATCGTCGCTCGTGTCGGCATTAACACCTACATTAGAATAATGTTTGATTGTAATAATAATAATAATAATAAAAGCAACATTGACGAAGTAGTGCGTTTAGCCCTTAAGTTCGGAGCAACATTTGATGAGACACTTCTGTAAATATTTTATTTAACATAAAATTTAATGTCCGTCGAAATTATAACTTTAAAACGTAACAAATTAAAATGCGAAACACACAAATTTTGTTTAAAAATTGTTTAAAAATCATTCTAAAACTCCATGACCCAGAGGGGAGTTTTTGAAGCCTCGTGGCTTTTTTGTTAATCTGGTATTACAAATTTGTACAAACAGGATATTCTAGATAAGAATTACAATGCTCCAATGAAATTGTCCATTTGCTTTTTTTTCCGACTTCATTTGTGTTCGATGCTTGTATTAGTTGATGAATTGTAACGACACCCTCTTTCGGGATAACCTTCAAACTGTTTTTTTAGATAAACATAATTGTTTAATTTTGGCGACATGGGTATTGAATGAGGCATCGTTAGAGCTTATCTTAAACATAAGTCTAATTTTCTTTCTTATGAGATTTGATTTAATATAATTAGGTGTGGAAGATGTATAAGCTAAGGTTTATGTTGATGCAGAAGGTTTCTAATGTGGTTATAGTATTTAATTTATGATCTGTATTTGTTATTAAGACGTCCTGTTTTTTTGGATGTCCTTAGCATAAGTAAATATATATCCATATAGTTTTTAATAATCACTTAAATTAATTGCTATTTAATATTTTTTTTAAGTTCTGACACCATCTCTTTTTAATTATATATTGCATTTAAGAAATTTTGAAAACTTTAATTTATTTTTAAGAAATTTTGAAAACTTTAATTTATTTCTTGTGTAAGATGTATTTATACACTCTAACTAGATTGTACTCTTTTGTATTACAGTCTTAAATTATTGTATAACCGAAAGAAGTAGTTTACAAGTAAAAAAGTTAAAATTACTGATTTTCTTTAGAGCATAATAAGAATAGACTGTGACTATTTTCTTATAGTTGAGTTACGTCTGTTTGTTTTTGTTTTTAAACGATTGAATTTGAAAATTTAATTTCGCGCGGTGTCAGGACATTGGCACGTGAAACAAATGTCACTGAAAAACATTAGACGTGAAACTGTTTTCTAACGATGCGCAACAATACTCTTTAATTGTCTTAACGATCGATTGTCACTTGCTTTGATATGATTAAGAGTAATTGGATTTGGTAAAATTCAATAAGTAGTTCGGATTTAATTAATTTTCAGCAAGTGGACAATTTGAAACCATTGTTTATATCTGATAAATAAATAACAAACGCACGGTATTTTCTCCTTTGCTTTTTTTTGGTTTCCCTTAACGATTTAAAAATAAATAAAAACATAAATGCAAATTACAGTTGCAATTTTACGTGCGTACTCATCTGAGAACTTGAAAATGGGTACTCAACATACGTACTTGAAACTATAGTCGTTATTTAATAAATTAAGTTATTCAGTTTATAAGCAGGTGCGTCGGCTTAATGTTTGTTTGGTGAACAAAAAATGCAACATCTTAAAGAAAGTAAAGTTTCATTTTTTTCAGGAACTTGTTGGGTTTTGATATTAAATTTTAAGGAGTTCTTTTTTCGTTTGTTTGTTTGTTTGGCAATGATTATTCAGACGCATCCGCGGATGATTCATCTAAAAAAAGAATAAAACTGGTGAATCATCTACGGAGCAAAGCGTCTTACAAGTGGCGAGGGAGAAATAAAATGCACGCCAACATAATTACCTTTCTACGAAGGAACGTTCGAGAAATTTTGTATCTGTTTCATCATTAAGACTTCAATGGAAGTATGAGGGATTCCTCAAATGGGTTATCTGCGGGGGCGTTCGTCTAATGAGAGCCTATTTCATGAAAGACGATCGCTGAATGCATCTGACGAAAAAAAAAAAGAACAAAAAAAGAAAAAATAAGCAAAAGATTTGAACCCTTCTCCTGCTTTATTACATTGAAGGTGATGGTTTCGTCTGGAACCAATATCTCTCCTTTGTTGCTGCTCTAACGACGTAAAGCAAAGAATACTTGAATTATAAAATGTTCTAAGCTCGTAAAGTTTACAAAACTTTTATTATTTTTAATGTTGCCAATGTAGGAATTGTAGAATACTTTTGGAAAACGATGAAAATAATATGAATTTCCGTGAATACTTTGAAAACAAAAATAATAAATTGAATTTGTGTTTTATCATGAGAGTAATGCAGTATCTGGAAGAACCAATGTTCATTTAATTTTTTAAATAACAAACTATAAAAACAATAAAACAACTGAAAGAATTATTTAATTTAGTAGTTGAAAATTTAATTACATATTTAATTTTTTTAATTTAACCATCATTACAAATAATAATGGCCGTCGGAACTCGGTTCGAACCCGGGATCAACATGTTTGAATAAATTTCCTTTCCTGTCTGCTTCTTCGTCTTTCTCTTCAGGTGTAGAGTCATTCCTTAATGATTTCCTGAGGAAGGTAACGGGAAACCACCACCATTGCAAATTCAATGATTTCTTCTAAGAGTTCGCTATAATGGGAATCCTAGAGAATCGTTGCTCACGGATACTTCGGACACGAAGTTTGCACGTTATGTACACTATGAAATAACAACAATAACAGCGACGTAAATCTCTATGTAAATCTAAATGCTTTTCTTTGATGTATTAAGATCCTTAAGAGCAAATTATTATTATTATTATTATTATTATTATTATTACTATTATAAAAAAAGTTTCTAAACGGGGCTGGTCAAAGACCAAAACACACGTTGCCAAGTGTAAAGAAGTGTGCAAGAATGGTTATGTGGTTGTGTCCATAAATTTCCCTACTATGCATGTTATGTTGAGTATCACAGCCTTCCGCAGTTGTGCTTAAGTGTTTTTATGAAGTCTTAGTGTGCTGAGGCTGTGCTGCAATGTGTGAGATACCAGACCAGTGGCGAACAGGATGATGGATGTAACACATCCTCGATCCTACCTCCACTGCTTCTGGAGCTCGTGTGCTAGATCGGTATATTTACTGATCTTGTCTGCGTGAGTTTTCTGCAGGTTACTCTTATTATTATTGGTGCTTAGATTTTAAGAAATGCTGTATTACATTTAAACTTAAATATCTGATTTTCAATTGATGATGTCAGCATCTTCCGACATCTGAATCTTCCATTCAGTGTACATTTCAAACAGTTGTTGAGCGTGTAAGGACAGCTGTTGCGCGTTTATTGTCATCCGCATTGGTGAGCCAATGCTTTTGTAGCGTTGGAAGTTTATGAACTAGAATGTATTTATAAATATGATTTTTTTTAATTCTGTTCCTCTGGGTAGCGAGATCTATGATATAAGAACATAGTGTACACACAGAACGCAGACCAGATTTTAAGTGAACAGTTACTATTGATTTGTTAATGTTTTAGCTTCTGTTATTGGTTAAAATTGTTTTTTTTTCTCTTTGGATTTAGGCCAATGACATCTGCGGCCAAGTCGACGAAAGGGCTGGTCATAGCTCGGCATACTTGAGGATTCCTCTCCACTTCCGGAAAGACTGGACAAGGAAAGGTAGGCGCAAATTCTTGATTTGTTTAGGGTGTGGGTAGGGGTATTTGTAAAATGTAAAAAGCTTTGACAAAAATTCTTGATTTAATCTTATTTTAATGCGTGATAAAATACGGTTTGTGCATTCGAAACAGACCAACATAAATCGTTTCTTAAATTAAGAAAAAAATAAATATTAGACTAATTAACTATCCGTATTTATTTACAAATACAGTAGAAACTCGCTAATCCGGCACGTTCGGGACTTCGGCAGTGCCGGATTACCGAAAATGCCGGATTACTGAGCGCCGTCTAAAAATAGTCGTTATTGCGAGGATAGCGGAAATACCGCTAAAATAGAGTCAAAAGGGCTATTAATAGGTATCAGGCAATTTTTCCGTGTTCTATTGTGATTTCTCTGATTTCGATAGTGATGGAAAATGTTAAAAACAAAACAACAAAATATATTTTTATGTAGTATTATATTTTAATACAGTACATACCTACGCCCGACCTCAGCCGATTGTCCGCGAACTCTCCCGAACGCGCCCAGAAGGCTTATTCAGTGTAAAAAGAAAACCCTTAGACCTATACCGGATTATTGAATGTGCCGGATTATCGGATGCCGGATTAGCGGGGTTTTACTGTACTTAGAAAATCTTCAATTTCTGCTGGTGTATGATCAACTTTCTACGACTTTCCGTTCAAAGGTTGTTAAAACGACTTTTAAGTCATTATTATATATGACCACAGTCCATATCTAGAAAGAAGAAGAACCATTTCACTCCTGAACAATGACATTCAATTCGTATCCAAGAAACAAAATGTAATAACCATTACTGAGCTATAAAGGAACATGTTACAGGCAAACACTTCACAAACAGTTACGGAAATGCTACGATAGGCGATCGTTCTAGTTTAAAAATTTGTAATCGTTAATTTGTATTTCCGCAACACAAGTTAAGTAATTTGTGTAGGAGAGTATAATAATTTACACGACAGAAATTTACTTGAAATGTATAGTATTTGCCATTTATGCTTATTATATTTATTATGTTTTAAAATGCAGTAAGATACGTATTTTCTTATTAGAATCGTAAGTGAAATTTAAATTTGTGGGATTTGCAACGATACGCAAATTGAAATAAAGACATTAGGCTATTATATTCCACAAACATATATTTGTATTTTCAATTATAAGTATCTCATATTATTAAAATTAAAATATTTTCACACCAATTAAGTACATAAATTTAATTTAAAAGCGATTTAATGTATTTATATATGTTAACATTGACAATATTCAATTGATTATTGTATCAGTTTTTGACGTGTGTATAAATTAAGTTTTAAATTATATATACTTTAAAAGACACACAAAAATGATTGTAAATTAATTATTCTTTAATTAAATTATTTATAAATTTCTTGCCAAGATCTTTTTATATTAATTTTATAAAACTATAATTGGTCATTTTAATAATTATGTACAATTAATATTTAACTTATTATTTACAATTGTGAACAAAATAATATATATACATAATCATACGACCAATTACAAACTATTTACAATTAAAGAGGCGCAATTGCCTCTTTCAGCAAAGTTACATACTTATGTTTTAATTGTAAATAGATTATAATTGGTCGTATGATTATGTATATATATTATTTGGTTCACAATTGTAAATAAGTTAAATATTAATTGTTTTAAATTATTAAAATGACCAATTATAGTTTTATAAAATTAATGTAAAAAGATTTTGGCAAGAAATTTATAAATAATTTAATTAAAGAATAATTAATTTACAATCATTTTTGTGTGTCTTTTAAAGTATATATAATTTAAAAATTGATTATTGTGTAATGAAAGCAAAGCTCGATTTGTTTGTATGTTACATATTGATAATTTCATGTTCTATTTTGTTTACGATTATGGCTTTATGATTAAAGGAAAGAAGCAAAATCCTTTCAGAAAATTCGCTTGAATTAAATATATTTAAGTGGTGTGAGGATATGTGAATTTTAATCATATGGCTATTGAAAGGGAGGACTTGAAAAGTGAGTGTGGAACTTATAATTATAAGTATCTCATTTTGACGAACTTAATATTTGAACTAGAAAGTCACCGGTGACTCAAACATCTTTAAAAATGACTTTCCTAATGATTCCTGTTGATCTCTGTACGGAGACCTATCTCTCTTTAATTGATATCTACTCGTTACTGATGACCGCCAACGAACGTTTAACAGCTCTTCTCAAATACAGTTTAGTAACCATTTTGATGTTAGCGATTGATGTATCTAAGCGCTTTTTCTCTTTTTATTGCACTATAAAAATTCATTTGAGGCCTGTGGAAAGCTGGACAGTATGTATTTTTCAGCTTATCTTTTATTGTGAATTTGTTACTGTTTTATAATTGTTAGAGGCACCACATTTATTCCCAGCTAGACTTAGCTTATCCATAGATGTACTGAGGATGGCATTCCCAATGTCTCATTGCGAAGTAGTGCTTTCCTGCATTGCTTTCCTTAAACCAGTCTTGGTTTAAGGAGAGCTTGTTGCATGCGGGGAAGCATCGGGCAGCCAATGTGACATTGAGAATGCCACCCACAGCATACGTGTAATCTACGTGATTCTTCATTCAGGAAGTGCTTACGTAAGAGGAATCACAGTGAAGCCTCCAAACAGTAGTTCTACGATGTCACTTAGTGAACACTTGGTCTTACCTATTGGTATTACCTTACGTGGCGTCGTTTTCAGCCAAATCATTCATCGCGCAATTGCCTCTTTCAGAAAAGTTACGTACTTATGTTTGTGTGTGTTTACGGGTGTATTAGTCTCCGCCAATAACTTTTGAATTTGTGAACGGAACTTCTTCAACCTTCACGAACAATCGACGAATTTTTTTATTTCAAGATGTTCTGTGAAAATCCCTTTTTTAAATTTTCAATAATACCGGTTTTGGAATATTGACCCTTCACTGGGTTGCCTTTTTTTTTTTATTTAAAAAAAAATCATGATCAAAATGGTTTAAGATAGAATTTAAACTAAGGACTATCTGTCTTTTCTATCGAAATCCCAAATGGGTTTTTCTCAAGAAATGAACCCGAGGCGGCGACAGAAATCCCCATAGAAAAGCATTGGAATTTAAACAATGGATTCCTATTCCATTTCTATTAATATCTCATTATCTAAACAATCAATATTAATTTTTAACTAAGCCTTTAAGGGCGGTTTTACCCTTTTTAGGCAATTTTTGTAAATAATGAGGATTTGCCGCCCTTTTTTTATTTTAGAAAAATGGAAAACTTATAATTATTTTAATTCAGTAGATATCAGAAATGGAATAGAAATAGAAACTTTTTTTGACAGTCCATGATTGGAAACCAATTGAAAAAAAAAACACAGAAATATCTTCCTTTCCGAAGAGTTCGTTGCTGTATTCCATTCAGAGACCAATAAATAAACGGTTTGATTTGATGGAGGCCCTTCAACTAGATTATCTATTGTGATTTATTGAAATACCGGAACCGATGACCCTCGAATGACCTTTACATCATTAAGCATAAACGTATCATTGATATTTAGGTTAACTAGGTCGATTTACAGCTCCATTGGCAGAGGCTCCATTCAATTCCCCATTGGCTTTATCTTTCATTTTGCAAAATTAGAACGAGTTAAAACAGGAAAACAACTTCTTCCTAGAAAGAATTTACTTTCCTTAAATATTGTCCTTATTTTTTGTTTTGTTTTTTTGCTTGAAGTTTCTTTCAGTTTTATTGAAATCATGGAAATGACACAACTTAAATTGTATACGTTTGATTATCAAGTTGTAATCTATGCTGAATACAAATTTCGCATTTGCTAAAAGAATAAATAAATAAATAAATAATCATTACTTCGTTGTATTGTTAAAATCTCGTTAACTTCAGTACTACCAATGGACCACATGAGGATAGGCGGGGCTTTGTAGTTACAAAACATCCCACCGGGCTGCTGCTTGGCTTGTGGGATAAACAAAGCCTTGTGCTTTGTTTTAACCCGCATAGATATAGAGGAATTATCATATTAAAGAAGGGTATTCAAGCGTTTTTACAGAATTACGACAATAAGGAACTGCACAGTACTGAACCATTCCGTCTTGAAATATCAAAAATCGACGATTTTTTTTTTTTGAGTAATTCACACTAACTTATATACTTTCCCTACAGGCTTTCTGTTTGTTTATCCCACAAGATCTCTCAGCATATGCTTAACACATCATACGTGACGTCGGTAGGGGCGTAAACCTCAAGTGGTCCATTGCGCGCACATTATTAGGTTACTAAACGGATTAATATCCTGTGTTTTTACATTGTTATTTCATCTCCTATGCTTTTTCATAGGGATTTCATGGAAAATGGTCATCTCGTGCTGATTTCCCAACAATCACCCGCATAGAAAAAAAATTCAGATATCAAAATCGGAATGCCTTTTTTCCTTAAATAACTATGCCAAGTTTCAAGAAGAACCGTCCAAAGGTTCAAAAGTTATTAGGGAAGAAAGATACACAATGACTGAATTAAGCCCCGCTATCCTAAGAAAGTAAGGGAAAAATGAGACAGTCCAGAAACAGGACTTGAACTCTGATAGGACATTTTTGAAGAAAAAGATCATTTATTTAGATCTACCTTTGTAACTTAGATCTAAAGAGATCGATCTATCTTTGCAATTATTAAACAAGTGAATTAAAGATTCTTCTGGAACTAGCCTAATTCACACTGTAAAAACTTACCGTTACTTTAACAGTAATTGGCCAGTAAAGATCTGCCGTAAACAAAATCTACACAAAAAATGAATGAATACCGTTTTGCTTAGCATTGAATAAATTCCTGCAATTTTCAAAGCCAAAAGTTAGCAATCACAGTTGACGGTTATCTATCGATTTTTTACACTGTCAGCTTCTCACAGTGCTGTTTCAGTGTATTCCTAGACAGCTGTTTCGATTTTGTTTCCTGTTCTCAGTCAGAGTTACCCAAATTAAAGGCAAATCGAAATACAAAGATAAGTTGCTCTTTCGATGGTAATCATTGTAGGAAAGTTAATATAAAAACAATAGAAGCTAATTTATTAGCGACTAAATGCTGTGATATAGAACGAAATAAGTAAAAAATTAACTTAAAAATTTAAAAAAAAAACTAAAAATTTTAAAAAGACTTAAACATATACTGAGTTGTTAAAATTAAAATATCCCTACTGAAAGTCAGTTCTAAGGCTCGTAACGAAGAGAAATACAACATGTACTTCAAAGGATGCGCTCGCCATTCATTGAAAAGAAAAAATTAGTTGCAAAATTTGTCATTAGGTGGCAATACAAATCGCTTGAACAGCGCTACAATTGTTCAGTATGGGGTTAAATGTCAACAGGAAAAGCCTGCACGTCTAATGCTGTCCTTCAGATCTGATAGAGTTTGACATCCTTTCCGATACATCTGGCTCTTTAAAAAAAAGAGCACAACTAGAAGTTGCGAGGGTGAAGTCCAGTGATCGGGGTGGCCGAGAAGTCCGGAAACAACGACTGATGATTCATTCGTCTGTAAAGTGCTGCCCTAGCAATCTCTGGACACAACAGTGGATCGTGGGGTGGCGCACCATCTTGCATGATTATGATATCCTGAAGGTACCCGCTTTGTTTCAGCTCTGATATTGCATCTTGTAACGTATCACCTGATCACTAGTATTACAATGGAATGCGTCTATTTCACGCGCTACAGCTTGCACACTTGTGCTACTACATGGAGATTGACTTGATAAATCCACGACAGCCACATCTTCAACAGTTCACTCAATTTTTTACCTCTACCTGGTTGAACGCCAAGATTTCTTGTTACTTAAAATTTCAAAGTCATTTTGCGGACAGAACCAACAGTCACAGGTCCACGCCTTGCGCGCTTCTGATGCCAGAATTCTCTGATGGCCACAGTTGAAATGTTGTTGTTCTGGTAATACAGCTGCACTAATAGCTGTAGTGCAGGCAAACATCTATGATTTTGAAGAGTATTGCTTTGCGTTTTATATTTGCACTACAGTTCAGTTCATGAAAGAAGAGCTTTTGATGACGTAATTTCCTTACAGATTGATGTTTCCAGGAAGTAACAGCGCATCTATTGCTAAAATCCGTAACTGAGTCTTATCAACATTACATTCTGGTTTTTATATTTTTTCTACAGTTACGAATACATAATAATGACTAAAATTGAAATAATTACAAAAGTTCCACATTATTTCCCTTGTTTCGCTATGCAAAGTTTGTCCTTTTTTGGTCACGCTTATGCGATCACAAAACGCGGCCATCTTGGACTGCCTGCTCATAGTTCAAATTGATGACGTCATGACTGGTGACGTTTGTTCCAGACCAAATCGATCGCTAAGCAATGACCATATATGGCAAACCCTTCTCTTTTGAAAACTACTATAAACATTACGCAAATAACGTAAGTTATTGTGCCATCTAGTTACAAATTTTGCAACTATTTTTGTTTTCCAATGAATGACAGAGCATGTACTGTCAGCGCATTGGCGTTTCCAATATCACATTAGCTGCCCGATGCTTCCCCGCAGTGCAACAAGCTCTCAGCTCTTACAATTTTTTTTAACCCTCTTTCAGTGCAAAAAAGGAGCTAAAATTTGGTATACGTCAACTCCTTAAGATCCTGAATAAATGATAAAAATTTCAAGGGATGTTTCGATCTGACAAACCTAACCATTCCGTTGTTAGACTGGTTTAAGGAAAGCAATGCAGGAAAGCACTACTTCGCAATGTGACATTGGAAATGCCACCAACAGTACCTATTATCAAAATTTCTCTTCAGTACGAGTCTGAGCCCTCGCTCCTAAGTAGCCACACTTTAATTTTAGTAATCCTTTACTTTCAGGTCAATGATTTTGTTTTATGCTAATGAAAATAATATAATTCTTGTCAATCTTAGAGTGTACATTAGTAAATCAAGCAAAGTAGACTGTGTCTGTTGAAATGAATTACGGCCATATTAACTGGAAAATAAACATGGCACTGTTCAAACGGGGAAACCTTCCTGTATCTGTAATTGGAAAACAAGAATTTAAACTTGTTCTTTGTTTTCTGGGAGTTGAAAACGTATTTAGAGAAGAATGAAATTACTAACAATGCACTTGTGAAAAGTTTCTTGGATCACAGATTTGGAAACATTACTTGGCCTTCACGTTCCCCTAATTTAACGCCCTCAAATTTGCGAAGGCTCCTTGTATTAAATTTCATTTAAAATTAAAGATATCGTAAAGTAAAGGAATTCTTTGAGGAATATTTGAGTTACCCTGAAGAATAGGAACGCTAGTGAAGTGAAACTGAAAGATACTCTATATTTGTTTTTAATTATTTACTACACGGTAAAATCATATTTATTAATCTGGTTCTAAACTTAAAGAATATTGTTGGGTCAATAGATGAAATTGTAATTGACGTGCCAGCATTTGAATAAAAGAACAAAAAAAAACCCTAATAAAATGATGGTTTTTTTTTGTATTTTTTTTAAAATTCGCTCACAACTAACTACACCAGGAAGCTGCAAGTTTACCGTTCCTGGTACAAAAGTACATCAACTTAAAATTACATTTTAGAGAATTGCAAAGTATATTTTTTTTCTTAAAAGCAGCCTGAGCATTCATAACTTTTATTACAGCCTGTACTCTTGTTGTTCTGACCAGTGCCTATTCATTATCCCTTTATTGTCTGAGTTCTAAATATAGTTCATATCGACAAACGGAACAAATTAGGTCTCTATTGAATTTTTCAAATAATTCATCACTTAGATATCCATTGTCCTTCCTGAATTGCTGTACACATTCATCACGTTTGTTGGTCAGGTCCTTAGCTAAGCTATTATCTGGGCGAAAATACGACTTAGCAATGAGAAAATAAAATAAATGGGGCTTCAAGAAAAAGCATTTTGATCAGAGTAATGATTTCAAAGTAACGAGGAGAATTCCTTGGTGATGAGACGCAGGAGAAAAAATAGTGAAATAATTTTGCTGCAGATGAAGTGTAAACCGGACTTTGAAAAACATGGTCGGAGAGCAGGATCCGATAATAAAGAAGGTTTAACGTGCATTAATGTAATATGAAAAAGGGAAGAAACATCTCTAGAATGCACAAATTCGTTAGTTTGTTTGCTTTTCACGCATTGAGCCATCATCGATAGTAATCTGGGACGTCCTTATTAGCTGTTTCATTCTTATTAGGACTCATCAGCCAGATTTAGCTTCGATGATTGAGCTCAGAATGCGTGGGTACCTATGGTTTCGTCTTCCGATCGCGGAAGTGGGCCCCCGTTGAAAGCAAACAATAAAAGAAAAAAAGCTGCAACCAGTACAGAAAAATTAACTCGGCCTTACGTGCCCAGCGCAAAGCTGTCCGAGGTAATTTTCCTATAGGAGACCTACCACTTGAGAATTTTAACTAGTGTTTCGTTTTTTAACTAGTCTTGTGTATTGGCTGTCCGCAGTTCTTAATCACTAGGCGCGCACGTAAATTTCTGTATTTCATTTTTTATATTGACTTCAACTAGAACTTTTATATGAATTAGTTAAATGAAGCCAATTTTCCTTTTCTCTCCTTGAAATAAGTCCTACAATGATTAGTCTATTTTTATTATAATGGGATCTCCCAAATCGATGGGAGAAATTCTATTTTTTTTATGTAGGGTTTCAGAGATTTTAACATTCCGCTCTGTCTAGAAGCCGTGGGGCATTATGCGATCGCTTCTGGGATTACTGCTCCTACCTTGTTTGTATTCAGTAGAAAGTAGAATAGTAGTTTGTATTCAGTAAATAGAATATGTAAACGTTAGGCTTTCCGCTTTTGATGATTTCACGACTTTAAAAAAAATTAAGAAATAAAGACTGTAAGAACAGTGAGGTTCAAGTTCTTTTAAATGTCTTGTTATTACAAAGATAAGAAGAGTAGGTCAATTTCCGAATACTACTATTTATTCATGTTATTTATTTTATGCTATTTATTTATAATATGAACACAAGGTTAACTATATTGAGCTAGTGTAGTTTTTATAAATTAAATTGATTACAAATATTATTATACACTAGAATTGCGATGTACTTTATTTATTTCTAAGAATAAAAGAAAATTTCATGATAAATATGGTTCATCCTTTTATTATTTCTGTTTTACTTGTGTGTGCATTAAAATTTAAGTAACTTTTCAGTTAAATTTGCGTTCATAGTTTTCTGTTCTATATCTAGTCTTACAATCGTTTACGCCGCCATATTGTCACTGCACTATTGACACCAGTGGTCGTTAAGTTTTCTAGAACTTTTTTAATGACCTCGTAGTGAGGGTTCACATGTTTGTTCACATTCCAAACCGGAAGTCGAGTCCCGCGAGACAAAAATTAAACATGTCACAGTCTGAAGGTCGGGGAAAATACAACTTCCGGTCAGCCCACTTCCAATACGTCGGCCATTCGCGACGTCAGGAAAGTAGTTGGAGGAGGACAAAATTGGAGCCTTTTCTGTACTGAGAACGAATATGATACCTTTGATTCCAAATTTACGCCTGATTTACAAAATGGGGAGCTAGATATACTGAATGAACTTAATGCGGGCATCGCACAGTGCGTAATTTACTTAATCTAAAGGGACAAAAGTCTTGAACTCAAACTGTACTAATTAACTGCGGGATAAAATGTATTGAATAAAATTTAAAGACATTTTCAAGGTTTTAGACATATATTGCAACCATATTATATAACATATAACACAACATAAGACAGTAATTATTTAAATGCACAAAAAAAAAAAAACATTCGTTTGAAAAATCATGAAGACCTTGAACATGAAGAAATTCAGT